>CM040830.1:1545000-1571004 GCA_022828995.1 Vimba vimba | reverse complement strand
ATACAGACGGAGAAATAAATAATAAAGGTATCGTTCTTCTGACAGGATCATTTTATATGAGCAATATCTCCTCATTCACTGATCGTCCAGGTCGCTCTCACTCACCTTTATATGTTTGGTCTAAAACACTAAAACTCTCATGTGTCACCGCAGCAAATGCGAGCGAGTTTTATAGAGCTTTATAGAGCCGGTCTCATGCAGAAGAATGAACACACATCAGTCATTCATTCACCCATGATTAATTAAGCCATGAATATCATATGATATAAATGATATAAACGCATGAGTGTTTTGGTGCCGGTCCTGAGTGGGTCTGTGTGTAAACAGCTGTGGGCCGGGTCGGGGGGGTTCTGGGCGCATGTAATCTTCTGGCTAGTCCTCTGCCAGGAAAGAGTGGGCTGTGTGTGATGTGGTCAACTCTCCGTTTTCACCAAACCAACTCCAAAATCACATCTGGAGCACACTGCCGTTCAGCAGCTCGGGGTCGGGACACTCACAATGCTTCTGAAAGAGCCTCTTCTGCTCACCAAAGCTGCACTTATTTGATTAAAAATGCAAAAAACTGAATTTTGTGAAATATTTTCTATTTTAAAGTGTAATTTATTCCTGTGATCAAAGCTGATGTTCAGCATCATTACTCCAGTCTTCAGTGTCACATGATCCTTCACAAATCACTCTAATATGATGATTTGATGCTCAAGAAACATTCATGATTATTAATGTTGAAAACAGTTCATATTTTTGTGGAAACCGTTACACATTTTATTTTTCAGGATTCTTTGATGAATAGAAAGTTCAAAAGAACAGCATTTATTTGAAATAGAATCTTTTATAAATGTCTTTAATGTCTTTTCATCAGTTTAACTCATCCTTGAGGTATAAGTCAAGTCAAGTCAAGTATATTTATATAGCGCTTTTCACAATACAGATTGTATCAAAGCAGCTTCACAGTATTAAATTAAAATAATACAACAAGGTTTGTTTCTAGTGGAATTTATTGATTGATAAAATTAAATTAAATATCCCCAAAATATCCCCAACTGAGCAAGCCAAAGGCAACAATAAAAGTAAAAAGTACTGATTTATTTTATTTCTTTCCCCAGAATTTTTTTTTAAAATTCTTACTGATCAAACTTTTGAATGGTAGTGTTTAATGTTATAAAAGCTTTAGATTTCAGATAAATGCTGTTCTTTTGAAATTTCTATTCATCAAAGAATCCTGAAATAAAAATGTATATAACTGTTTTCAACATTGATAATAATCATGAATGTTTCTTGAGCATCAAATCATCATATTAGAGTGATTTGTGAAGGATCATGTGACACTGAAGACTGGAGTAAACATCAGCTTTGATCACAGGAATAAATTACACTTTACTATATATTCACATAGAAAACAGCTGATTTACATTAGAATAATATTTCACAATATTACTGTTTTTGTTTGTATTTTTAATTAAATAAATACAGCCTTGGTGAGCAGAAGAGACTTATTTTAAAAACACTATAAATCATATCGATCCAAAACTTTTGACTGGTCGTGTGTATTGAGACAATTCTATGTTCTATGTATACAAATATGTTGGTGTGAGTTAGCATGAGCGCTGTCAGGAGTGAATAACGCACCGGAGAGGCTCAGCATTGTGGGAACAGTGCGGATAAAAGAGGAACAGGGACGTCAGAGATCTCCCAGTAAACGGCATTCGTCACTGAGTCTCCGTCACAGGACGTCCTTCCTCCTCAGGACGAGAGCGAGACGCTGAAACATGTTCACTTTCCTCACACACACACACACACACACACACACACACACACACACACACACACACACACACACACACACACACACACACACACACACACACACACACACACACACACCTCTGGGGCTGTGTGTCCACGCAGCGTCTCGATCAGCAGAGACATGGGGCTAGTACTGGACAAAACTATTCGTTTTGGATTCATGTGTCTAGAATTTAACAAAAAAATAAATAAAAGGAGCACAGATTTAACTTTATCACAGGATTATTTAGGATTATAAGTGCTCTTGTCTGTTTTTAGAGTAAAAAGGCCAATGAAAAGATTATGAAAGTAAATTTAAAATAAATGTAATTATTATTGTTTTTTTTATTTATTTGTTAATTATTTTATTTTGCTTGAAAAATGTGTGTGTGTGTGTGTGGGCGGGGGGCATTTTCAAATGTGAAAATGTCATGAAAATAAATAGTTGTTTTTTTTATGGTAAAAATGCATTTAAAAAAAAGTGTTCTGCTAGGTTTAGGGTATAGGTTAGGGTTAGATTATAATATCTATAACTGTCTTCATATAAAAGCAATAGGGGTGTGTGTGTGTGTGTGTGTGTGTGTGTGTGTGTGTAGCAGCACAGTGATTGTTAGATCGTGTCCTCTGGGGGCAGAGTCAGTGACACTGGAGTGGGAGGAGTCAGTTACACTGGAGTGGGAGGAGTCAGTGGGCGGGGCCAACGTGCTTTCAACAAGTCAGACAAACATGCTCAGTTAGTCAGTCAATCTCAGGCACTCGCAGGAGAAGTCATTACCATCTGGACTAGCAGTGGGACGAGACGGAGAACTGAGCTGCACCTGTCCCACACACTCACTCACACACACACACACACTCAGGGGAGAGATCACACACAGCCTCTATGTGTGGCTGGGACCAGAGCGTCCTGGTAAGTGACATTTCTCTGAGCTTATTTCTGTGGGAAGCCAAGAATGCGTTTTACATTACAATCAACTGTTTCTGTTATTTCATTAATTAAATGTTTAGAGCTTCTTTAATTGTTTAGAGGTTGTTAATTATATGTGGTGTGATTGTTTGTTGTGAGGCTTGTGAACTGTTTTATTGGGGCTTTCTAGTTAATTTATTTTGTTAGTTTTAGTTCTCGGCTATGAGAGTGCAGTCATTTCTATTTATTTTAATTCATTTAAAACAATTATTATCTTCTGTATTTATTGGCTGGATGCATCTATATGTATGTACATTTATATATATATAATTTATATATATATATTTAATATATTTAATTTATTTAAAGTAAATGTTTTTAAATGATTTCACCTAAAAGCAGTGTTTTAGATATAGTTTTATATGTTGTCTGTATATTTAGTACGCTTACATCTGATTTCCATGTTTGTTAATGTTGAGTTTCTCAGTTTCACTATGAGTTTTGGTCCTACAGCTGTCCTACGCGCAAGACTTTCTAACAAAAGAAAAAACTGTTTTCTGCTCTTCTCTTGTATAAAAAAAATAGTACAAAATACTAGTATAATAGAAAATGCTCAACTACAACACAAAATATCCACAAATCAACTTTTTTACTTTAGAAGTTGCTGTCTGTTCTGAAACATGAAATTTGACTGATTCAGTGAACTTTATAACGTAATACAAATTAGAGAACTGTGAACATTTGTAGTTTATAGGAACAAAAAAGTTCCCATGAATGCACTTTTAATGCTTCAATGGTTTTATAAAACATTCTCAGAGTTTTAGTTGAGAATTTTACCTATTTTGTCTCGCGTGTTGGTTGAAGTATCGGATCGTATCACTTTTGCGTCCCAGTGGAAAACCGTTTCTCCTCTTTTGTTTCTGTTTCTCTCACACACACATTCTCCGGGATGGATTGATGGTTCCTCTGATTCCACATTTAGCCACATTCAGAAGCAGACGGGACTTCCTTCCTCTGTTTTCCTCCATTTGTGACTATTTTTTCACTCCGGGAAGAAAACAGGGAGAGGGGAAGAGGAACGAGGGATAGTTGATGGACAGAAATGAAGAGTAGGACACTAGAAGAGAGATTGGGATCAGTTCAGCTCAGGATGTCTTTTATTTACTTTAAGGAGCACTTTAGCTTCTCTGTGTTGAAAGACGATTCGCCAACACTTCATGTATGATGCATTATAAAAGCTTTCATATTGCATTATATTTTTTCATAAATAGTTGTAAGCAAAGTTAAAATGCTGTGTAATATTTGCAGATTTCTTGTTACATCTGAAATGTGTTGTTTTTCGTGTGTTTTCATAGATTACACTTTCTAAAGGGTAACATAAGTATTGTAATATAGTATAACTGTGGTTACAATTACTAATGAGAACATACAATGCATTATAAGGTGCATAATTAAATGTATTATATATATATATATATATATATGTATATATATATATATATATATATATATATATAAAGGCTTTAACTCTCTGGTGCTCTTCACATGGAAAAATTACTGATTTTTATTTTATTTTTCAATGAAATTAATGTACTATATTTTAGTTTGATAATGTTTTGTATTTAATATTTTGTATTTTTATTGGATTATATGGTACTAAATTATATTTACGCTGTATTTATAATCCATTTATCCACTTTTTGAGCATAGACCTGAAAATTAAATGTCCAGCTTAAACTGGTAAATCTTGAACGCTTTCGAGCGACAGACTGAAGTTTGATCTCTTTTCAAAGACGACACTCGGCAGATTATTGCTGACGTGAAAGAAGTTTAAAGAAGTGAACTTAAAAAAAGTCACAGCATGTTATGTTTAAATGACCGAACAGCACTAGAGGATAAAGTAAAGTGTTACCAAAAACAACCGAGATCTAATTTAGGCAAAAGCAAAATTTTGAATTAATTTCTTGCTATTAAAGAATATTTGTGCATCATAAATGTTACATAGAAAAAGAGCATTGATGTAGTTCAACCTTTGCCCTTTACCTAGATAATGTTTAGCTCTCACACAGACTACAGCTCCTCTTCTTGTCCTCAGGCTGCTTCTCATCACAGCTCGGCAATGTTGACTACTGAGGGAGCGCCCTACACCGCAGACAATGAGGAGCTCAAGATGGATGTGGAGGATGCAGACATGACAAAATGGACGGAGGAAGAGTTTGAGGAGAAGTGCACGTACGTGGTGAAGGACCACACCTGGGAGGGTCCGGTGGAGAACACACGGGCCGAGGCGTCCTTGCCCAGAAACCTGGCCTTCAAACACCCCGCACACACCAAAGAGGTACGACAGCGCCAGCACACACTCATGCTTTCTGAAATCTGCTAAAAACACAAGCAAACGGAGAGAGAGTCACAGTATCAAACCGCAAGAACTTTGAATGGTTGTGATTTTTTGTTTAAACGGCATCTCCATAAAGCCACACCCACTGATCACACAACTGGTATTAATCTTCTTTATCTGCACTGTCAGCCCTTGTTTTGTTGAAAAAACCCTCCCTGTCTACGTCTGTGTGTGTGCTTAATAATTTCTAACTCGCATTGTCACTCAGCTAACACAAACATCCATACATCAGCTCGCCGCATGACAAGCTCCTCGAGCTCCAGAGTGCAAAAGTTGAGCGGCGCGATCGTTTGCCATCTATCACACCGGGTTTATCTGCAGGTCTGTGTCCAGCACAGTCCACACACACACTACTTTCCACCTTTCCTGCGCTAATGACGGCTGACGCTGTGAATGGGATTAGGCTTCTCCTCTTTTCAAAGTGTTTGTAGATCAATAGGAACAGGGTTATGGATTTTTTCATCAATTGCTCTGTCCGTCTTATCTCTTCCTGTGAGCACGTACTTATGAGCTGATAAAGAGTTAGCGCTCTTTCTTCAAGAAACACCTGAGGATCAAACAGGAAGAGAGTGAGTGAAGTCATGAGGGAGATTAGCATGATGAGAGACGCCGTTTAATAAGTGCTTGTAATCGCTCTTTACAGGAGTGCATAGATCCAAACAAAAGTATTTGAAGTATCAAACTCGTACACTGTGAAAAATTATCGTGATTTTAACGGTAAAATGCTACAGTGAAAAACTGTTAAGTGGTTAACGGAAAGTTTCCGTACTATATACGGTGAATAACTTTTTTTGGACGTGAAAAAGAACAAGTCATTGTGTAATTTACAGTGAAAAAACATATATTGACATTCACATTTGATGTATTTTAAGTGAAATAACTGTTTCTTCATTGTTTTTTCTAGTCAGTTATGTACATTAGGGTTTTATGTTGCATTTAATGTTGTTAAATAAATGTTTATTGCATTTTTAAATTTCATTTCATGTGTGTTACCATGATGGTGTTTAGTGTTTGTGTGAATATACAGCTTCTATATATTAGTATTAACTTTCTCAGCTTGTGATGAGCTTTGGTTCATCATGTGACTCTCATCACCGCTGTGATTGGTGGATGTCAGTGTATTACAATGGTACAAAACAGATATTAGTACTTAAATAGATCGGTAAATTAACTTATCAGATACGGTCAATACGGTTATTTACTGTATATTTAAGTCTGTAAAACCTAAAATGTTGCTACCGTATTTTTACGGTAAATTTCTGGCAACCATTTTATTACCGTAAATTTAACGGATTTTTTTTTACAGTGTATCACCATTTTGTGGTATAAACTTGGAAAGCCTGCGCTAATAGGCTTTATTAATATAACGCACCTGTATGATTTGGTGTTGTGCAGAGAGGTTAAGCTCTGGCGCTCTCGTCAGAAGTGTCCGTGCGGTTAATCAGAGGTGAAGCGGGACAAACGAGTCGTCTCTCTCAGCCTTAGGACACAACCTTGATGACCTTTCACTTCCCGTGGCTGTCGGGAGAGGTGACGCTTGAAGAGACGCATGGCTCGGTGTCTTTCAAGTGCACACATCTGGCTCACTGTCAATTAATTACCCCTCTTTCTCTCTCTCTCTCTCTCTCTCTCACACACACACACACACACACACACACACACACAAAAATATAATGCTAGCAATGAATCAGAAAATGATTTTGGTCATCTACCTCTTTCTCAACCACCTGTTTACCTGCTATTTTTTGACCAGGTCATTGGTGTAGTAAGCAGAGATAAATAACTCAACCCCTGGGTTGTTACGTCTGACCCATGATCTGGGCAACACAAGAAAACTACCCAAAATACTGAAAAAATAACCTAAAAAATTACCCAAAAGGCTCAACCCAGGATTTGGGTAGAAAATAAACACCCTGATTTTTTTTTTTTTTAGAGTGTAAGGTCTTCTACCTCTTTCTTAACCACCTGTTTATGTTATTTTTTGACCAGGTCATTGGTGTAGTGAGCAGAGAATACATCCCCAAAGGCACACGCTTCGGCCCCCTTGTGGGAGAAAGTTACACTGCAGAAAACGTCCCCAAAGATGCCAACAGGAAGTACTTCTGGCGGGTGAGTTGTTTTGTTTCAGAAGCTTTCAATAAAAGTAGGAGCGACAAGTAAAAAAAAAATACCGGGTCACTTCCTGTTCCACTGACTGACTTCCTGCGTGACATCATGGGCTGGATGGTTACAGCAGCAGTGAGTTTGTATTCTCAGAGCGATCAGAAACTGCTGAGTAAAGATCTGCTGTTTTGGGAACTGCACTGGCTGAGAGTGCAGCGATTCGTTCATCTTTATTTGACTGTGCAGTGTGTGGGACCGGAAGTGCAGGATGACTCTTCAGTTCTGCTGCTGTAAATATACACGTCTTTCTTGAGAATACGTGAGCTCGACGGATCATCCGTGTCATCGTAGCGTTTAAAGCCAGCATCACAGTTGTTGCCACTACCAATCCCCTCACTCATCTGTGCCAGCAGCCGCCGTCACGGAGACACTTCAGCTCTTATTTATTTATATAGCACATCTAATAGCAACGTTTATTAATTTACCAAGCCTAGCAAATGAAGGCATGACTACACACTCTCAGACATACACCCTCACACAACTGTATAGTGAGATCAGTATAGAAGAGTTAGAGGAAAAAACGAAATAAAAATAAGTTATTACTTCAATGAACAGAATACCCTTAACTAAGTTAAAAAGATGAGTTTTCAACTGAGACTGAACATCTCTGTTGCTTGAGCTTGCTGGATATGAAGGGGAAGACTGTTCCACAACTGAAAAAGCCCGCTCAACCTTTGACTTTTTCTTAGAATAAGGGACAAAATTGGTTCGTTGATCTTAATTTCCTACCTGATAAATAAAACCCTAAAAGGTCATTTGGGGACGTTATGCATTCTTTCCTGAGTTCCTGTCAGAAAGTGCAAAGTCACCCCGCTCTAGTCATATTTTATGTCACTTCTATTTTGCTGCCAAATCTAAGATCCCCAAGCGGAACAACTCTGGTCTTTACCTACTAGTGACAGCATTGATATCATTCTTTCCTCAGTTACTGTCAGTCTTTCACCATATGGTGCAAGACAGGTGATGACACAGTCACTGGTGAGAGTTTTTCAAGTAGAAGAGGAAGTACAGTGTTGACGTTTCAGAGGGAAACCTTGTTTGTGACGTCTCAAAGTGTTCCTGGAACTTGCAAGCTTAGTGTAGAACTCTGTCTGTCTAATACTGAGACAGGCGTCCCCCCTAACAAACTTCAGACGAGTCCTAGGACTGTTGGAGAGACTGTGAATATTAGTGTGGGGGTGTTTGCTGACTCACTGTGTGACTTTATAAGAGCAAATCCCACTCATTTGTTTCACAGACATGAGAAACACACTGGGGGACTTGAGAACAGAACATTTTAATCGCGTCTGATCTTCATTTTCTTCTTTATGTTTTGTAGATATACTCAAATGGAGAGTTCTGCCATTTTGTGGACGGACTGGACGAGGAGAAGAGTAACTGGATGCGTTATGTGAATCCAGCTCATTCCCAGCAGGAGCAGAATCTTGCCGCCTGCCAGAACGGGATGAGCATCTACTTCTACACCGTCAAGGCCATTCCTGCTGACCAGGAGCTCCTGGTGTGGTACTGCCCTGAGTTTGCCCGCCGCCTCAACTACCCTGCCTCTGGAGAGATAATGATGCAAAAACTCAGTAAGTTCATGCAAACAACTTCTCTTTGTTTGTCATAGCCCTGGGGTCTCATTTATATCCGTTGCATCGCACAAAACAGGCCCTGAAAGAGGCGTACGCCACTTCACACGCATAAGTTGTGATTTATTAAAACAAACTTGACAATAACATTTTCGCAAAATTTGATCCTGTGTACGAACATTCTGGAGACGGAGCAGTTTAACGACACCGATGATGATCTGAGGAACTGATGAAGGAAAACCACTTTAAATCTTCATTATGAGTCCTAATCATAAATACAGTTTACAATTACATAAATAAAAGAATGATTAAAACTATCTAATATACACATTTAGATTAAATATGCCATTCTCATTAATGGAGTTAAGCACTTATTACACATTTCCGAGAAGTTACAAAAAAATGTATATTCTAATAAATAGAAATATTTGTAGTGTATGTGATGCTTTTGAACACATGCTGTGTTTTAATGTTTTAACTACAGCGAGGATTGCTTAGCGCATGATGATAATAGCAGAACTCATGGTCTGAGGAAATATTTTCATGCAAATAGTGATAAATTATGCACAATAAGGACTATCTGTTTCCATTAAAAAATATAAATCAATTAAAAATACTATTTGGCCAGTGGAAAAGATTGAGAAAAACTTTCTCTGAAATTAATTTTATACAATTTGATTTATTTATTCTAAAACAAGGAAAGGATCGGCTACTAAATGATTTTTAACCATGTAATGTGACGCACATCCGTATCTCATATTTTCCCTAATGTCTTGTACCGTTAAACATGGTCTCACGTGGATGAATATGCATATGCAATTGATAGGATAAGCATAGTAAAACAAGGCATTGTAAGCTCAAATATGGTTATTTCGGGGAGGAGACGCGTGTTCACAATCTTCCTCTGACTGGGATTATAAAGGGAATTTTGTGCAGGTTCTGGCGTTCGCACGTTTATTTAAGTCTGAATATTTTTTGGTGTTCACCATTTTTGTCTTTGGGCGCACATACACTTTTAGTAAGGATCCTACACACAGTTTTATAAATGAGACCCCTGGTTCCTCGTTATCTCAGTTTAAGTCAAGGAAAACATGCCATCCCACTTTAGAGATAGACCATTGTGCAAACACACCAGCGTCTTCTCTTTCATCTGCGTTAGGATCGGAATTCTTTGAACCACTCGATTTCTCTGCTTTCTTCCCCAACAATGTTTTCCTTCAGACTAATTACAAAGAATAGCAGTGTAATGCTCCAGCCATTGGTGTTTGAGGATGTTCTTTAAACATGAAAGTGCAGGCTAAGGTTTGTTTTGCCCATCATAATAAACCGGCAATAAAAGTCCTCAAAGCTGAAAGGACGAGACAGAAGAAAAGATTGATACGGAGGACAGGGGGAGATTATAGTTAGGTGAACAGGCCAGTCAGTGTGACTCCTCTCCCCAGAGTCATGCGCATACCCCGGGGCTACTGGATGTAGCCGACCCCTTGAGCTCAACACACACACACACACACATATACAAGCCTGTAATTACACCTACTCCCTCATACCTGCAGCCTGAAGAGGGAATAATAGCCCCTGGATCTCAAAGCTGAACAGCAGTGAAACCTAGTGTGACTCAGCCCAAGAGAACAGGGTGATCTGACTGACACAACCTCCCACATGAAACTGATTTAGACGTTGACTTTCTGTTTCACTGGCCCTGTCTGGTGTAAAACGACAGCACATTCAGCCAACGTGTATCTTAAGCGCCTTCATTCCTACCATCCTGCCTCAGGAGGTGTGGGAGGAACTTTTTCATTTGCTTGCCACTTTAAGAGTAAGGAGAGGCTAGTAAGAGCGTGCGCAAGAGAAAAAAAAAAAAAAAAAAAACATCTCCATTGACTAGTTGAACTTCCTGGCGGCAGGGCTGTGCTGACAGATTGATATCTCTGTGATCGCCGGCTGTTTGTTTTTGGCAAGCTCTCTAGGGAGGAACAGAACTGGTGCTATCTGTGGAAGAGAGGTGGGAGGGGAGAGCTGATAACCTCTCGGTTTGTTTACACGTAGCTGCCGGGACAGAAGGATAGGGGAGAAGAGAGTACGGTACATCTTTTAAGAGATGCACACAGTCATATTCACACTTGAATTCTACACAGTTAACCCTGTGAATGTTAAGTGGACAGGAAGCAGGAAGTTATTTAATTGTTTACATCCTTTTAAAGGAGATAAGTATTTAAGACGTATGGGAAAGTAATTTTCTAATTAGCTTTCCACCTTTCATTAAATGTGGGTGTGTGGAAGAGTCCGGGTGGTTTATAATGGGTCTATTTAGCCCAAACATTCTGACTCCTCATCTGATTTGTTTTTTGTTTTTTTATGTGAATTCTGTGCAAGCTTTTAAGTTTGAGGTTGTGCAGAAATTTGGGAGCTCATGAAAGATCGATCACTAAATAATATCCGGTCTCTTTGGACTCTACAAGGGAGAGATCTAGGCATGTAGATCCCTATTAGCAGGACGCCATCCGTCCCCCCACACCCACTCAGTGAACCCCATTAGATAGTATCAGTGCATCCATCCCACCCTGACCGGGGCGCTGTCAGGCTCACATCCTGTAGACCCTAACACCAGACAATTTGTCAAACTGTCACACTAAGTGAACCACTGGGGTGCTTTGTTGAAATCTGGTTTAAGAAGAGCTATGTGCTCCGGGACAATGGAGCTGCTGTATCCCTCAAATTAACAATAACTGGATTGGATGAACTTGTTTCTCATTCTCAATTAGATAATACCAGTTTAGCTCAACCAATCACCAAGCAATGCTTCATTGTGTTCAGTCTGTGTGTAAAAAGAGCATTAGCAATTAAAGAAAACACACTTCAGCAAAACATGATCAGCTCAAAGTGTCTGAATCATTTCTGGCCCCAAATGTGTATAAATGTCACTGGTAGTCTCTGTATGAAGAATATTTGGGTATAATATGTCACAGTTTACTTTATTTTGCTCTCCTCACTTACAGAAATGGACTATAGTGTCCTGCACACACTAGTAAAAAATATCAAAAATGATATCTTGTGTCTGAATATTTATATATTTTTTGTGTTCGTTTGACTGTATTTTTACAACATGTTTTTGAAGCGCTGATCATTGTAGCCAATCACAGACATATTCGATGAGCGCGTGAACATCATGGCCAATCAGAGGTGTTTATGGCTCAGCTCATCAGCACTCAAAGCGTCACATTTTTTACAATTTCAGTATTGACTTGGTACAGAAGTCAGCACTTTTTGACAACTCTAACACAAAGAGATATGTGAATTCGTGAGAAAATTATTGACATTGTGTTATTGTGTGTGAACAGAGCAGAGCCTGATTGAAGCCAAGCAGCAAGCGACCGAAGTCAAGCACCCGGTGAAAAGAGAGCACAGCGTTTCAGAGATCTTGAAAGACGTTCTGCAAGAACCCAGCAGACCTCTTCCCACCCGTCCTCGCTGCCCAAACACCCCAGACCGACCTCTGTACCCCAGTCCTGTCTATCCGCTCCGCCCTTCCCTAAACGAGGACTTTTTAAAGAGCACCACAGTGTTTGGCCTCCCGAGCCGCTCCCACAGACAGCGTTCAGCGACGCCCAGCCCTTCTGCACACAGCAGTCCCGAGAGAAGCCCAGAAAGCAGTCCTGCACCAGCATCCCTTGAGCCACGAGACAGTCTTCTTTCCTTCTCTCCAGCACTGTACAGTCGAGGCCTGAACCACTACCATGGCTACTCACCGGCCGGCTCAATGCCATTCTACCCGAACCCGCACTACTCACGCTACCTCATGCCCCACTACCCTGTTAGTAGTCTGAGTGGGCCACCTACCCTAGGGGGAATGTTTCCACACATGTACCCGTTTTACAGCAGCCTGATCCCCCCTCATGTACCCTTCCCACCTGGGATGCTTCCATCCGAGGGCGGTCGACAGTTCCTGCTTCCCCCTGACTCTCCGGCTCCCAGGGATCTCCTTCTCCCAGCGGCCACCAGTGCCTTTTCCGCAGCCACTTCTCTGAAAGACAAACCCATCATCCACGGGCACGGGCACCACTACGCTCCTGCCGGCGGGTCTCCAACAGCCGGCTCGGGAGCCTCTACGGGGCGCGTTCCTACAAAGCCTACCTCAGCCATCCTGAGCACCAGCCGCACAGAGGACGAGGCCATCAATCTCAGCAAGATGAAACGAGGCTCCGCAGGCTACAAAAGTCTCGATTATCCACTTAAGAAGCAGAACGGGAAGATCAAGTACGAGTGCAATGTTTGCACCAAGACTTTCGGTCAACTTTCCAATCTCAAGGTAAGCAAGAGAACTGTCTCTCTGTGTGCTATATTTGAAATACTCCTCAAGTGCCTAGCAGGGTTGTGTATCCTTTGAATTTGAACGATTTTGATTGCGATTCTTATCGATTCCTGATTTCGATTCCAATAAGGTATAAAAAAAAAAACTTAGATATCATTCACATATAGTCTTATTGCAAAACATTTAATTTCAGCTGAAGATCATGAACAAAAATCAACAGGCTAAAGAACACTTTGCCTGTAGTTTAAAAACACCGTAGAAAAACAACTAGCCTAACTAATATAAATTTCAAGCATTATTAAAGACAAGTAAACACTCAGTAATTAAAAAAGAACAAATAGAAGAAACATTTTTTTTTTGAAATCGCAACAAATAGATACAACTGAACAAAGATACAACTGAACAAAGAACAAAGAACGATTGAAATTAACAGTGTTTTAAGATTTGCAGGTATTCAGGTAGAAACTGCACTTTATAATTAAAATATACATTACAAAAATAGTTACTAAAGTTATTTGTATCGAACAAGTATCCGATTCCTGACCTCAAGTATTTGATTCCAGAATTGGATTTCAATTTGATTCGATTCCCAACCCTAGTGCCTATCTAACCTATCTTTATTTTCAGGTTCACCTGCGTGTCCACAGTGGTGAACGACCCTTTAAGTGTCAGACCTGCAATAAAGGTTTCACCCAGCTGGCCCATCTGCAGAAACACTTTCTGGTCCACACCGGAGAGAAACCCCACGAGTGCCAGGTAAAATAAACATAATATGTAATATAATGTACAGTCAAACCAAAATTGCTTGGTAATTGGTTGAGCTAAAATGGTATTATCTAATTGTGTAGTTAAATTTAACAGCTGACAGATATTCAACATAATTCATGTGTGAAAACCAGTCAAATATCAACTGATCTGATTGAGTTCTTCTCATAATTTATTACCATTTTCTAAACTATAGCGAATAAACTGTGATAATGTGAGAAATGTTGAAGGTGTCTGAATACATTTAGCTTTGACTGAGTTCTCCGCACAGATGAGAGCGAGATGCTAAAACTCTGCTTTGACCTTCACAGGTGTGTCACAAGCGTTTCAGCAGCACGAGCAACTTGAAAACACATCTGCGGCTGCATTCTGGGGAAAAGCCCTACCAGTGCAAGATCTGCCCAGCCAAGTTTACACAGTTCGTCCACCTCAAGCTGCACAAACGGCTACACACACGAGAGCGTCCACACCAGTGCCCACACTGCCACCGCAACTACATCCACCTCAACAGTCTGCGGCTCCATCTCAAAGGCTATTGCTTAGCGCTCATCCCTCCTCCCAGCTGCAGCCTCGACGAACTCAACCGCGTCAACGAGGAGATCGAACGCTTCGACATCAGCGATAACGCAGACCGGCTGGAAGAGATGGAGGGGTTTGACGTGGACGGCACGGTGGAGAAACAGATCTTTGGTTTGCTCTGGCAAGAGATGGATTTTAAGGCGTCGTATCACACGGTTAGCACTAGCGGAGACCGGCACCCGTCGACACCGTATCGTCTGAGCGAACATGGAAGTGAGGCGTCGGTCATCAAGGTTCACTGCAGCAGCCCAATTCAACTCCTACCCATCACGGTTAAAAAGGAGACAGAGGAGGCCATGGACACCTAGCCGACAAGACGCTTTGGACCAGAATACACAATTCTTCTCAAAGAATCAGGCCTTTACAGGGATAGTTCACCCAAAAATGAAAATTAGCCCATGATTTACTCACCCTCAAGCCATCCTAGTGTGTATGACTTTCTTCTTTCAGACGAACACAATCTGAGTTATGTAAAAAAATGTCCTGGCTCTTCCAAGCTTTCTAATTTTGAAGTCCATCATAAAAGTGCATCCATCCATCATAAAAGTGCATCTTGTCATACACACCTATGACGAGTTGAGGGAGAGTAAATCATGGGCTAATCTTCATTTTTGGGTGAACTGCTCCTTTAAGTTCAGGGACTTCAGTACTCAGGGCTAACAGACATTGATCCAGTCCATCAGTGCTCCAGTATGTCCTACACAAATGATAAAGACAATCATATCTTTTTTTATTATTATTATTATTATTATGATTTGCTCTTCTTGGTGTTTATTTTTAAGTTTGTTACTTAATCTATTTAATTTATTGTTCAATGCGTCATTCTTCACAACCAATACGATGTTTACAATGACTCATTGTAATTTACTGTTTTATATATTTCCTTCTACTGTCCTCTTCTTTGCGGATGGTAAGTGTAAATAGTGTCCCGGTTGACTGTGATTTGATGCGCGACTGCAGAGAGCTTCCCACATTCAGGTTGATTTTTTAATGTGGGCTGAAGTCAGAGGAAGGCTTTTTTTTGTTTTTACTCTAGGAAGGGTTACATATCTGTGTACGTGTTTTACATAACATTTATTTCTCTTAATGTTGAGCTCTACACAATATAATGAATGCAAAAAGGGCATATTATATATTAACAACTGTTACCTCAGATGTGGGAGTGTGTGTGCGTGTGTGTGTGCTTGTATTGAGAGCTATATGTGATGTTTGTTTTGCTAACCAAATGTCCAGTGTGCAGTTCTGCATGTGGTCCAAAGAAACGCAGTCTGTCACACACAGGCTGTGAGATCGACACTGCTTCTTCTTCCTTATGTGTGGCACATCACTGAAACCAAAAATGATAAAGAAATGAGAATGTGTAGAGACTAACCAAAGCGAACTCTTCAGAGATGTGCAAACGCAGTGTGAGCTGCTGCGACTGTCTGTTCTGAGGTCAGTGGTGACGACCACCTCGGCCTTCGTATGCACTGGCTCTTTGTCCTTCATCTTGTGTTTGTACTTTTCCCTTTGTTTTTAATATGATTCTGTCCAGCGATATTAGCAGGAGACACATGTGCTGTGAGGTAGTAGTAGTAGTATCTCATAGACTCTCTGTTCTAAAGTATGACCAAAGTCTACACCTCATCTTCAGCTTTAAATTAAAGAAAAAGACTGTCTTTGTTTACATACTGGTTTACGTAGCTATTTAAGTACAGCTTTGACAAAATGTAAATTATAATATAAATCTTCACTGATCTAATGCATTTGTGTCGCTTGTGTGCTCTTTCATTATATATTGGGTTCAAGGTTTGATTTTATTCTCCTCTAAACCACCAAAAACTGAGCGCAGCACTTTCCT
This sequence comes from Vimba vimba, assembly GCA_022828995.1. NCBI lineage: Eukaryota > Metazoa > Chordata > Actinopteri > Cypriniformes > Leuciscidae > Vimba > Vimba vimba. Next base: position 1,554,693 of record CM040830.1, on the reverse strand, counting down.
AAACATCCGCGTGAAACTGGAACATTGGCTGATCCTTGACGCTAATTCATTCTGAGAGAAAGGTGTTTTGAGCCTCGAGAGGGATATGGAGATCAACAAAAATGGTCAAATATAGCAAATGTTTTGGTTTGCGAAATCAGAGGAGTGCAAAACTTTAGTGAAAAAAGGCAAAAGCATTGAGATACAGTACATTTCTTCAATTAGAAAATAAATTTGGCATTCAATCAGATCTGTTATTTTTAACCCTTAAAGAGTTTTTGCATCATGATGACTTTTGTTTTTCAGATAAAAACATAATGTTCAAATGTGCAAAATATGTTTTTGCAATTAAATACAACAACAAAAACGGCCAAAAATAAATTCAATTTAGAAACTAAACATCCGTGTGAAACTGTAAAACTGGCTGATTCTTGACGCAAAGTTGATTCTGAGAGAAAGGTCTTTGATGGAACCAGTAAAGCGATACGGTGACCAACAAAAAGTATGTTGAATGTTTTGGTTTCTCCCGAGAAACTTTGTGAAATCTTTGCGAGCGAACGCACAGTTTCTCAGAGGAACGCAAAACTTTAGTGAGAAGATGCAAAAGCATTGAGATATTTCTTCAATTAAAAAATATATATTTGGTATTCTATCAGATCTGTTATTTTTAACCCTTAAAGAGTTTTTGCATCATGAGATTTGTTTTTCAGATAAAAACAAATGTGCAAAAAAAATTATTTGCAATTAAATACAGCAAAAAAAAATAAAATAAAATAAACAGCCAAACGTAAATTCATTTTAGAAAATATGTAAGGGCTCTGATTCTTAGGTACTTAAAAATACAGCAAACTACCCTTTCCAGTGCATTAAAAACTAGCGAGTAGCTCCGGGGTAAAAGTTAGCAACCCCACAATTACGAGAAGCTTCATGAACATTTCCCATGACTCAACAGACAAAAGAATCAGCCAATGTGTCAAATTCCACACGCACAAATCATGAGCTGTTAGTAATGCCACCACAACAGGCCTATACATCACACTATCCCTCTATAATAATGAAATGCATATGAATGCAAGACAATTAATATCTTTGCACAAAAACATAAAAATGCTGTGTACAGTATTGTGACCAGCTGTGACCACAACAGGGCCTTGTGATGGATTATCTGGCGTACCATGCAGGGCATCCCACTAACTATGACATCTCATTAGTCTAAAATCCTCATAACTGTACATTATAAATATGAGCTAGGTCCATTTCAAGATGTTCTTATTGTTAATGAAAATCTGTCATTTACTGAAGCGACCTAGACACTTCAAGCCAAAAACACTCTGAACTGAATGAGTAGAAGGTATTTTGATTGTTGAACAGATGTGGTAACACACAGCTCTTCCTAATCCAGCTCTTCTGAGAACACTGACTACACCAACTGGAATCCCTTTCAGCTCTTCTAAAAATCTACATTTATAGGTCCCATGTGAGCATGTGGATTATACTTGATAATTGGCTTTCTCCGTTTCCCGCTGTGATGATGATGATGATGATGATGATGATGTCTGAATCACTGACGCTAAAAGGGGAAAGTTGCAGACACAATTGTGTTTCAGAACAGAGAATGGACAGAACAGCACATCTGAATCTACCCAAGTATAAACATAAAAGTCACAGGCTCATTGGAAAAACAGGCCTCTATCTACATTTTTAAATATACACTGGCATATTATTGATAAATAAAGACTTAATCTCACACGGTTACAGCACAATACAATGTTATGAGCTCAAAACACCTTTACCACAGTGCATGATTTGTAAACTTCTATATTTTAACGTTTGCATCACATGATGTTTGTGTTCGGCTCACCTGATATACAGTAGTGCACACTCGAGGAGTCAATCACAATCACAGAGATACAAGAAGATACACGTTAACACCGCATGCTTTAGCATCTCACATTTGCTTCTGTTCACACTAGAGTCCACTCGATGACACAATCAATCCAGCTCAGCACTTTCTTAAGGGGCTGTTTACACCTGGCCACTTCATGCGTTTTCTCAGATCGGATAGCTAGCCGATCGTGAAAAGACCAGGTGTAAATGCCCTTCGAAACGCATTCGAGACGGATTTGAATCCGATCGCTCAAACCACTTCAGGAGGAGGTCTGAGACGCATTCCAGACGAAACTGGACAAGTGTAAACGCATCTGGTTGTTGAAACCACATATGTAAATTGTACTCCTCCCAAAAATGCTAAAAAAAAAAATAAAGGTGTGAGAGCGTGTTATAGGCTATATGTTATAGCCAGATATGACGACGCGCTGGAACACGCATCACCGCAAATGAGAAGCTGAGCATCTATTCATCAAGCCAACGTGCAAACTATCGCAAATCAAAGTGAAAGTGAGACGCTTAACACACAATCATCATCATTAAAAGTAGAGAAACGAAATCTTACCAGGGATGTTGCCGCTCTCTCTTATTGCGGTCTTTGATTTAGAAATTTTAGCTCATAATCAATAAAATGCAGCTCATATCTGTTGCTTTCGGTGACGTGCACTCCATTAAATCTGCATATAGCGCGGGAATTGAAGATCGGATTTAAATCCGTTTCGCAAAAATACATTTATGTGAGCAGGTGTAAATGGAATCGTTTTGATAAATCAGATAGCTATCCGATCTGAGAAAACGCATGAAGTGGCCAGGTGTAAAAGCCCCTTAATGATGATGCTCGTGGAAATGTAGCTGATGCTTCCAAGGACAGTGAAAAGATCCTGTCAAATAGTTAATAATTAATATTACATGATATTAAAGCGGCAGACAAGCACGCGCTTAGAATAAACAGAAGAACTATAACTATAATTTAGTTTATAGTTTAAAGTTATCTTTATCGTTCTTGGTGTGAACGGGCCTTAAAGGCACATTAACATGATTTTTATTATACAATAAACAACAAATAGTAACATGATAATAAACCGCTGGCTGACTTTTCCATTTGTTGACATGTCATCATCATTAGATTCAAATGGTAAATATCATAGGCTATATTAAGTTGGGTGTCCGCCTGAGATAATAACCATATTTATAAGGAAATCATCATAATTAATATTAATAATAATATTAAAAACTATAGGCTATGCTAGTAGGTAATGGTTAGTTTAGTCTAGGTGCTCTATTTTCAAACGAGATAAAGCATTAACCTTTAACAATACCGGACATTTCATTTCTGAGCCGCGATATATTCAACAACAAATGTAGAATAATTGGCAGATTAATGTTCATCTGTTTCAGATAAAACTGAGATGCTTTTAGCGCCCAGGACGTGCTAGAAGCAATGTAATATAATTACGCCACATTTAAAAATGTCCATAGCATAAAGTAGTAGGCTATAATTGATGCACTTAATATTCAACAGTTTTATTTATTATTAAATATTATATGAGAACTGACCTGAGCTGGAAGATGACATCGCTGTTTTCTCCAGAGCGGCTATACATGAACTAAATTAATAACTTTTTAAATGAACCATCACTGAACTTACTTAAGCTGCATGGACTATATTTCCCACATTACTAGTACAATTATGTGGGTTTGTTTCATTAATACAGTGTCTTCTTTTTTCTTGATTTATCCTGAAAGAATGAAAGTGAAATGTGACAACATGCCCCATCACATGCACATTATAACATGACCATAGGACAGATTCAAATGTGATCTGATCTGATCTAATAAAAAAATATACAAAACAAACTAAAATATTTTGTCAATAAAATACAATAATTAACTTTTTCATATAAAATAATGGCACTTAAAAAATAAATTTAAATAAATGTTTGCATTTGACAACAAACAGCAAAACACAACTATACAGAATAGCTCAAAACATAACAATAATAAATGATTTCTGAACATTGACTCTGTCTTTATTCACCTTTTTCTCATGGTTTCTCAATAATTCATAAAAGTATAGAATAGAATATGATCTGAACCTGAACAACTGGGGTTTAACCCCGGCGAGTGTTTCTGCTGTTAGATCAGCATTAAACAACTATCTCAACTGTTAAATTACAGATATAAGATTAAAATAATATCAGATTTGTCTAATTTTATATAAACAGTAAAAAACAGATGAAAAATTAACATAAGACATTTACTTTTGCTATAGATAAATAAATGTTCAGTGATATCTTCCAAAAAAATTTGAATTGTGGCGTATTTTTTTCTCAATATGTGTTGATATGGCAGTAAATACACTAAGTTTGGTCATGCTAGCATGTGTGGAAGTGTTTAATCGAGTGTGTGCAAGTACAGCTGTGTTAGTTTGTGCCCCGCTCTCTCCTACTGAGGAAACAAATGAAGGAAACAGGAAAAAGGAAGGAAAGAGGAAGAAGTGAATCAAAGTATAAAATCCTTTTTTTAAAAGAGAGAAAACTGAACAGGACACACACGCTGAAAGACGTCACCAGGGTCCCTCAGCACCTGTGCATTAGGGCTCAGGTTAATGAGAAGAGAGAGATCCTCCTCTCCTCTCTCAGCTCCAGGTGTTCCCTGCGGACAGAGGGAAAGTTGTCTTCGGACACCTCGTATAACTCAGCTGAGTTATGGCCTCGAGTTTTACTTTTATATCCAGTCAGCCAGTGCAGGGGAGTGAGGACGCGAGAGTAATGTGCATACAGACCCACATATGAGACATGAACCTCATTAACTTCACTTCAAAGAGGGTCAGGACTAAAGCAGCTTCCCATGGAGGAAACCACGAGATGCAGGACATGAAGACAGGAGTTTTTACTGCTCTTACGGCAGAACAAATGTCTGAGGAGAATGACAGAGGAGTAGAGTGGCTCCTGTGATCTTTAAGTGACGGGTTTACAGGAATCAGTGAGTCTCGACCAGCTCTTTATTTAATGAACACATGAAGAGAACTGGGCTTCACTTTGATGTTCTCTACGCCTCCCACCCGTCTTCCTGTGCGAAGACCACTCTCTCACACACACACACACACACACACACACACACACACTGGTCCTGAAAATTAAATACTAACATTTGTTCTGTTTCGTGGTCATTAATGAATGGAGATGGAGTTCCTCTAGTGGAAGCGTTTGGTACTGCAGCCGAACACACTCTCACTGAAAGCTCATTTACTGAGATATCAACCTCACATCTGCAGCACAACTTTTCTCACAATTTTAGAGTAAAACATGTTTTTGAGAATATATTTCATGTAAAAATTGAAAATAGTATTTTTCACATTTTTCATAACATAAAATTCTGTAACTTTTGTAAGTTCACTTTTTAAAACTGGTTTCAGTTCAGCAATAATCTGCCAAGTGTCGTCTGTCGCTCTGAAGCGTTCAAGATTTACCAGTTTAAGTTGGACATTTAGTTTTTAGGTCTGTGCTCAAAAAGTGATTATAAATACAGCGAAAATGTAATTTAGTATAAAAAAATCCTCTAAAAATACAAAATATTAAATAAAAAACATTATCAAAATAAAATATAGTACATTCATTTAATTGACATAAAAAATGTATTTGGTCATTGAATGCAATGCATTCAGCCAGACTGTATGAACTGTAATAATGAACTGGAAGTACGGAGTCTGCGAGGGGACAAAAGATATCGTGACCATTAATCAAACATTTCCCAGACAGCAACATAGTGTCGGCCAGATCCGGCCCACATCCCGAGCACATGATTCCACACGGGCCGGATCTGGGCCGACACTGTTGCTGTCTGGGTTGTTCCCACAACTTAATTTCATCCCTCATTTTAGTTAGATAGTGGACACAAGTAAATTAAAACAAGGGAACAAATTAGTACAAAATGGCCACTATAGTAAAATATGGCCACGAATTAATAAATCGTGTGAATGATTGATTTTTTAAACACATTTTTTATAACCGGTGAAATATTAGCGTATTATGAGCAGCCTGTGACGACACCTCAGTTCTGCTATCAGTTCCAGATGAATGAAATATGGATATCATATTAAAAATAAAGGTTCTTTATGGGAATCAGTGAAGATTCTTTAACATCTATGAAATCTTTCCATTGCACAAAAATATTGGAAAAATGTTCTATAGATTTTTGAAATATTCTTCACACCAAAAAAAAAAAGGTTGTTTTAAAAAGAGTTAATTCTAACGGAGATTTGCTGTAGAGTTAACGAAGTTTTAAAGTTGTGATAAAACTGAAGTAGAAATGATGTTTTCTTCTGTATTGTAACACACATCTGAGTGAAGCGTGATTAAAGGACAGCATGTACGATAGGGACGTCAGATGGAGAGAGTTTGCTGTCGACGGGTTTAAACATTGAGTCGTTTCACCAGAAGATTAGAATTATGATATTTTAACAAATTAAAATGCCTTTTTTAAAGGAGACGAGCATGGGTGAATGGTTCATAAGACCAATAACATACAGCTCAACCAATCACCAAGCAATGCTTCAGTTCAGTCTGTGTGTAAAAAGAGCATTAGCAATTAAAGAAAACACACTTCAGCAAAACATGATCAGCTCAAAGAGTCTGAATCATTTCTGGCCCCACATGTGTATGAATGTCACTGATAGTCTCTGTATGAAGAGTTTTGAAGAGGTCATGTGAAAACAACATACTACTGTTTGAAACGTTCACCGTGAGTCTCTGCACCGATTACGGAGATCCTGTGAGAGAGATCTGAGTAATAAACACAGAAACACGTCATAGTTATAAAATAGTTTTAATTCAATGCATTTTAAATGAATCTAGCAAAGACAGAAAAGCAATCACACACACTGGAACCACGTTATGATTTAACCGTGTTATTATTAGTAGAGACGGGTCGCAGCATCTTTATTCAGTACTTATGCGAGGAATGATCTAAACATCTGAGAGTGTGTACACACACACACGTCTCTGTGTAGAAGAGTCTGCCGAGAAGTGGCGTAAGCTCTGCGGTGTGTGTGTGTGTGTGTGTGTCTCGCTCTGGGGGAAACACTCACCGATTCCTACACACCAATAATGAGAGTCAGCTGTGTGTCGTCTACAGTCCCACATCCCACACACACACACACACACACACACACACACACACACACACACACACACACACACACACACACACACACACACACACACACACACACACACACACACACACACACACACACAGGCTCAAGGCAGGGGGTAAATACACGCTCAGAGAAGAGGAGAATACTGTAAGGTGACTCGGGAACAGTGTGATATGTCGATGTGCTTGTTTGGCTTTTGATACAGTATTAGTCTCTAAACGAGTGACAGCCGTTTCCCAGATAATGAAGCGAAGGTGAGCGGTGTGTGTGTGTGCTACAGTAATGCCTCCTGTGAGCTGAACCCAGACACACACTCATGACCTCCTCATGTGTCTGTGAATCTCCTACATTAGTCCCTGTAATGATCGAGTCCGTCCTGCAGTTCAGCGCCTCGGCACACACCGGGACTCCTCCTGACACTGACGGATGAGCGAGTCTAAGCGTGTGTTAGCGGGATCAGAGAGAGGGAGCGGGAGAGTTAACTCTCAGTAAGGCTTCTCGATGTGTGTGTGTGTGTGTGTGTGTGTGCAGATCCTCTATCCGGTGTTGTTCCCGCCGGGATCAGTCGCTGGGCGCCGGGATGACGCTGATGTGCAGGAAGTTGTCCGGGTGGCTCAGGTGTTCGCTCAGCCACTGGAGCGGCGTCTCCAGAAGGGGCTCGATCCCGTGAACCATCACCTGGAACCGCTTCGGCTCGTCTGGGAAGAGGAAGAGGAGGAGGAGGAGGGAGAGAAAGAGGAGGAGGAGGAGGGAGAGAAAAGGACACAGTTAAGCATCATGGGAAGGGAAATGGAAGGAAAGCAAGAAAAGCTTGAATGTTCCCTGGAAACTTCCATAGTAACCAGGATTTGAAATTAACTTTTGGCCACTAAACTTTTAAATTACCGGACATTCAGAACTTCTACTATCCAGAAAAATAAAAAATAAAGAAATGAACCAGATTAACTACGTCACCGCTACCATCGTTATTGATGTAGATATCGTTTATCACCCAGCCCTGAAAAACTACATTACCCATGATGCCGTGCAGAAAATTACACCAATCAGAGAGCTGAAACAAGAGCTCTTTAGCTCCGCCCACTCCCATGAAGCAAAGGATGTAATCCTGTAATCTCCCTGCGCTCTACACTATATATACACTATAACATTTATAAAACTTGGATTTCATACATTCATTTAATATTCAAACAAAATCCAAAGTCGTTCATTAATCCTCTCCTGTGGCCTCATGGGAAATTAAAGTGTCCATCAAATACACACTTCAGCTTATATCTGGAAGACTTTTCACCCAATCTTTTATGAGAACTGTGAATTCGTTCATACTTCTTTTGTCACACTGTTTTTCGTCTACTATAGTATGTGATTGCAAACGCAGCACACCTTTATTCTCATCAAAAATGAGAAAAAATAATTTTAAATTGGTAAAAATGGTAAATTTTCCAAATAAGATTTATTAAAATTTTCACCTATTTTGTGTCTTTCTTCAGAAAAATATGAAAAAATAAAAAATAAAATTCTAAAATGTGACTTTCAGAAATGTGGCTGATTTGACACTGACCCAGAATAAATTGAACATTTGTGTTAATTGGAACTAAAGCTGAAATAAAATATAAATACTAGTTGAAAAACCAACTAAATAAAAATTTGAAATGGGAATGAACTGAAACTATTTAAAGTTGAAGCACTAAAACGAATTGGAAACTGAAACTGAAAATTAAACCTCAATATTTAGAAAAAGAGACAAAACCACAGAACGAAATGACTAAAAATTAAACTAAAATTAACGTGAAAACTAAAAATGTAAAAATAAAAGCCAATTCAGAATATTAATAAAACTGTAATATACATATATATACTGTATATTTATAAACGTATATAGTATTAGAGGTGAAAGGATCTAAGTCTGCACGTCATACTGAGAAGAAATGCTGCAGTTTTGGGAAACACAGAGTCGCTGGCCTATGCTGGAGTCCTGAACTGATCTAAATGCTGGCTTTATAACAATATAACCGTAGAATCAGTGCGTTTTTTGTTTTTATTTCTCGAATAAAACTTTTAGAGATATCTTGTAGCTTAAACATTAATACAGCTCAATGGTTTTCAAGAAAATGCTAAAGTCACCGTGATGTTGTGCAGCTGAATGCTGAAGTGAACACGAGTGTTAGTGTGAGCCTGTACTTCCCCACTGTAACTGTGTGACGACTGCTCTGATGATCCTGAACAACTCTACTCAGATTATTTCATCCAGATCCTCTCTGACATTTCACACAGTCAGACCCTGAGATGTGGAAAGTACATGAACAGCCGTTCTGAAACCCCAGCATGACCATTCCTGCTGTATCATCAGCACGTTTACACACACACCGGCTGCAGACGAGTGTAGAGCTGGAGGAAGCGCTGGAGGCGGTGACATTATAACGTTAGCCTGCTGACCCGCGGGGTTAAACGGCTAATGCAGTCTGAGTCTGACAGCCAGTGATGGTTCAGACATCAGCATGACCTTCAACACTACACAACTACATCACTGATGATCACTGCCGACCGGCAAACCACAGCGGCCTGGCCCTTAAAGGGACAGTCCACCCAAAGGCCATCATAGATGTGCACTCGCACTTTTATCATGGATTGATGCACTTTTATGAAGGATAGATGCACTTTTATGATGGATA
>CM040830.1:1215000-1540000 GCA_022828995.1 Vimba vimba | reverse complement strand
TAAAGCATATTGAAACACCACATAGACACATAAACTACACTAAGTGAACTGGTTTGTCATTATTGCCTATTATTGCTACTACAAAATATTTAGGAATTACACCTGAACTCGGACAACTCGTTTCATATATGACATAAAACACTTCCTGAACATTAATTGAGACAGTGAATATTTGTAAAATTAATTTGTCAGAGAGCAGGATCATTTCATATCAACTTCTTCAAGAGCTTGTTCCCCGGAAATTACAATTCTGTCATCATTTACTCCTCCTCATATTGTTCCAAACCCATATTTGTCCACTTATCATATTTGATGTGGTCTATTGCATGTGTGTTGAAATCTAAATTAAATCTGTTCATCATTTAAAGCCGTCGTCTCTCTTCAGAAGACTTGGATCAAACCGCTCGATTCTACGACCTCTTTATGAATGTTTTGCAAAGTCAGAGTTTTGGATGAATGGACTTTCAATGGAGGGACAGAAATCTTTCAGGTTTCATTAAAAATATCTTCATTTGTGTTATGAAAATGAATGAAAGTTTGATGAGTTTGGAACAACAGGGGCGAGTAAATGATGACAAAATATATTTCTGGGTGAACTAACCCTTTAAATCCAAACTTATACAATAATTATAAACAAGACCTAAAGGAATATGCTCTGCCTTATAGATTCAACAGTCAAACCAAACATTATTCAGACACCAGATATCATTTTTTATATCTTTCTCCTAGTGTGATCAGGACACTATAGTTCATTAATGTGAGTGAGGGGAGCAAAATAAAGTAAACTGTGAGATATTATACCCAAATATTCTTCATCCAGAGACTACCAGTGACATTTATACACATCTGGGGCCAGAAATGATTCGGACACTTTGAGCTGATCATGTTTTGCTGAAGTGTGTTTTCTTTAATTGCTAATGCTCTTTTTACACACAGACTGAACACAATGAAGCATTGCTTGGTGATTGGTTGAGCTAAACTGGTATTATCTAATTGTGTAGTTAAATTTAACAGCTGACAGATATTCAACATAATTCATGTGTGAGACAGTCTAACAGAAGGACGGACAAAACCAGTCAAATATCAGCTGAGTTTGTCATATTTAATTATCATTTTCTAAATGATAGCAAATAAACTGAGATAATGTGAGAAATGCTGAAGATGTCTGAATACATTTAGCTTTGACTGTACATTTCAACCGAATAATGTTGATAAAAATCCATTAGCACATTGTGTAAACTACACGATATCTCATGACTTACATATTCTATAAGTCCTCTTATGAAAAGCCCTCTGATTTCTAACCTCAAAATCTAGAGTTTAGATCATTTCTGAGTAACTAACCCCATTTTTCACCACATTATGAATGTAAGAGAGCGTGTGAGAGAGCGTGTGATGGAGGTGGGCGGCCCAGCTGGAGCTTTCTGAACCCGTGGGCTGATATGAAGGGATGATGGGCGGGGGGTTTCTGTGCAATTCATTTATTTGAAGCAATACCACCACACACCCTCTTTTTCACTATAAACCTCTCACTCTTCTGACCAACTTCTACAGCAGAACAAAGGGAAATTTTAGATTACCATGTATTGCCGTTTCGATATATATGAATTCTTTATATTATTGTGAAAGGCGTAGGAGAGGCCGAAACATGTCTCCATTTTTACCCCCAAAATGGATAAAATCTATCAACAGATTCCGTTCCACTGGGCGTCTGAGACGAGCATCACCAGCCAGTCTGTCTGCAAATCCTCTTTATTTTTATTTGTGGGAATCCCCATTTCGTTGCAAACATAACAGGACTGCAAGTCATCATCTGTGGCATTATAACACCAAAGCTTCACACAGAAAAACTACATCTGCTGATAAAACAAGACGTCTAAAGCACAAAATGTAGATATTTACTCATGTGTGCATTGATGAAGGATTAATCAAGCCAATGACACATGATCTGAGGCCATCTGAAGTAGGGTCGAGTATCGTTTGAGTTTTAGTGATTCCGATTCTCCTTATCAATTCCCATTCTTAGAGATTCCCAGTTTTGATTCCAATAAGAAAAAAAAAAGAAAAGAATTTCCAACAAAAATAAAAGTGTTGCAGCTGAATAAAGCAAGACCAGAACTCATCAGGCTACTGAACACTTGGTTTTAACAAAAATACCACAGCAAAAGCAGTAAGACTAACTAATATAAATTTCAAACATTATTTAAGACAAGGAAACGGTCAACTGGTAATAAAATACGAACAAATAAAGAAATGAGCAATAGCACAAATAAATACAAGTGAACCATGAACCAAATTAAGTAAAGTGTTTTTAGCTTTTCAGGGAGGCATAGTACAAAAACAGAAATCAAATATAATAAAACGTGAAAAAATAAATTTCCTGATAATTTACTCTCCCTCGCGTCATCCAAGATGTTCATGTCTTTCTTTCTTCAGTTCTTCAATGGTTTTTGAGGAAAACACTCCAGGGTTTTCCTCCATATAGTGTCTTCAATGGGGTCCAACGGGTCGAAGGTCCAGATGTGAGTTTCAGTGCAGCTTCAGAGTCTCGACACGATCCAGCCGAGGAATAAGAGTCTCATCTAGACAAACCAGCGGACATTTAGAACAAAATAAACATTTTAAACACAAATGCTGGTCTTGCTCTAGCTGTGATGCGACACACATTACGTAATCAGGGTGAAAGGTCAAGCGTGACGTAGGCGGAAGAACATTTACAAAAAGTAAATAAATAAAAGGTAAAATAACGATGTCGGACGTTTTTGAAGTTGGAGGAGAAAATGAGATTCTTCACTCTACATTTCCACCTATGTCACACGTGACCTTTCAACCTCATTACGTAATGTGTGTCGCATCACAGCTAGTGCAAGATCAGCATTTGTGTTTAAAAAGTGTAGAAATGTTTATTTTGTTATAAAATGGCAGATGGTTTGTCTAGATGAGACTCTTATTCCTCTGGGATCGTGTCGAGACTCTGAAGCTGCACTGAAACTCACATTTGGACTGAAGAAAGAAAGACATGAACATCTTGGATGGCGTGTGGGAGAGTAGATTACCAGGACATATGAACTCTGAAGTGAACGACTCCTTGTTCATAAGCGGAATCAAAATCGAAAGAATTCCCAACTCTAATCTTCTGACAGAAAAGGCATTTCCCAGGTTGAGCAAGTCGAGATGCATTTCCCTGTAATCTCAACACCATGAGCTGTTATCAAAGCTAATCCCACATATCTGGGAGAGGCAGAGCAATAACAAAACACAAAGTGCCACTTTCTCTTCAACCCGACAACAGACAAAGCATCAGGTCTTGAATAGACACAGATGTGCTGGGTTCCTCACTGCTATTGTCTGCTTATCTACTTCCCATCAGGAGGAACACACACCGCCTCTGTTTTGGCTGTGGATTTCATTCATGCAACCCTCATTTGTCTTTTCCTTTCATTTCCCTTTTCTCATCTCCTCCATCTATCTGCAGATGTTTTCCTCTACTGTCTCCTCCACTAATCTTTGATTACGACCTCCCGTGAGAGATTAAAGGTGACATTATGCCCCTTTTCACAAGATGTAATATAAATCTATAGTTTCCCCAGAATGTGTCTGTGAAATTTCAGCTCAAAATACCAGATCATTTATTATAGCTTGTCAAAGTTGCCCCTTTACACCGTGTCCAAACTACACGCGACGCGACACGCGATAAAAGGTTATTTTCCATGTTAAGGCGAGACACTACAGGTGAATACAGTAACATTTTTAACTAGCAGAAATCACCATGAAACTTTCCCAGTTGATTACCTACATTAAGATGAGAAAAAATAATATTACAAGTTTTCTGTAATTTAATGTTTAAATATGCGAATTAGGCAGTATCTAATTAAATATGCGCTAATTTGCATATATTTAAAAAAATAAGTATTGGATAAAGTCAGGTTAAAAAAAAAATTCATTGTGTTCACATATTAGATGGGAAAAAAATACAGAGGGATTTATGGATATCTACTTTTGTTATCCTGTAAATCAGAATATACTGTCAATAGCCTTAAAAAAATGATTTTCACCATGTTTTTTGGAATAAAATGTTATATAAATCAGGCTAGGAATAATATATTTACAAATCCCTCTGTAAATGTCTTCATAATAGGTGCAAGACTGGGGAGTTTGGTGTATATCGGTGCGACTGAAGTGGAGATTTCAGACTTGGAGAATGAGAGAAAAGTCATTTTGAGAAAACGGGCTTTAAAGATTTATCATCAGCCAATGAGAGCCCTTTTACTTTCACGATTGGTTGCTGATAAAAAGGAAATGACCATATTTGGATCCGACAGGATTGTACAGGAGAGAGAGAGCTTTCCAGCGGTGTGTGTGATGACAGGGTGCCGGCAGCGATCGCGGAGCAGCGGGAGGATTAAGAACGTCAACTTTTGTTGAATTTATGAGAAATCTACAGACGCAAACAGACAAAGTGTAGTAAAATAAAGACCTAAATGTGTATTTCTGACTTTTTTTCACCATAAGTCTGAAAGAAGACATGATATTGAAGACAAATATCCAAAAATCTCAAAATTGACCAGTAAAAAAAAAAATACGATGTTTTTGCCTGCCGTGTCTCGCCTTAATCAGTGTTTGTCCTAACCAGCGACGGCGACACGCGCCGATTCTAATTTAGAAACGGTTTCTATTTTTCTGGGACGTCGCGCTGGAACAACAAACAAAGTGTGGCAATGATAATCTCAGGTGCTGTTTATGTGCTTTATTTAATGTTAAAAGCATGTCATGTGACTCTGAATATCATTTAGTAAAAGCAACAATGGATAATTCACCTCAGATCTTGAAATTAAACAAATGGAAATAAGAACGTTCAAACTGTGAACAAACAAGTGTATTCTTTGACAAAGATTGTTTTAGTAACTCAGTAGCCTATGTGTTTGAATAATGTTTAAATGGTGTAATATTTGTGAATTTGATTATGTAGCGACTTATCCATTTTCTTGCAAGGGCCGTCAAGATTACTCTCTGGTGCCACGAGACTCCGCCCACATGCTGTTCTGATTGGCTGTGGGTTTTGATTGATTTTGATGCATCTCGCAGTCACGTCGCATCTAGTGTGGACAGACAAATTTTTTGTCGCTGGAATCTTATCGCGTCTGGTTAGGACACGGTGTTATGGGTGTGAGCAAAAACAGCGTTTTTAATGCAAATGAGCTTTAGCTCCGCCTCCATTCAGAAGAGGGCGGAGCCTTTACACGAGCTTCAGAAACTCCGGCAATAACAAAACAGGCCAATCTCACTCATCCAGAATCCCAGAATCCCCAGTAGCGAGTGCAGCCTTACGGAGAGACTCAGGAGGAGCTTCTGAATGTTAGTGGAGACATTTCTGTAGTTGTTGTGGAGTTACACTGATCATCTCATCATCATGTTGAACTTCTCCACAAGTGTCCACAGTTCCTGAGGTCTTTATAAGACAGCGGTGACATGTTCTGGTCAATAGTCAAACCAAATATCGGCTGGTGTGTGTAAACGTGCAGATTAAGGGCCGGTAATATTATAATAAGATCCTCTTCATACGTCAGAAGGAGAGAGAAATCTGATCGGCTTATTTTCTGACATGCTTGCAGAGGAAGGCTCACCAGAACACAGTTACTGGGTTTCAGTTTTCATGTTTTCTGGGTTGTTGGAAGCACCGGGACCCGATTATAGATTACAGCACTTAAACATGGAAAGTCAGATTTTAATGGCATGTCAAACACGGCTCACCTTCCACACATATGCTGGAGGGAAACATCTCCTTCAGAAGGTCTCCCAGTGTGAGAGTGTGTCCCTCGGCAGACACGGGCCGGAAGAGCTTCTGGATGAACGGCCGGTCACTCGTCGTCTGCAGCGGGACAGAGATCAACACTGTTAGACTGACTATAGGCAGTGTTATATCACAGCTTGTAAATGTTTTATATAAAAGTATATGTGTGTTTATTGTAATGTATGCTTGTTTGTATGTCGTGTAACTCTCCTGCCAGGCTGCTGTTGAAAATAAGAACTTGTTTTTAAGTGACTTGCCTGGTTAAATAAAGGTTAAAATAAAATAAATAAATAATCACAGTGCAACGTTCTCAAAAAAAAAGTTTGCAAGCCATGATGTCTCTTGAGGAAAAAGAAAGGGGAAAGGGGAGGTGACCTTTCCTCTTATGACGACATAAAGGGAAGATTTCTAGATTTCTCGCCCGTCTGAGCTTTCATTTTCTCAAAAATACCCAGGGCTTGGTTTACACCCATCAAAACGTCTAGCCACTCGGAGACCATAGGCAGGCTAGGGGAACTCATATCAAGGTTAAAAAACCTCATAACGTGAAATTTTCATGCAATGGGACCTTTAACAGAAGTTCTGCCAGCTGCAAAATTACCCAACAGCCCTTTCAATAGAAAATGAACATTTATGGTTTTCAGAATTTTTTTTAGGTCAGTTTTGAGGTAAATATAAGCCTTTAATGTTGATTATATGTCTATGTGGTGTTTTTAATCTGCTTTAAGACAAACCATGTGTAAATTCATAAGTCGACAGCATTGCTGAGTATTTCCTCCTTAAAACTGCAGTGAACCAAAGACAGTCTCAAAAACACGCTTTGAAATCGCTGGTGTTTCTGACGTCACAAACTACCTTGTAACCAATCAGATCAACGTGTGATCGTCAACCAGTGGATCTCTGAGCTGAGGGAGTGAGTGGAGGCGGGGCTCATTTGCATATTCATAGAACCGCGCATACTAAATGAGGCAAGCGTGTCGAGTTACACTCAAGATATTTTAAGCCATGAAGAATTTTTTTTTAAGGGAAAAACTATCAAACATGTCATTTTGGTGATCAGAGATGAGTTTAAGGGATACAATGATTGACTACAGGGGGACTTTAAAAGAAATGTTCAGTGTCTAAATGACGATACTACTTTTTTCTACTAATCTACATTTCCTTCAGCCCGAGGCTTATTCATTTCACTTCTGGTGTGAAAGAGCCGTTACATTTGCCAAAACTTTGTTGTAATTTCTGTTAATTTTGTCAAATGTAACGCATCACTTTCCATAAAAAGTAACTAAGTAACGCAATTACTTATTTTTTAGGGAGTAACACAACATTGTAACGCACAATCAAACTCACATCAGATGCTTTTAACATTAAATAAAGCTCATAATCAGTGATTATCACTGTCATGTTGCAGATCCAGCCGCGGCGTGGCAGGAATAGAAACCAATTCTTAAATATAGTCACTGTGTGTCATTATTGAGAGCTAACGACAATTCATGTGTTAATATCTTGTTTAGTGAGTGGCTGTTTTGAGCCCACACTGGTGTGTGTGTGATGCTGTGAACAGCGGAACGAGATATTGAGTGTGTTAACAGCCGGTAGTCATGGCATAGTCTTTCCTTCGGCCTCGGGGTGTCGAATGCTGGACGGGATCCAGGTTTCACACACACATCTCGCATGTGGTCAGTGACCGAGCGTGTCATTCTGTAAGATCTGGACAAACACAGCCTGATAGACAATAGGACTGGATGCTGGCGCTGTGAAAAGCTGCTGTGACACGACACCCTCGGCGCTCGGGAAGAGAAGGTGTCTCAGGATGATCCGCTCTCGATCGGGTTTCCAGAAAAACTGACTCACCGAGATCATCTGAGAGAGAGAGTGTGAGAAGCGACAGCTACTTCCATGCATATTTAAAGGCCAGCATCAATTATTGAGCTCGGCATTATCCGAAAGGCTCCTGATGCTGATGAGAAGTGTGATACTCTGGGTGCCGACACTTTCTTTTCAACTCCCCTGACACTCGACCTGGAAGACCAACACATGACCCGGCACAAGCCTTTCTCTGCGCTCTCGGGTCTCAGACGACTGGATAACATCATCATCATTATTAGAGGATCTTTCAGGAATAATCAGAGACTGGGCTTAATCCAAATTTGAATATTGAAAACTTAAATTTGGAATTGAAATATTGCAAGTGACTAAATTCAAATGGTCAAAAAAAAAAATATCAAAGCGAATATTGAATAAAATATTGAAGATCAGAGGCGGACTCTGAATATGATGATGATTAGAGGATCTTTCAGAAATAAGCAGAGCCTGGGCTTAATCCAGGGATATGGCCAAAAAGTTAAAACATAAATAAATACCAAACAGGTGAGAAATTTGAATATTAAAAACATTCAGGGTTTGAAATAAAAAATTTCACTCAGTGGACAATTTGGCTACTAAATTTTTGAGTTACCGGCCATTCAGAACTACAAGACAAAAGAAGAAAAATAAACCAGCTTATCTACAACACATCTTCTATATATATATATATATATATAAATTCATTTCTTATTCAAACAAAATCCTGTCATCCAGCGTCTCCTTCTACTCTTTCCTCCTTTTCACCAAACACATGTGGCAGGAGGACAGATCAAAACTGTACAGAGAACATTAAAAATTGTAGGCTGTTGGAAAATAATGTCTTTGAAAATGTGAAAAATGTTTGATATGATGCAAGTGTGAATAGTGTGTGAGATTAATACATTTTTCAAGCTCATATTGGACTTTTATCCGACGCATCTATGAATGATTCGGGAGTGAGAGGCGTCATATTTTCTCTAAGGTAATTATGCTGACAGCACAGTGTACATGGGAATTATTTACATTTGCTTTTATCCAAAGCGACTTGCATTGCATTTCAAGATACACATTTACATTCTTATCAGTTCTTGCTTTCCCTGGGAATCAAACCCATGACCTTGGCGTTGCAAGCGCCAACACTCTACTGTATGAGCTACAGGAAAGCTATTACAGTATATCTGATGTGAAACTGATCTTGACCAACAGGAATCAGAAATAGATAGAGGACGATAGAGGAAAAGAGAAGAGCGTAACTTCCTTTTCATGACCACTTTTAAAAAGGCCAATGAACAAGTCAAGCAAAAAAATAAAAAAATCTAAATATTCAAACTGTCATTCAAATTTTCAAACGGTGAATTCAAATAATTAAATAAACAGTCAAATGACTATCAGATATAATATTTATACACTTATGAGACCAAGCATACAAATGGGCAGGAAACTGTGAAATGTGAAAGTGAAATGCATTCTGGGAATGACTTGACAACAGCTTTTAACATTTGACCAATCTGTGGCACCATCATAGAGTTGATATGAAATTATTGAAACCAGTGGATGTTACAATTGCACAGATAAAGCCTTTTTTTATCGTCATCACATTGTAAAACAAAAAGCGATTAAAATTGTCTCATTCTGACGATGCAGTAATAAACTTCATAAATCTATTTACATTAAAAAAGACTGATATCACCACACCTTGTGTTATATTGCTGACAATAAATAACAAACACTAAAAAAGTAAAAACTCCTTTCATTTTCTCCACAGGGAAATAGATTTTAAAGGATAACTTATAAGCCTTTAAAGTCAGCCCACATTATTTCAACTTATTGAATCATGTTAATAATCATGACAATAATCATGTTTAACTCCTGAATTCCTGGCCGATATGGCCAAACATATCATCACCACTTTCTTTTTCCATATCATATGATATCGATATTTATCACAATATTAATTTGCCATTAAAGGGGAAGGAAATGGCTGCCTTTTAATTTACGGCCCCATGAAATCAATTAGATTTTTTGCTAAATTCTATTTTATTTGTTTTTGCGATTCAGTGTTTTATAATTAAATACAAATTTATATAAACTATACCAATGTAGTCAAGCTTTTAAAATGTAATCAAGTGAAAGTATAACAATTAATGTACAACAAAACATTGCATATTTATTTTTTTGTCACAGAAAATGAGTGCAGAGAACAGAACTGTATACACTTAAAACATGGACGAAAGAAATATCTTCGTTGTATGACGTTCCTTAGAAATATATTATTATTATTATTATTATTATTACACTGAGAAGTACATCTTACGGTCCAGTAGTGATGGATTTCTGTCATCATTTTCTGAAGTTACACTGAACTCTTATTTTGACGGGTTGTCAGCGTCAGTTTCAGTGTGTATTTGACGGTTGTTTTTATCAAATAAAATGGTGAAAAGTTTCAGAAAAGTTCATGTCCTCATATACTGAATATTATCAATAACTATCTAAAGCGATCTCAATATGATATTGTTTATCACCCAGCCCTAGTGGAAAACTACATTACCCATGATGCTGTGCAGAAAATTACACCAATCAGAGAATAGAAGAGCGCTTTAGCTCCGCCCACTCCTATGAAGCACTGTGAATGACATCCCGTAATCTCCCTGCGCTCGACACTATATATGCATGCATATTTTACAATAACCTGAAACTATGTAGTTTTATTAATATAATCAACATTGTTAAACGAGTAGTTTTATGTTTCTAAAGCTCATGTGTGTGTATGAAATGAATAAATGAACAAATACCTGATATATCCTGAAGGGAATATAGCGGAAGCCGCCCTCTTCAGTGGCATACTCCATGAGCTTACGGTTCATGGCCCAGAACTGGTCGAATTTATCTGTGACAGAAGCAGATCACAGTAATCAATGACAGCAGCTGAAGGAGATCACACAGCAGTGTCTCTGCCGTCCAACACACACGGAGACGCCTGGAGGAATCACAGCTGTCCTGTGTGTGTGTGTGTGTGTGTGTGTGTGTTGTGCTCCATGGAAGAAGGAAGAGGTTTGGGTCAAAATGAGGATTTTCATTTCTGGCTGAACTTTTCATGATGTGATGAAGAGAGAGAAAAACGTGTGTGTGTGTGTGTGTGTGTGTGTGCGCGCGTGTGTGTTCAGTCACGCTGGCTGCATTCTCACATGTGCAGGTGAAAATCAACATCCGCTTAGAAATTGTTACTTTCTCTGCTCTCTCTCACACACACACACACACACACACACACACACACACACACACACACACACACACACACACACACACACACACACACACACACACAGGACAGCTGTGTGTTATCAAAACATCTCTGCTTCTGAAACTCACAGCTCTCAGTTTATCTGCAGAGCTTCACGTTTTCACCTTTAAATGAACGACTGAAACCTGAACACACACACGCACACACACACGCACACACGCACACACGGTTCTGAAGAAACCGAGGACATTACATGGCAAGCTTTGGGACGAACTACTTCATCATGAGTGTGTCTTTAACAGGCCGTTCCGGCGCTATACCTGTTAAACTGGCCTGTCAATCATCTCTTGCACATCCACCACGTTTGTCGTTTTTTATTCGTATTTGTAGTTCTAATCGAATCCTTGTTCAAAACACAATGGGTTGTGGGGAATATAACCCGTAATACACTACAAACAACACACTACGGTTTGTAACACACTAATTATTCAGGACAGATAGTCTGTGCTCATCACACAGAGGTGTGTGTGTGTGTGTGTGTACAGGTGTGTGTGTGTGTGTGTGTGTGTGTGTACCGTTCTGCAGCCCCATCCACAGCTGCTTGTGGTCCTTCTTCTGCATGTCGTTGATCACCTGACTCTTGTGTTTGAGCGCGTCGGCCTCTTTAATGCTGGACATGAAGTGAGCCTCGATCACGGAGTTGGATGTGCAGTGGAGCAGGTCGTGCTCGGGGAAGTTCTGCAGGACACAGCACATCAGCACTCTGGCACAGTAACTACACCATATCAGGAAGCAGAGAGGACTTCACACACACCTTAAAGTGCACGGACACACTCCAGGGCAGAGCGGTGTTGGACGCGTGCAGGTCGAACAGCACACCGATGGGGTAGTGCCTGAACACAAGCACACACAGTTACACACTAGAGCACACAAGAAGAAAGAAGAACCGTTAGAGAAGATCGTTCTCAGTCAGTCGAGTCTCCTGCATCTACACAGCGCTTCACCAACACTGAGCGGCTCTACAGAGACAACAGGAGATCACAGTAGCAGAGGCTGTGCTCTACAGCAGATCTAGAGTAAAGCTACTGTCCAGATAAAGTTAGTTTTGAGTGATTCACTTCTGTCGTGAAGATCATTAGTTATTAACTTAGGCGCCGCTAACACATCGATCTCTTCATAGATCACTTTAATGACATGAATTCTTCTGGTGAGTTAAACTGATCCCTCAATACATGTGAACGTTTAAGCTCAGAAGAGGAATATAAATCAGTGCTTGAGGGGTATATCAACCTAATGCCCACACCCCACATTTCCCTTTCTTTTTTATTTTATTTAAATAATTTGTAATATATATATTTTTTTATTTTAGCTTTTCCTCCGACACACTGCATATACACTACCGCTCAAAAGTTTGGGGTCAGTAAGAAATTTTATTTTATTTTTGGGGGCAAGAAATAAAATAAATCAATACTTTTATTCATCAAGGATGAGTTAAACTGATCAAAAGTTACAGTAAAGACATTTATAATGTTAGAAAATATTCTATTTTAAATAAATGCTGTTCTTTTGAACTTTCTATTCATCAAAGAATCCTGAAATAAAAATGTAAACAACTGTTTTCAACACGGATAATAATCATAAATGTTTCTTGAGCATCAAATCATCATATTGAATGATTTCTGAAGGATCATGTGACACTGAAGACTGGAGTAATGATGCTGAACATCAGCTTTGATCACAGAAATAAATTACACTTTACTATATATTCACATAGAAAACAGCTGATTTACACTGGAGTAATATTTCACAATATTACTGTTTTTGTTTGTATTTTTAATCAAATAAATGCAGCCTTGGTGAGCAGGAGATACTTCTTTTAAAAACATTAAAAATCTTACTGACCCCAAACTTTTGAACGGTAGTGTATATCACATGTCCTGTACTGTTCGATCTCAGATATTACCAACAGATGGTGAATGATGTTAAAACAGTTCTTGAATCGGCAAAAGTAAAATGCTTTCTGTTAGATGTTGGAATATGCAGATCACACAGAAACAACAAAACATAAAAAACAAAGATTTCTTGAAGAAGAGACACTGAATTACTTTTTTTTATGGTTATTATTTCTTACATGTGTGTATGTGCTAATGTTAGAGGTTGTGTAAAGTATCCTGTGGGTTGGTATGTGTGAGTGAATAGATGTTGGTTTGTGTGTTGTATGGTTTCGAAAGTTAAAGAGAAGAACTGAATGCCACAGTCGTCATCGGCAGCAGGAGATCCTCAGCTTTACTCCGCCACCCTGTGGTGACAGACAGAAGTGCACCACTCACTCACTCACACACACACAGCTCTGATCACACTACTGTTCCTGCGAGAACATCACAAATAAATCAGTGTGTGATGTCTGAGGAGCACGTGCTCCTGAAACCAGCAGAAACCAGTCAGTCACACTCAAACTCCACCGACAGGCCTTTAGAGACTGGCTCGTCTGGTTAAACAATGAACGCATCATTTATACTGAACACAACACACTATTTTTCTCCTATTTATTAACCCTGTAAAGTCTACTGTATGATATTCTATGCATGAATTTTTTCATCTCTAAACATGATCAAACTCTGCTGATAACACTCGATCTCTCAGTCTTCTGTCTCTGACTGAGAGTTTACACTGTTTTATCCAGTAAAACTCCTTTAGTGTCACTGTACAAACGTCCTCCTTCATGGCCTTTACTGGTTTTATCAAGTAAACATAAGAATAACTTTGTTATTGTTAGTGATAGTTCAAGATGAACACTTACTGGACTGAAGAAACTGGGGTTTACTTGAATATACAGATATTATTTTATAGAATTAATGACTATCAAATATAATACAGGCTTTAGAGGAAGGTTTATTTGTTCATCTCTCAATCATCATTGCATTGTGTGTTTTAAAGTCCCCCTGTGATGAAACTCCAGCTTTTAATGTTGTTTATGTGTCTATATGGTGTTTTTAATACGCTTTAAGACAAACCATGTGTAAATTCATAAGTCGACAGCATTGCTGAGTATTTCCTCCTTAAAACTGCAGTGAACCAAAGACAGTCTCAAAAACACGCTTTGAAATCGCTGGTGTTTCTGACGTCACAAACTACCTTGTAACCAATCAGATCAACGTGTGATCGTCAACCAGTGGATCTCTGAGCTGAGTGAGTGAGTGGAGGCGGGGCTCATTTGCATATTCATGAAACCGCGCATACTAAATGAGGCAAGGGTGTCGAGTTACATTCAAGATATTTTAAGGCATGAAGACATTTTGTTCAAGGAAAAAACGTTTACATATGTAATTTTGGTGATCAGAGATGAGTTTAAGGGATACGATGATTGACTACAGGGGGACTTTAAAACTACAGAGCTCTGCTAAACTAAGTATTTACATATCATCTTTTTGAACATCAAGACTTTATTAAGGGATTGTTTGGAAGCATCATGACAACATTTATCCTGACCTGTTCCCTCAACGCTAGCAGAGAAGCTTCGGATAAAAGCATCCGCTGAACTCATGAATGTGAAAGTGAAATGTCTGTCAGCTCGACGTACCATTTGAGCGGCGTTCCCTCGTACTCGAACCACATCTCCTCCACGTCTTCTGCCTTCATGACCTTGAGGAAATGCTTCTTGACTTTATCCGTGACCAGCGTGAGGTAACTGACCCGTGGGAGCAGCAGCTGATTGGACACAACACAGGTCATGTGACACGATCCACAGCAGAGAGACACGCCTTATCCAACACACACACTTGCGGTCTTTGCTCTTGAACACTCATCTACTGACATTAAAGGGTGGTATAATGCCCTTTGCACAAGATGTAAAACAAGTCTCTGATGTCCCCAGAGTGTGTGTGTGAAGTTTTAGCTCAAAATACCCCACAGATATTTTTATATAGCATGTTAAAATTGTCACTTTTTGAGGGTGAGCAAAAACACACCGTTTTGTGTCTGTTCCTTTAAATGCTAATGAGCTGCTGCTCCCCACACAGGGGGCGGAGCTTTGATTACCTCACACACACATACACTGAAAATTTCAAAAACTTTTAGCATTTTATGTTCAAACCAGAGTCCAGACAATGATGGAGAGACTCTAGAAGAAGTGACAACATGTAGAAGCAACAGGACATTTCTGAACGGTTAGTTGATGAGTTTATGAAGCTTTTGTGTCGTTATCTTCTAGTCATTGATTAGCATATTCTGTTTTGATAATCTATAAATCGTGTTCCGGGGGCGGGGTTTATGTAAATTTGAGGGTTAGTGATGTCACTGAAGTTAGAAAAGTGAAATCATAATCAACCACCCCTTTAAAGGTGCTGTATGTACGTTTTTACTCTACTAAAGCATAAAAATACCATAATATGTCTGCAGATATTGAGGAACCATGTTAAGTTCACATACTCGTTCCTCTGGAAAACACTTCTACAGCCAGTTATTTTAATTATTATTATTTTGTTTTGTTTTGATCTGTGTGACTCCGCCCACTGCCAGTTCAGCCAATAGTGTTTCGACACCCGGGATGCCAGTTGGCGGGAAACACAGCGTTGGAAACTAGCAAACAAACTGTGTCAGAGATTCCACACACCCTAGATAGCCTCGATATCCATCTAATAATCTCTGTGAACGAGAGCATATTAAAGCGCGGATAAATCAACTCAGCTTACAGTGTGTTAGTCTCCTCGGCTTTCATTGTCAGTAGTGCTCGTTCCTGTCGCGTGTCCTCAATCTGGCGACCCGCAGAGCGTCGAGTCTGAGGAGGCGGGGAACAGCGATCTCCGATATTTTGATTCAGACTGCAGTACCGGTCTCCACCACTAGCTGTCAATCTTACACACTGCACCTTTAAGTGTTCCCTCTGTTTGGCGTAAAGACTGCAAGTGTGTGTAGACCTTCTGATTACTCGATAAGACACACACTTATAGTCTTGCGAGTGTTTACAGAGCTTTTATTTACTATATTTTCAATACTTTGCATTTTAAAATAAACCTCTACATGTCTGTTCAGTAGTCGCTGTGTAACTAACAGAAGACAGTGCTTCTAATTAACTGATGAAAACAGTTGCAAATGTTGTACAAAACAGGCCTACACACACACACACGTAATCATCTTTGCACCACTAAAATGTGCACTTCACACTTTATGTTGTTACTACCAAATTATATGCATCTGATTAATTGAAGTTACAGTGGAATGTTTTCCTCGACATCTCGCGAGTTCCCGAACATACTGCATGATGGGATACGCTAAGCCTTGAATACCGAGATAGTGTATGTGTAGTGTGCATTAAGAGCACTCTGGCATGTTTAAGACACGGGACAGTCGTGTGCACGCGCGCTCAAGTGGCCAAGACCACAAGTGTGTGTGCCAGGACAAGGCAAAAGAGTGTTGGTCATCTTCACTCACATAGTAGGGCTCAGCCTCTCTCTCTGTGGTCTCTTCAGGAGAGAGAGTGAAACAGGCCGGGATCCTCCCGAACCAAACGTCCCGGAGCACATCCTTGTCATCCGCCATGATCCTGGTTCTCCAGACGCCACATACACGCTCCTCAGTGTCTGAGCTGTGCACACACACGGGATAGATGAAGCTTTCACCAGCAGATCCAGCAGAACTCACAGTCTCCTCAGAGATCCAAAGCTCAGACACTTCCTGTTATCTGGCCTCACATGCAGACAACTAAAGAAAACAGGCTGTCAAAGTTGTTCATTTGACATATTAATCAAAAATATGTTTTAACATTTTATATTATTTAATTTATTGTTCATTTCTTTAAATTCATTCTGCTTTGTAAATAGTGACGACATAATCAATTGTTATTTATGACAGCCCATGTTTTAACAGCAAGAAAAAAGAAAAAACGAATAAATAATTTAGAAATTGAAATATTTATTCTCAGGTTTATACATCTAATACTACTTAAATAGTTGTCACTTATTTTGTTCTGACAATATTTTATTTAAATTGACAATAATAAGAATTGCTTAATTTTGTAAACAGCATTTCACCAATTAAATAATTAATATTTCTAGATAATTCTCTCTGATTGACAGCAATATATCAAACATCAGCTTTCTGTCAAAGAAATCTAGGATGAGCCATTAAAACACACCTTGTGTGTGTGTGTGTGTGTGTGTGTGTGTGTGTGTGTGTGTGTGTGTGTGTGTGTGTGTGTCTTTTCTGAAGAAATGACATAAGAAGAAATGACATAAGAGGAAATGTCAAGATAAACACCAGCTCTTATGAGTAAAAGATTAGCTGTGCTGACAGTGGCTACTGTTAACATTTAACACTTTATGACAAACAGAAGAATAACGAAAACTTTAAAACGACAAACTGTAAAACTATCAACTATATTTGTGATGTTTATTCGCCTGTTCTGAAGCTGACAGTATGATTCCGTGTGTAAATAACGCTAGCACTAACAACACAGCACACACACATTTACAGCTGATAAAGAGAGCAAAACCGCCTCGATTTCAGAAACAACTGCGGAAAAACACACATAACAGCCCGAAAACAGAATAATAACATACCTTCATTAGGTGTCGACCGGAAGCGGTAGAGTAGAGCTCATCTTCGACAAACATCCGGCGCGGACCTTCAAAATAAAAGTCCCCAAGCGGTGATTTACATTCAAAAAAAACGTCACCGCACGTTTATGTTTTTCACAATAAAAGTCCTAGTCCGTTGATTACAGTGCGTTGCGTTCATCATACTGCCTGCATCTATTCAAAAAAGTCCTGCATACAGTAATTAGGATGATTGATTCTGATTTGTTTACAGTTTACCTTGCATTCAGACAAGTTTTCTCACACAACCTCTTTAAAAAAAAGAAAATGCAGAGCAAATGACCTTTTGTTTTTCTCCAAGTTTGAGAAATCTGTCCGGATGCTAATGTGATCGCTGAGGAGAAAGTGAAGCAAGTGATGAAACTGGTCGTTTTAAACGTGCAATTGCTTAGCAAGCACATATACATGACTTTTTTATTTATTTATAAAAAGTCCAATAAATCACGTATGCAACTCAACACATTTAAAGCAACTTCTCCAATAGAGTTTATAATTAGCAGACATGGCAAAACTGCTACAGTTAATGAGGAACATGATCTAAACAAACCAAAAAGAGGCATCTAATTAAAACTTAGAAGAGAGAGAGAGTGAGAGTTATTTTAGAATATAATATTATTGACAATGTCGCTGAAATGTTAAATCGAAAAATATGAACTACAGTCATGTGATCAAATGACCAAAATTATCGTCAGTTTTGTGTTTCGCAAAGTTTGATAATAAATCCTTATCTGGAATAAGCAAAATAAGCAAGCTGACATTCAGTACAATCTATCTTTAATTTCAAATATATACAGATTTGTTTAACGTTTTATACCCCCGGTTTCACAGACAGGCTTAAGCTAGTCTCAGACTAATGCATGTTTGAGTGGTTTTAACTGAAAGCAACTTGCACTGATTTATCTAGAATATGTCAGTGCCATTGTTTTGTCAGAAGACGCACACCAGAAATGTTTTTTTTTTTTTTTTCACTAAGGCACATTTATTAAAGCTACGTAAAGCCTAAATGAACAAAGCCCTAATCCTGGCCTTTTCTAATTATGATAATTATTTTGAATGAGCAGACCTGAGTAAAACACACATATTACATTACATACACCTGTTGATATCTTTCTTCACCAGGTGAAGCTGTAAAAATAGGTTTGTAAAGAACTATTTAAAAATGACATATTTAAAAACATTATGGAGAACTATGAAATGAGGATTGATTTATGATTTCTGAATATTCTTATGTACATTCACTGCACATTCGTGGCACAAAAACACTATTAGGACTTCAGTTGCTCACCTAAACAATAAGTCTCAATATCTGAATTCATTGCTTTTTTTTCAGCATACCTTAAAAAATTGAGGACATGTTATGTTATGTTTTGTTATGTTATAGATGATATTAGTACGATAATAAAAAGATCGTTCAGTCCGGTAGATGGCGCTAAATGAATGTATCGGAAGACCAGTCGCGCACGCGCAGTACTGTCTATCGTCACTGCGCATGCGCATTGTGCACATGGAGGCAGTTGAATGAGTTGTAGCTGATATCTGCGGAAACATCTGTCGTTTCGTTTTCTTCTGTTTAAGAAGAAGTTGAATATATGTTATTTCGCACTTATTGTCGAGAGTGTGATATAGGCCGACGGTGTGTTGATCTGCGGCTCGTCTGAAGCTCTGCTGGGAGTGTGTGAGTGTTGATCATCGGCTCTGCTGTGAATAGAGTTGAGCAGATCTGTGTGTGTGTGTGTGTGTGTGTGTGTGTGTGTGTGATGGAGGCTCCCCCGGTCTCTGTGATGCCCGTCACGGGTGGAGCCATTAACATGATGGAGTATCTGCTGCAAGGTACATGTATATACACACACACAATGCACCTTCAGCTAGATTGTTATCTTAATATAACTTTACTTTAACTTGAACTTTTTGGTAAAACTTTACAATAAGGTCATTAGTTAATGCTTTAACTAACAATTAGCAATATGTTAATGTTAGTTAGCAGTGCATTAAATAATGTTAACATTTAATCTTTAAAAAACTGTTGTTCATTGTTCGTTCATGTTAACTAATGAATCCTTATTGTTGAGTGTTAATAAAACATGTAAAAACTGTGACAATGACATGTTCAAATGTAAAATTTAATTAGTTAACATGAACTAACAATGAAGAATAGTTTTAAAGCATTTATTAATCTTAGTCAATACATTAGGAATAAATTACTAAAATCATTTATCACTAAAATTTAATGGATTTAATGGATGAGCAAATGAACAGTTGTATGCTTATTAACAAAGATTAATAAACTCTGACACATGTGTTGCTCATTGTGAGTAAATGCAGCAACTAACCTTAAAGGTGCAGTGAGCGACTTCTGAGAAACGCTGTTGATATTTGAAAATAAAAAACGTAATTTCTGACCAACATGTAAAACACCAGAGGGTTAAGCTCTTCAGTGCTCATCTTTATACGCATGACCGATACACTTGAAACCTGTTTTGTTGTAAAATCCCCTAAAAATATTAAATAAAAAACATAATCTAACTAAAATATAGTACTTTCATTTAATTGAAGTAATTAAAAAAATATATATATTTTTGACCGAACCGCTAAAAGCACCAGAGGGTTGAGCTCTTCAGTGCTCATCTGTATACGCATGGCCAGTGCCCTTGACCCTTGACCCTGTGTGTGTCCTCCCGCACAGGCAGTGTTTTGGACCAGTCGCTGGAGAGCCTCTTGCATCGGCTCCGGGGTCTGTGCGATAACATGGAGCCGGAGAGCTTCGCTGACCACGAGCTGGTGTATCTCCTGAAGGGCCAGCAGGGAAACCCGTTCCTCCTGCGGGCCCGGCGCTCGCTCCTGCACCCCCCCGCCCCGTGGCACCTGCGCTACCTGGGCCAGCCCGAGGTGGGGGACAAGAGCCGGCTGGCGCTGGTGAGGAACTGTGTGGACGTGTCCGCCTCGCATGGCCTGCCCGAGGTGCTCAACGAGATGGGCTTCCGCATGGACCACGAGTTCGTGGCCAAGGGCCAGATGTTCCGGAAGGGGGCCATGAAGGTGGTGGTGAGCAAGCTGTCCCGGGTGCTGGTCCCGGGGAACACGGAGAACACCGAGCCGCTGTCTCTGTCCTATCTGGTGGAGCTGAGCGTTCTGGCTCCCGCGGGGCAGGACACCGTGTCCGAGGACATGAGGAGCTTCGCGGAGCAGCTGAAGCCGCTGGTGCACCTGGAGAAGATCGACCCCAAACGCCTCATGTAGAGCCTCTCACACACTCACACTCATATACACACACACACACCTGGAGAAGATCGACCCCAAACGCCTCGTGCAGAACACACACACACACCTGGAGAAGATCGACCCCAAACGCCTCATGTAGAGCCTCATACACACACACACACACACACACACACACCTGGAGAAGATCGACCCCAAACGCCTCATGTAGAGCCTCACACACACACACACACACACACACACTCTCACACACACACACACACACCTGGAGAAGATCGACCCCAAACGCCTCATGTAGAGCCTCACACACACACACACACACACAGCTGGAGCAGATAGCGCTGCTGACCGCGACTGCACTCTCTGGACTCCTTCAGGCCTGAAATTAAATGTTTGAATATTTCGCCCATAATGAACTGGATGAAAACAAACGGACAGATCAGCCTTTCATTATTGTGTCATTTCTCAGACTTCATTTCTTAGATCAGTCATTTTAAACTAGAACGTTACCACTCTTCTTTAAAAAAAAAGTTTGTAAATTGAATCTTGTATAAAAAGTCACTTTGATGCTGTTTCTCATGTTCGTCTGTCTTCAGTGTGTGATGTTGCTGTTCGAGTGGGAAACAATAAGGTTCATTTATTAAGTAAGGGATAATGTTCATCCAGCCGGTTGTTATTCATCAGCCGGAAGGGGTTTATTCTGAGGTAACACACACACACCTGAAGGGGTTTATTCTGAGGTAACACACACACACCTGAAGGGGTTTATTCTGAGATCTCTCTCTCTCTCACACACACACACACCTGAAGTGGTTTATTCTGAGATCACACACCTGAAGGGGTTTATTCTTGGTCTGCTCGCTGATCGATTGCTCCTGTCTGCTTCGCTGCCTGCTGTAAGCATTGTCTTAGCCTCATATTTGTTTCTGTTTTGATACATCATTTACTATTATTTCTAGTTGTTTATACTACTAAACATTTGAACCTTTAAAAAAAAAATATATATATATATATATATAGGCCTATGTAAGTTTTATTTTATTTTCATCTATCATTACATTATTTACGTAAGTTAACACCTAATACTTGAACAGTTTAAAGTGTAATCCGCCAGTTCAGGACGCAGCCTCTGAATTGGGACGCAGCAAACCAGTTTAATTTAGCTGGCCATGGTCTTGGCTAAGCCGGAAATACATGACCTGGCAGCGCCGGGGCTGAAACATCCTCACCATGTCGTCCAGGTAAATTTAAAACATAAAAATGACAATAGCCAATCCTGGCTCCATAGCTGTTTACTCAATTATATCAAATGAAATATCAGGATGGCAGCTGTCCTCTCTTCTCGCAGTGGATCTGACACCTGTGCGATCAGAGATGGATATCGCGGGATTCACGCTCGTGCACAGTGTGCAGACATGTTTTTTTTATATATATATTTGTATAAATATGACAACAATCAAATAACCAATAGATCACACTGTCAGAGAGTTTGGGAATACTAACACATAATTTATACATAAAAACATATACATAAAAAAATGAGATCAGAGTTTTAAAATCAAATCAGTTTAAAATAGAACAATGCATCACGGTTGTTTAAACCAATGAACATTAAGCTGTGTCGTCAGCAAGTCGTTTCCCATAATGCTTTTGATCAGCGCAGTTGGTGGAGAGCAACTGCGCTCGACTGCAGAATCCGACAGGTGCGCCTTGCGCTCGCGAGAGATTTTTGACATACATCAGCGTGACATCAGAGCAAGGCGGACCGCACTAGGACACATTTCTAACCAGCATGCATCTCACGGTGATTACAGGTATGCAACCATTATTAAAAACATGATGTATAAACTCAAGCTTCTATTGTTTTCTAAAAGTGAGCTTGAACTGTTTTTTCTTCTCATAATTTTGAAAAATGAATATTTCATGAGTCTTTGTCTCCCTCTGCTGGTACAACACAAACACAGAGATATTCAGGCTCTTTATTTACTCTAACAAAACTCAGAGCTTTTTGAGTTACTGTGCGTTTATACACATAAAATGATTAATCTATGAATGAGAAACTGTAATTTGCTGTGAAATAAAAGGTGTTTCACTGCCGCCTCATCAGGTCTGTAAGAGGATCGCTGAAATCTAAATGAAGTCTTCATTTGTAACAGTGAAGTCAATGTATCTTCAGTCTCTGTTGATTCTGTTGACTGTGAGTCTCTGTAGTGGATCCTTATTCACCATCACAAGATCATCACAAGATCAGACTGTAACCTAAAATAAAACACACACACAGTCACATATGCAGTATGAGATATTACATCTGTCACATCTTTTCATTAGAAAACTAACTAGATAATTATATTATTTCATTCTCAAACATGATCATATAGCTTATATCTGATGCTCAAAAGCACATGAAACATCTCGGTTACCAATGTAACCCTCGTTCCCTGAAGGAGGGAACGGAGACTTAGTCGATCGTCACGTAGCAAGCCAACATGAGCGTGCTTGACTCAAGGGTGCCCTCTATTTGAAGAGAGCACCTGAGAAGCTACTGGCTCAACACGTAAGCTATAAAACCGAGCAAACGTATTAGGTGTCGCCCAACCCGCAGCTCTACAAACATCTGCCAGCGAGGCACCCTGCGCCAGCGCCCAGGAAGCAGCAACACTGGGGGACAAGGTACACCTTGGGTATCGTACGCCAAGATAATGGCATCCACTATCCAGTGGGCCAGCCTTTGCTTAGAGACTGCCTTCCCTTTCTGCAGGCCTCTGAAACAGATGAAGAGCTGATCTGAGGTTCTAAAGCTTTGCGTTCTGTCCAGATAAGTCCGTAAGGCGCTGACTGGACAGTGAAAAGTTAGGGTTGAGTCTGCCTCCTCCAGGGGCAGCGCTTGCAAGTTCACCGATTGATCTCGAAAGGGAGTAGTGGGAACTTTCGGCACATATCCGGGCCGAGGTCTCAGTGTCACCTGAGAGTCTGCCGGCACGATTCGTCTACCGAGAAAGCGTGCAGGCCCCCTACCCTCTTGATAGAAGCCAGACCGATCACGCAGGTTGCCACACTTGTGCTCCGAAGAGCCAAGTCGGTTGCCTTACAGAGCTCATCCAGGAACCCATGAGGATTCCACTCGAGCCCGACAGCCTCGGCAGCCCGTTTCAGCATAGCTGACGACTGTGGATCTGACTCAGGCCATGCTGTACAAGCATAGCTGACAGCACGGGGGAATCGTCCCCAACAGTATACAGCTCGCCCTCAAATGTAGTTGTCGGCAACCTATCTCCCTGTTGAGTTTCCAATGGAACATCTAATTCACCCATTACAGATGAATCAGTGCGCTCAACACTAGAATCCAAAGGTATCGATGTGAAGGAGTTGTGATGAGTCCTCTGTGATCACCTGACTCACACCACCCGCGAGGGAGTGGCGCGAAATCAGGGACTCTACATTCACGAGCGAACGAGAGTCTAGATCTCAACACCGAGATAGGCATATTTTTGCACAGAAAACATGCACCATCCACAAAAGTTGCCTCAGCGTGTTGTATGCCCAAACACGCGACACAGAAATTGTGACCATCACAGACGGCTAGGGAATGACCACATCCAGCAGCGCACAGGTGGAAAGACATCCTTCTTCCGAATGACGCCCTTCACCAGTGCTGGAGCACACAGGGATGTCCACGGCGACTCTGACGGGAAACCCCATCAGTGAAGCATTCACTTTCCTCGCCCTTAAACCGACCGTCAGCCAACAAACACAAAGGTTACTGTGACAACAGCAGTAAAGGGATTCAGAAGCTCGCGATCACCGCTGCCACACACTGTAACGTCAGCACTGGGAGAGCTTCCAACAGAAGTGCAGACACAAACAGGCTTGTTATTAAAGTACACTTTCAGAGATATCGACATAACAACCGATCGGCTCCGAAGCGAGAAGAATGAATGGTGGGTGAATCCACTTCCCTGTTATACCCGCGCTGCAGGGCGGGGCGTGGATTGCGCACCTGCCAAAGCTCATTTGGCTTGATTTGTATACTATATCGAAGACATCAGGGGCCGTATTCACAAAGTATTTTATCTTACCACTAGGAGTACTCCTAAATCGCACTAAAAGATTTTAGCTAGGAGTTTTCTCTTAAAAGTTATTCACAACGCCTTTCAGACCTACTCTTAGTAAAGAAAAATGACAACTCCTAAACTAAGAGTGAGTCTTCGTTGCTATGGATGACGTCATTACTCATGCACGAGCTGGACTGAAGTGACCACCTTGATTGGCTGATGATTGTAACGCGGGAATGATTCCAAACACCTCCCCTACGATGATGAGTGACAGGTCTGAGAATGCGTGCGCTACACAAGTAGTGCGAAGGACGGAAGATGATGAATAGTAACTGAATAAATAGCCTAAATGAATAAAGAGTAAGGCAAAACAAATAGCCTAGTAGCCTAATGAAACATATGGATTGATGCAATATCTTTGCAACATTATTGATTAATCTGTCACTATATGCCTCTGCCTACGTTTGCAAAGAGAAGAACATTTTAATTTGATTCACAATCAAACGTTACGATTAGTTTACATGCAATGAATGAGTAGCCTAGTTTTGGTTGTTGTTGGTGGCGTTATTGCATCCCTAGTTATGCCTACAATGCAAAATTGTTCCCTCGCGATTGGAAGCTCCTGTAGCCGCCGCATACACATTTCAAAACATCGCAACGTGAAATGCCACAAAAAGCGGTTTGTGAATAGGTCTTAGTGAGTTAGGAGTCCTCTCGACTTCTTTTAAGCTGTCCCAGGCTTAGGTGCTACTTTTAGGGCTAAAATGCTTCATGAATTACTCTTAATCAAAAAAATTAGGAGTCCTAAAGTTACGAGTGACACGCCCATTATTTTTAGGAGTTGCTCCTAAATTCACCAGTTAGGAGCTACTTTTAGCCTTAAAATTCTTTGTGAATACGGCCCCTGGCTTCCTGGCGTGATCCCATCAGTCGGTACGATCGACTAAGTCGAACGTTACCCGACTGAAAGGGAAGGTCACTTTCACACAACGGACAGCTGATACAGAACTACCAGAAATGATCATTACACTCACTACACATTTAATATCAGTTAATAACAACCCAAATATCAGATTATCTCACACATAAGGCATCTTTATATAGAAACCAAATCTGAAGCGGCATAAAATCACAAAATGTGCATTTACACAATGTTTATTGCTTCTCTGACGCGGAGAACATAAATGCATTTACACTGCAATTAAAATTGTGTGAAATAATACTTTGAACATTACTATTTTAAAACTACAGTTTTAACAAAGTGTTATAAAGGAATTTAAAAGTAATTAAATAGTAAACAAAGAAATAAAACTCAAGATAAATAAAAATACATAATTTTAGATTTCCTCTGTGTGATATAGTGATCTCACGCTCTGATGTTTGTCATAATTCTGTGGTACTAATAGCTATTTTCTATTTCTTAATAAAACTGTTCCAGATGGAACAAATGCTACAAATATATTATGAATTATTACACCGGGTCAATCACCACAGGATTATTATTATTTTTTTCAAAGAGCCAGAAAGAACAATTCTGCTATCGTTAGCGTTTCAGGCAGGTCGTGTGTGAGTGAAATATCGTCCTCAAGAAGATGATTTCTGGAATATAATCTAACACAGTGACGGCGAATAAGCATTTAGCGTATCTGAGAGAAATGTAGCGGCGCATTGATCTGCCAGTCTCTTCAAAGGAAGATTACAAACGGCGAAAGCCAATTGATCCAGCAGCCATATCATCCTGTAGCCCAAGACTGGTTGCCCACTGAAGCTAAGCAGGGCTGAGCTTGGTTAGTACCTGGATGGGAGACCTCCTGAGAAAAACCAGGTTGCTGCTGGTAGAGGTGTTAGTGAGGCCAGCAGGGGGCGCTCACCCTGTGGTCTGTGTGGGTCCTAATGCCCCAGTATAGTGATGGGGACACTATACTGCCAAAAGAGCACCGTCCTTCGGATGAGACGTTAAACCGAGGTCCTGACTCTCTGTGGTCATTAAAAATCCCAGGATGTCCTTCGAAAAAGAGTAGGGGTGTAACCCCGGCATCCTGGCCAAATTTGCCCCTTGGCCTCTGTCCATCATGGCCTCCTAATCATCCCCATATACTGATTGGCTTCATCACTGTCTCCTCTCCACCAGTAAGCTGGTGTGTGGTGGGCGTTCTGGCGCAATATGGCTGCCGTCGCATCATCCAAGTGGATGCTGCACATTGGTGGTGGTTGAGGAGATTCCCCCATCTATGTAAAGCGCTTTGAGGTCTCAGAAAAAGCGCTATATAAATGTAACGAATTATTATTATAATTATTATAATTGATTACACACATCGACGACTCTGTTCTGTTTGCTTCACGATGTGAGTACAGGACACTTTTACTTTATTGTCCCTTGTTGGCTGACATTTTTTAATTTGGCTAAAACAATATGGAGCTCGGCCGATATGTTTAGTCTTCCGCTTCTTGATTCTCGTGCCGCGCGTTTGGTTGTCATGACAATGACGTAGTTTAGAGCAGCACAAGATCGCACTCATTTACACTGAACCAAAACAATATCAGAGTCATCTTTGATACTAGGGGCTGAGGCGGGTCAGACCTGTCATATTTTAAGTCTGCTTTTATGAGGCATTGTGTCTTTACACAGAACTTTGAGCAGACACAGAGCCGCTTTAGAGCAGCCTTAACTCGCTGTGTAGAGATGCCTATAGAGACAGTTAAAGGGGAAAAGCTGAAAATAACATTAATATTATTTTCACAATCAGCAATCAGTCACAACAGTATGAGCAGAATTAAACACTCGTATTAAACACAATTTAAAGTTCAGAGACCTACAGAAACTGAAGCTGAATTTAAGACTCATTATCTGATGATATCAGACAGAATATTCACACACACACACACACACACACACACGTGGTGTTACTGAACCTGGTACAATTTACTTACATTTCTCAGGGATTAAAGTGAAAAAAATTCCTCTGACTGAAATTTTTTTTAGGCCAAGTCTTTTTAAATAGTCGAGACCAATAGCGTTTTAAGGGGAGACGTTTTAAACCGCTTTAATATTGCCAGTAGGCGCAATAAGTATATATATATATATATATATATATATATATATATATATATATATATATATATATATATATATATATAGGCAAATTATAACACATTTAAACTTTCGTTAAGTAAAGGGGAAAAGTACTTGTGTGTGTTAACAAATTTTGTGTAAACGTGTTATAATTTGCCTATATATAGGCAAATTATAACACGTTTACACAAAATTTGTTAACACACACAAGTACTTTTCCCCTTTACTTAACATAAATTGTAAGAATATGACTAATAGTAAAGACTAGTACTAATAAATAAACATTAGGCCTATGCTAAAGCTATTAAATAGCAGTCCCAAACTAGTTTTTGTTAATACAATGTTGGTATGAGCCACTATAGTCATTTAAAAATATTAAAAATAACACAAAGAAAAATAGTGGCATTTTGGGGTTAATATGGAAACGACAGTTACCATGGTGAATACACAATATTAACAATAACTGTTAATGAAACATGGAAACTGCTCCTGGTGAATAGAATGAAAATCATACCTGCATTTCTTTTATTTCGTGTAATTTACAACGTAACGGCGTTGCATGCTCGTAGCTTCTTTTGCACTTGATCAGTGAGGCGATACAGCGCGCGCCGCAGCATTTGCGCGTGCAATTGAGTGTGCGCTACGAGAACAGGATAACGGCTGACAGGACAA
Organism: Vimba vimba; assembly: GCA_022828995.1. Taxonomy (NCBI): domain Eukaryota; kingdom Metazoa; phylum Chordata; class Actinopteri; order Cypriniformes; family Leuciscidae; genus Vimba; species Vimba vimba. The sequence continues at coordinate 1,511,520 of CM040830.1, read as the reverse complement.
GAAAGTCCGTTTTTCTGAGGTGAAAAACTTTATTTCAGCGTACACTTATGTCACTGCCAGGTAGTTCCTATTGTGCTGGGTTTTCTGAAGTAACGTTAGTCATGATTCGCCTCTCATAACATGCTCTAAACACGCGCGCAGAGTGGAATAGGAGGAGCGGGGAGCAAGGATCACAGAGCAAATTTGAACTATATCGATATATGCGATATGGTCTAATTCCATATCGCATTTCAAAAATATATCGATATATCGCCCTACCTGCATTATAAGTGTGTCCTGTCCATGGAAACTGAAATATCTACCTCAGCGCTCAGCTGTAGCCTGACATGCACTTTCCGTGAGCTGTAATTGAAAACCCGGAGTGGACTATGAGCGGAGTGATTACAGAATGCTTAGAGTGGAGAGAGGAACGTCCTTCTGCTCCACTCCAGGCTGTGATCACATCCCCCTCAGCAGGGTGAATACACTTCGTCTTTCCTTAATTTAAGACCTATTCAAACTAAAATTAAGACATTTATTGCACTATTTGAGAAATGAAAGCCTATTTACGGCCTTAAAATTATGAAAAGTGAATTTAAGACACTAAGGACAGACTGGAACCCTGCAATTGACGGAAATCCGTCATAGCATTGCTGCAATTAACGGAAATCCGTCGTAGCGACGGAGAACTTTAATCCCTGCATTTCTAGTGAGTAAATCAGCCATTTGAATTTTAAATGAAAATATGAGGAAAATCGTAAAAAATTATTCTTACCGTAGTGTCTTCAGTTTATATTGTGGATCATCCCTTAGATCCTTCAGCAGCTTCACTCCTGAGTCTCCTAGTTTATTCTCAGACAGAATCAGTTCTCTCAGGTGTGAGGGGTTTGATCTCAGAGCTGAAGCCAGAGCAGCACAACCTTCATCTGTCACACCACACGTCATCAACCTGTAGAGAACAATGACACACATTAAGCCTATCTCCAGAGATAAACATGACACTTAAAAAATAAATAACATAATGCTCTCAATATTCCATTTGTTAACAACACAGACTGCTCAATAGATTTTGACTGGTTGCAGGTTCATATCAACAAAGAACAAGAATTACAGTATCACAGAGACAAAGGACAAGTTTGTGAGATGCAGGGTACACGCTGTGGAGCCAGATGTGAAGTCATGACAATAGCGGAAGCTCCTCAATATGATATGGAAGAAGAGGATTAAGAAAGTCTGATGCTCGAATCAGATGTCTGTGGCTATCTTTACGAGCCGCAATATAGCGAAGAGCAGCGGAGGCTGATGGAGGAACAGGAGGCAGAAGACCTGTGGCAGACGAGGAGCCCGGACTGGCTCGAGTTAGGGCGGACTGGTTGTGCCTGTGCTCTCACTGTTCGCCTACGGACACAGAGATAGAGTCCGTCCGCTGCAAAGAATTCCAACGATGCCAATTTCTCCTGGATGAAATCTCTGAATCAGACGAGGATACGGACGTTTGTGTTGTGAACCATCCTAGTTTCGCACACATATGTTCTGACTGAACATCCCGGTACCGTGCAATAATTCACTATTTCGAAAGAAATACAAACGAGGAGTAATTCACTAATGAGTTCGCCAACTAACTAGAAATTTTGTGTGAAATGAATTTCAAGCTTTGGTGGTAGCTAGCCTTGAAGACGGAAGAGTGATTTCTCTGATAGGCGAAAACCTCATAGGCGGTGTTCTGGATTAGTGGGAGTGGCTTGGGGAGCTGTGCAATGTGGTGCATTGTGGGAGTTGTTGTCTTTCATACAAATGCGCCCTAAAGTTACTTTGTCTTTCCTCGGTCAAGAAGGAACCATATTCAAAATTTATTTTACATTTCGACTACATATACGACCCACTTTCAATAAAGATTAATGTTCCCACGGGTGAAATGCTCCTTTAAAAGGGGGGGTGAAATGCTCATTTTCACTCAATCTCCTGTTAATCTTGAGTACCTATGGAGTAGTATTGCATCCTTCATATCTCCAAAAAGTCTTTAGGTTTATTATATTTATAAAAGACAGATAGGCTGTACCGAGTTTTTCCGGAAAAAAACGAGCGTCTGGAGGCGGGCCGTGCGGGCGGTGTGCTATAGCTGTGCTAACCGAGCTAACAACACACAGAGACATTTTTGAAGCAGTTTTCCTCACCGCCAGCGACCGCGGAGCTTTATCATTGTGACTGCTCGATCCTTAAGCATTAGACGATCTGCAAATCCGTCGATCTGGGCTTTGTTTATAAAACAATCATCGTCGAAATGCAGGGAACAAACAGTCTTACTAAGCTCCGTTGATGATGCTCTGAAAAAACAAACTCCATCCACTGGTCCCTTAGCGCCGGGTTCTTTGGGAATATGTGCAGGGTTGTCTTGCCCTGGCAACCAAAAACACACTTCTATGGTGACATTGACTTCCAAGGCCGAGCAGAGCGCTTTGATGGCGAACTGCTTTCGCTATCTTGCTCTTGTCTACGAGTGCGTGCGCGCGCGCGGTCTTCCGGGAGAAGTGCCCTTAGGACCCGTATAAGGAAATTCCGCCCCATCTTACGTGACACAGACCCATACTCGAAAAAAACTTTCCGAAACTTGTGACAAACCAGAAGGACAATTTTTGGCACAGAAATACTCCTTCAAACGTACAATTTAATTTTTGAAACTTTGTCCATGTTTAGCATGGGAATCCAACTCTTTAACAGTGTAAAAAACTCAGTATGCATGAAATAGCATTTCACCCCCCCTTTAATGTATTTGTAAACATTTTAAGGAACGTGTGTGTGTGTGTGTGTGTGTGTGTCTGTGTCTGTGTCTGTGTCTGTGTGTGTTAGCAGGGGAGGATTGGGACGATTCTAAGGGTCCAGCAGAACTCCATAATTTCCAGGATGGTTTTGGTAATTTCTTTCATAAAATAATCTTTTAGGAAGCATGCTATAAAGAATGGGTATTCATTATAGTTTGTGCCAAGTGTGTGTGTGTGTGTGTGTGTGTGTGTCCTTGAGACGTTCACAGGTTATTCAAAAACGACGCAGTGCAGAAAAAAAAAAAAAAAAAATCATTAAAACTAGTCCAGTGATGTATATATATTTAGGCTTTCTGAAGCCTTGGAGACAATTTCTGTGAGGAATCGATCAACATTTACGATGTCGTTCTAGTCATAGATATACATTTGTAATGATGTCCGATTGTGAGGTTTTGCGCTCGTGCACCGCTGCCTATTGACGGCTGCACGCGAAAACCTCACAACACCCACCCCTGTTGGTGATTGGTTGGAACACTATTTATTTTGGTTTTGAGTGGTGGTGAAACCAACTGTTTTTGTGTGCAGATCTCAGAGCCTAGGAGAGCTGCCTACAGAGACGCGTTTTTTGACGGCATGCTTATGGGGCAGGTAGCTAGCAGATCGTTAGGAAAGATTAGATGAATGTGATCATTTATGTTTGGGCCTGAAATCGCTGATACAACCTTTAATATTACACTTTTACCTAAAGGGATACTTCACCTCTGGAAAGATGAATGTGTATTTAAAATTGGTCATTTATGTAGAAGAGATGTGAAATTATTTTTGAATTTGGAGCTTTCTACACTAAGAAAAGCCATAAAATGTATTTTTGGCTTATGTGGATGAAAGACAACAACTCCCAGAATGCACTGCCCTAGGAGGCCACTCCCAAGTCACGCCTACCGGTAAGAGCTTGCAGTTAAACAGCATGACTAGGCTACTAGTGAGTCTCCATGGCGAGTCTGATTTCGAGATCACCCAAAATGTCCGGGATTCGGCTTTTGCGTTCTACAGTCACCATTCATTATGTTTACTGTGGCGAGCAGGACGAGACTGAGGGGCGCGGGAGAATGACGTGAGGCCGGTGGCATGATTACTGATGAGCGGCACCTGTGAGACGCACCGGCCTCGTATCTCTCACGGAGGAGTGGGGATTTTCTTAGCAATGTTAAAACGCACATCAACCGATCACTTGTTTAGCGTTTATGTAAACACTACATTCAGATTCACCAATCGGAATTAATTCAGTTAGATTGAAACAAAAGGTGTGCATGTAAACAATGAATGGCGACTGCAGAAAGCAAAAGCCGAATCCCGGACATTTTGGACGATCTCGATGGCCGGACATGTCCGGGAAAAAGAGGATGGTAACCCCTACTACTCAGCTTTCTCCATAGAACAAGAGCCTGCTAGCTTAGCTTCCAAAGAAAGATGGCTGACACTATGTGTACATTCTGTGAGTGAAAACATACGGGTTGAAAACATACGGGACAGCCCCTTCTACTGGCTGTAGTCTTTAGCCTCTGGCCAAAAAATCCTCCGATGACGCAAAATGATGATTTTTTGTATAAGTGTATGATTTAACTTTTATCCATAGTCTAGTGTAAAAAAAAGAAATACATGCAATATCGAATCGCAATATTGTAGAAACGCAATTCTTAAAAATTGCAGTACATATCGTATCCAGCCCTAGTGTGTGTGTGTGTGAGTGTGTGTGTGTGTGTGTGTTTAATGTATTTGTAAACATTAAGGAACTCTAAATATTAATGTAATTAATGAGGGAGGGAAGCACGGTAATTCGAAAATACTACAGGTTTTCTACTAATACAAAGCTTAATGCTAAAACCTGAATTATCCCTTTAAAGCTCACTTTAAAACACCATAGAGTATTTGTATTATATACCGGTCGCTGTTTAAAATGGTTTCAGTCAAAAAAAGATTTTGAAATATATTATATTTAGCATTTTATATGAAGCTATGGGCTATGCTTACCTTTACCTTTATTCTTTATTCATATACCCCAAACCGCACGGAAATCACACACAAACCACATATACTTCAATCGTGCATTTATTAGCTTCTTGTTTCAGGTGAAGAGATGTCACTTTCGCTTTGTTATCACGGATGTCCAGAATGAGGAAGTGTACACAAGACGCGTTATGCAGAAGAGGTCACGTTGAAACACGTGAGATGATTGACAGCTGTACAGCAAATGATAGAGCTCTGATGTCATATCTGACGCAAATCAGGAAGAGGAGACCCATATCTGGCTCTGATCGCTGTTTGAGCTCTTCAGATCGCATAATTCAGTGGAAAATGAATAGAAATGTTATTCTGTATAACAAAATATTTTTCTAACATGTGATAATTAATCATTATTTCTCCAAATATGCACACCATTGGACTAATATCCCTGGTGGATGCTTTATACTGCATGTATTTGAACACAAATAAACCGGAGAAGACATGAATGAATGTTGTGTGAGTGATGATTTCTATTCAAAATAACGATCGTTACAGATTAATTATTTTGCACTCCTGGCATAAATTAAGAAATTAATGTTACTGCATATCAGTTTAATCATAAACAGTGGTCAAATATCGAAGCTGGAGTCTTAAACCTTTCTAATGATACTCAATTTGTCATAGAAGTACTGGGATAAAAGATTAAAGTTCAAATATAAACACTGATGTCGACGATAGCGATCAAAATAGAGTAAATCAGCCTTTGATAGAAACTTGGCGCTTAAAATAACACATTTATCGATTACATTATTCCACCACTAGGTGGCGACAAGTGACTGTTAAAAAATGTATTTGTAATTGAATTTTATTTATTCAAGAGAATGTAGAACTGTATGATGCTTCTGAAATAAAACTCAGAAAGATGTAATGAATTGAATTTGTAAATATGACTCATCTTATACATCATGTTCAGTCTGTATAAGTGTATGATTTAACTTTTATCCATAGTCTAGTGTAAAAAAAGAAATACATGCAATATCGAATCGCAATATTGTAGAAACGCAATTCTTAAAAATTGCAGTACATATGGTATCCAGCCCTAGTGTGTGTGAGTGTGTGTGTGTGTGTGTGTGTGTTTAATGTATTTGTAAACATTAAGGAACTCTAAATATTAATGTAATTAATGTCTAATAAAGGCTGTATTAAAGCACCTAAAGGCAGGGTAGGCAGGTTTTTTCTACAAAACTTTTTCCCAAATTTGTTTAAACTGTCTTTATATACCAATACATAATTAAAATGTAAGTACTCTGAAAAGCAGAGTATAAAAATCGAGTGTCTGTAGTCCTCTCAGGGCTGCAATAAACACAGCTACATATTTCCATTTGTAACGAATGAAATGATTGGCTGGGCGGCTGTCGCTCTCCCTCGCTACCATGGCTACCGCCCCTGCTGCTACAGGAGCTGCCCACATGCACGCACCCGTTTGACTCAAGGAGGCGAAGAGGCACGGAAGCTAAGAAGAATCACAATTATGGCAAAGAAAGAGTAATCAAAATTCCCAGTACCTGCATATACAGTCAGCCAAGGCAAACAAGGCAAAAAAAGGAAGACAGTATTCAAAACGGCCATGACCAAAAAGTCTTTGGATAAAGCAAGAAGTCAGACGAGAGTCAATATCGGCGTCCCCATCAGAGCCAACAGTGCTTTCATCGTGGAAGCTCTTGCATGCAAAACACTGTATATGTTATGAATCTTACACGAAATTCACCTTCATCACAGTGTAACTGATGGTAATGGGAAAACGTGTATCAATGCAACCTGTTTTTAGCTTTGCCTTATGTTACTAGCTCGTTACCGAATCAAATTCAATATATTATAAACTTTACCAGTATCAATATGCTAGCTTGATAGTGAGTACTAACAGCCATGTTAGTTGTTTATATTTATAATGATAAAGTTTCTCAGTGTAGCACAACGTACCAGTAACGTGATTTATTGGTATTTTACTTTTATTTTGTGACTTACTAATTTATAACGTAACGACGTTGCATGCTCGTAGTTTCTTTTGCATACAGTGAAGTGATACACAGCGCGCGCCGCAGCATTTGCGCGTGCAATTGAAGAGTGTGCGCTACGAGCACAGTGACGGCTGACAGGACAAGAAAGTCCGCTTTTCTGAGGTGAAAGACTTTTTATTTCAGCATACACTCACGTCATTTTCTGGTAGTTCCTATTGTGCTGGGTTTTCTGAAGTAGTCGTGATTCGCCTCTCATAACATAACATGCTCTAAACACACGCACGCAGAGTGAATTTTCTTTTGTAATCGCGGCTTTAAATGATTACGTAATCATGGCATCCGTAATCATAATTGCGATTAGAAATTCGATTAATTGTGCAGCCCTACTATTTGTATATAGTCTCTTAATAAATTAACTACAGCTTATATACTATTATATACTATTCATTAACCCTCTGGGGTCTGAGCTGTTTTCTGGCCCTGGAGGTGTTCTGACATGCTCTGACATTTGTGCTTATTTCTGTTACTTGTGAAATGTTCATGGCTAAAGTCTGATTACACTATATTTAGCACAAACTCTGCTACAATAATATATCAGCAGTTTGTAGTTTTGAGATAATGACATTTATGCGTGGTTTGTGAAAATACAAAAAAAAATTGTCACTGAAATAAGGCCATGTAACCCATACTGATTATTTCTTCACAAGACTTTTGAAAATTGTATCACGTAGCCTAGAATATTTGCTCCAAAACTATGTGAAAATCATCCTGACTGCTCATTCAGATAAGACAATATATTAATTTAAAATTTGTGAGACGTGTTTTCTGTAAGAAAGCTTTATGCGAAGAGGCGTGATCACATCATTAATATGTATGGCTTTCACACCTGAGAAAGACAAAGACCCTCCCCTAATGGCCCTATTAGGAGCTATCAGGCCCTATCATTCTGAGCAATCTTGCACAAAGAATGAGGAGAATTAAAAAAGAATGGCTTTTAGATTGTTTGGATTTATTTGCAACACAACATAATCCAAAGATACACAACAAATGACAAAAAAGCACATTATTGAAAACAATGATCCAAAGACAGAGACCTTTGTGCCATTCCTAAAAACATTGCACATACCTTTCATTTCCAAGATGTTTGATTTTCACTTTATGTCACTGAATGTTAAAGTCAGCAAGACTCATCCATGGGGCATCTGGTCCCTGTAAAAAAAACAAAAAAACATACTGATATCAAGAAAACCTATAGGGCTGCACGATTTTGGGAATAGATTTTAGATTTTTCTGGTTAAAATTGCTTTTTACAATTCACAGAATAAACACACACGTTTCCAACAATGTGTAATGATGCTGCATAAATTAATAATAACAATAGCCTATAGCAGCCTATAAATCTTCCAAAAGATTTCAGTAACAACTATGTTATAGAAAAATATATTGATTATCATATGTTACTTCAAATGTTTCCATTCGTTATAATGATATTAGAGTAAAAACATGAAGCCTTTGTTTGGTGCGTTTTGCTTTTCAAACGCACAGCGCGCTCCAAAATATGATACATTCAAACCCACAGCGCGCTCCAAAATATGATACATTCAAACAGAGAACGCGCTCCAAAATATGAAACATTATGTTTACCATATTATACATATCTACGTTTGAGCAGATATCCACAAACACAGTATAGTAAACACGGGTCTAAATATTATAATATTCACCTTATATCTAGCAACAGTACAACTGCATTGTGAACTGGATTTAATAACAAACTAATAATTAAGAATTTCTTACCTTACATCTTTCTTGTCTTCAAATCGCGTTCTTCTTCTTCTGAGGTAAATCCAATGTAAGCTCACGGCGTGTCTTCCAAACTCGACGAAAAGCAAAGACTTGTGAAGTTTTTTCGTGCTTTGTTTTTGAGGTAACGAGCGCATTCGCGTTCCATGTGGACGATTTGCATGTGAATTTCTTTTGCGCGCGTGGGCGTGGTCGAATTAAAAATAATGAGCAAGCGTTTGAGAAGCTGGACATCTGGTTGGTTTTATACATATTACTTAAACAGAGAATATTTGTTTTCAGTTTGAATCCGATCATTTAAAAGTACACACTTAAATGTTTATAAAGGTATATGGCTCATAAATGTGTGAATAGTATTCGCTGAGTTTTGTTTCAGTTTATAGACGTGCTCAAGAAAAAAAAGTTCACCGTGACGGAGAGGCAGAAAGCGCACCCTGTTTATTTTCTTTATTTTACAAAAGCACAATGTTTTGATTTGATTGTAAGTGGACACATACAAAAGTAGAAATATCACAGATTCTTTTTTCATAGTTCTTTTTTCTGTTTGACCATAAATGAGTAATTTAAGTTTATTGTGCAACAATGTGAAGAAAATCCAGCAAAACGCGGGGACGCGTTTGCCGACCCCAGAGGGTTAACTATAAACTAATAGTTTAAAATGATTTATAAGCGCTGTGTTACTGTATATTTGTGATAAAGTGTTACCATTATTTCAAACCGGTTGCATTAAGTGTAATTGTTTCTTTTGTATGCGATGGAGTGATTCTTCTTTTTCAAAAATAACACAAAATAAACAAAGTAAAGATTAATTTGACTGATAGCATTATTATTTTCAAGATTTCCATAGATATGGTGATGTTATTGTGTGTTATTTTGGCCATGATAATCATGTAGTGATAAATCTGATATGGTGGTAGCCCTGGTTCAGGTGAAACACACACCACTTCCCTCTTTTCAGCTGCACACACACAATTTGAGGCAATGCTCACGCTTTTACAAGGGTCTGTTTGCACAAGCATTACAAAGGCAAGTTTATTTACAGCAAACATTTGTAATTTAAAAACCTCTTCACTGTATCCTGCAACTGTTTTCTGTTGTCTAGTTTGTCCGGTTTATTTAACTGTTAGTTTTACTTTCTTTTGGGAGATAATAATATAGTAAGATGTAAATGTTCCTCTTCAGGGAGACTCCTCACCACTGCCTTCTACCGCTGGCAGGATCTGACGGCTCAAGCTGGAATCTGTCGCTGAACCACTGGATGGGGCTTACATCAAAGACATACTGTATACACTATCTACTGTACATATTAATCCTTATTCACTCAGAGTCTTTATGGTAGAGATGATCTTACCTCAGTGACTCCAGTTTACAGTGAGGATTCTCCAGTACAGCAGAGAACAGCTTCACTCCTGAGTCTCCTAGTTTATTCTCAGACAGAATCAGATATCTCAGGTGTGAGGGGTTTGATCTCAGAGCTGAAGCCAGAGCAGCACAACCTTCATTTGTCACACCACAATCCCTCAACCTGTAGAGAACAATGACACACATTAAGCCTATATCCAGAGATAAACATGACACTTGAAAAATAAATAACAATGCTGTCAATATGAAATATATACAAATATTCATTAGAAAAAAGTTGTTGAATTACATCAGTTAGGATTAGGGGATTCAATATACAGTTTGTACAGTATAAAATCATTATTTCTATGGAAAAGCCCCATAAAACATGGAAACCCAACGTGTGTGTGTGTGTGTGTGTGTGTGTGTGTGATTGTGTGTGTGTGTGTGTGTGTGTGTGTGTGTGTGTGTGTGTGTGTGTGTGAGAGAGAGAGAGAGAGAGAGAGAGAGTGTGCTTAATGTATTTGTAAACATTTTAAGAAATGTGTGTGTGTGTGTGTGTGTGTGTGCGTGTGTGTGTGTGTGTGTGTGAGTGTGTGTTTAATGTATTTGTAAGCATTTTAAGGAACATTGTGTGTGTGTGTGTGAGAGAGAGAGAGAGAGAGAGAGAGAATGTGTGTGCTTAATGTATTTGTAAACATTTTAAGGAATGTGTGTGTTTGTGTGTGTGCGTGTGTGTGTGTGTGTGTGTGTGAGAGAGAGAGTGTGCCCACCCCGACCTGTGACAAATGTTTTAGTGAACACTGTCTCAGGAAAGACTGAATGGTCTGGTCATGCTGTCTATTAAACACGATTGAGCTTGACAGCTTGATTTCAAAGATCTGGGGCCGTATTCACAAAGAATTTTAAGGCTAAAAGTAGCTCCTAACTGGCGAATTTAGGAGCAACTCCTAAAAATAATGGGCGTGTCACTCGTAACTTTAGGACTCCTAATTTTTTTGACTAAGAGTAATTCACAAAGCATTTTAGCCCTAAAAGTAGCACCTAAGCCTGGGACAGCTTAAAAGAAGTCGAGAGGACTCCTAACTCACTAAGACCTATTCACAAACCGCTTTTTGTGGCATTTCACGTTGCGATGTTTTGAAATGCGTATGCGGCGGCTACAGGAGCTTCCAATCGCGAGGGAACAATTTTGCATTGTAGGCATAACTAAGGATGCAATAACGCCACCAACAACAACCAAAACTAGGCTACTCATTGCATGTAAACTATTAACTGTAACGTTTTATTGTGAATCAAATTAAAATGTTCTTGTCTTTGCAAATGTAGGCAGAGGCATATAGTGACAGATTAATTCAATAATGTTGCAAAGATATTGCATCAATCCATATGTTTTATTAGACTACTAGGCTATTTGTTTTGCCTTACTCTTTATTAATTTAGGCTATTTATTCAGTTATTCATCATCTTCCGTCCTTCGCATTACTTGTGTAGCGCACGCATTCTCAGACCTGTCACCTGTCACTCATCATCGTAGGGGAGGTGTTTGGAATCATTCCCGCGTTACAATCATCAGCCAATCAAGGTGGTCACTTCAGTCGAGCTCGTGCATGAGTAATGACGTCATCCATAGCAACGAAGACTCACTCTTAGTTTAGGAGTTGTCATTTTTCTTTACTAAGAGTAGGTCTGAAAGGCGTTGTGAATAACTTTTAAGAGAAAACTCCTAGCTAAAATCTTTTAGTGCGATTTAGGAGTACTCCTAGTGGTAAGATAAAATGCTTTGTGAATACGGCCCCTGATCAAAGAATGGTGTTGTACTGTATGCAGTGTGTAATTATTTGTATAGTTAGAAATGTATAATTTTAGTTAATTTAATAAACTTTCAAATGTAGTTCTTTATTGTCTCTTATTGAATAATAATTGCTATGCTTATAGATAATGATTGTTATATGTGGCAAAAAGATAAGATAAGGGTTTATAGAAAATCCAGAGCTTCCCACTTGTATTTACGACACTAGCCCCTTTTCCACTGTCGGGCCGAACGGTTCTCATTGCGTAACCGTTCCATTCCGTGCCGATCCGGGTCAGCTGGTACGGTTACGGCTTCATTCTCCACTGTGGATTTGATAGCAGCCGCTCTTTGGGATGTAATGCAAACGCGCCAGTCGTTGCCTTGGTAACGCGACGGTTTACTGATGATATGAGATGTAAATAGCGACCGCGTTATGGAGAATGATCAGCTATTGCTTTTAATTTTATTATTGCTTTGTTTACTTCACTCAAAGAGCGCTTAACCAGCTACAGAAAAACTGGCAGCCAAGCAACAGACAAGTGACCAATCCTGGAGACTTTACTTCACGGATTCTACCAGCACGGTTTGGCTGAGGATTCATTACCATTATAAGAACCGTTCGGCCCCACGGTGGAAAAGTGGCTATTGTGGCGGCGTTCATGTGCGTTCAACTCGTAAATACAATCTTTACGAGATGACGTGAATGCACCATATGAGTGTTGAGTGTCGTAATATCCATTTCAAGTAGATGTGTGGAAGAGACGTGAGACTGAAAGCACTGAAAGCCCTTGCGCTGCTCATATGTTGAGAGAGAGATAAGACAGTAGAGCTGCACGATTCATCTTTAAAATACTGTGATCTCCATTCAAACACACAAACAATCTTCTTCACATTCGTCTGTCTATTAAACCTTTGACAAAATCATATCTCAACATTCAAAGCTGTATTGGTGCTGCCGCTGACCCAGAGAGAGTTGTCATGAAACAGCTTAAATAGAAGTACTGGGATAAAAGTTTAAAGTTCAAATATAAACAATGATGTCTACGATAGCGATCAAAATAGAGTAAATCAGAATTTGATAGAAACTTGGCGCTTAAAATAACGCATTTATCGATTACATTATTCCAACACTAGGTGGCGACAATTGACTGTTAAAAATGTATTTGTAATTGAATGATTTATTCAATTACAAATGCAGAACTGAATAAAGCTTCTGAAATAAAACTCAGAAAGATGTGATGAATTGAATTTGTAAATATGACTGATCCTATACATCATGTACAGTCTGTATAAGTGAACGATTTAACTTTTACCCATAGTCTAGTGTAAAAAAAAGAAAAAAAGAAATACATTGCAATATCGAATCGCAATATTGTAGAAACGCAATTCTTAAAAATTGCAGTACATATCGTATCCAGCCCTAGTGTGTGTGTGTGAGAGAGAGTGTGAGAGAGTGTGAGTGTGTGTGTGTGTGTGTGTGTGTTTAATGTATTTGTAAACATTTTAATGAACTCTTAATATTAATGTAATTAATGTCCAATAAAGGCTCTATTAAAGCACTTAATGACATTTTCTGATTTCCTGTGATTACCCAATCTAAAGTGAGAACTATTTACGTTGTTAACAAAGCATTATCTAACTCTTTACAGAACAGCTAATTAAACAATAATACTTGGTTAATTACAGTGAACAAAGATTTCTCTATTTGTATAAAGTCTCTTAATATATTAACTATAGCTTATATACTGTTATATACTATTCATTAACTATAAACAAATAGTTTGAAAAAGATTTGTTACTGTGTACTTGTGATAAAGTGTTACCATTGTTTCAAACCGGTCGCATTAAGTGTAATTGTTCCTTTTGTATGTGATGGAGTGATTCTACTTTTTCAAAAATAACACAAAATAAACAAAGAAAAGATGAATTTGACTGATAGCATTATTATTATTGTTAGGATTTCCATAGATATGATGATATATTGTTATTGTGTGTTATTTTGGCCATGATAATCGTGTAGTGATAAAGCTGATATGGTGACAGCCCTGGTTCAGGTGAAACACACACCACTTCCCTCTTTTCAGCTGCACACACATTTTGAGGCAATGCTCACACTTTTACAAGGGTCTGTTTGCACAAGCATTACAAGGCAAGTTGATTTACAGCAAACATTTGTAATTTAAAAAAACCCTCTTCACTGTATCCTGCAACTCTTGTCTGGTTTGTAGTTCGTCCGGTTTATTTAACTTTCTTTTGGGAGATAATAAAATAGTAAGATGTAAATGTTCCTCTTCAGGAAGACTCCTCACTGCTGGCTTCTACCGACGGCAGGATCTGACGGCTCAAGCTAGAATCTGTCGCTGAACCACCGGATGGGGCTTACACCAAATATATACTGTATACACTATCTACTGTACATATCAATCCTTATTCACTCCGAGTCTTTATGGTAGAGATGATCTTACCCCAGTATCTCCAGTTTACAGTGAGGATTCGCCAGTCCAGCAGAGAGCAGCTTCACTCCTGAGTCTCCTAGTTTATTCTCATACAGATTCAGTTCTCTCAGGTGTGAGGGGTTTGATCTCAGAGCTGAAGCCAGAGCAACACAACCTTCATCTGTCACACCACACTTCCACAACCTGTAGAGAACAATGATAAACATGATCATAATTAACATAATGCTGTCGATATTAAATATATACAAATATTCATTAGAAACAAGTTGTTGAATTACATCAGTTAGGATTAGGGGATTCAATATACAGTTTGTACAGTATAAAATCATTATTTATATGTAAAATCCCCATAAAACATGGAAACCCAACGTGTGTGATTGTGTTTGTGTGTGTGTGTGTGTGTGTGTGCGTGTGTATGTTTGTGTGTTTGTGTGTGTGTGTGAGATTGAGTGTGTGTGTGTGTGTGTGTGTTTGTGTGTGTTTGTGTAAACATTTTAAGGAACTTGTGTGTGTTAGGACTGGGAGAAAATAAATAGACAAAAAAAATAAAAAAAATTTTGGTTCACGATTTTAAAATAAAATTATTTTATTATTCCAGAATCAATATTGATTCAAATGAAATTGCTTTAGTTTTGACCTTGCTTATAGACAAGGTTGACAGAAGTTAGCCACTTTTGTTCCAACAGAGGTCGTTATCTATGAGTGTCGTAATTAGGGATGGGAATTGATAAGATTTTATCAATATCAATGCCACTGACGATTCTGCTTATCGATCCGATTCTTTAACGAATCTCTTATCGATTCCTGATAGCACTGTGTGGAAAAAGCTTAGGAACAAAGCTTTTGTTTTAAAACTTACACTTGAGTAAGCAAACTGTACTTTTTATGTAATTTATGTAATAAATGGAACCTTATTGTAAAGTGTTACCGATTAGTTATACACCGATTCAGGCGTCTCGTGAGTTCAGTGTTGGACAGATCAGGGGTGGGTTTCCCGATAACGTTGTTTATTAGCGTGATACAAAGACTCTTAAGGTATAACTTAACTAAAGGTATACCATTACTAGGCGTGTTCCCCGAACTATACCTTAGAAAGCTGCTTAAGATATACCTTCTTAGGTGCGACGTTACCCGGCGCTGTCCGTGGCGATGCTGCTGAATTGGTTGATATCAATGGCTCGAGAATCAATTATTCTCTTGTCCAGGGGCTGTTTCACTGCGTTATGCTAGAAAGTGTTGTTCTTTATAAAAGAAGCACTTCAGAAATAGTTGAAATTACATTTATTAGGACTATTGGATATTATAAAAAATAATCCAAACTATAATAGCCTATAATAGCCTAGCCTACATATTTTTTAATTGTATCATATATTGCTGCCATAATAACCATTTCAAAAATGTTACGTGCTTTCTTCTCTTTCCCATTTTTGTTCGCTGAGGTGGAGCTGCGATGAAATATTGTTCTTGTAATTACTTTCCAGCATTTCAGTAATAAAAGTTTACATCTTACGTACGGTGCTCGGCAGTGATCAAAAAGGATTTAAACAGTGGATTTTGAATCTCTTCTTGTAAACTCAGAGATGTGGATTCAGACACAATTAAATCACCACACGACCTGTTTGTCAAAAAACAGGTACTAATTTGGACAGTGATTTTTACGCGGGTTGGGTCAGAAAAAACATTCTGGATATTATGGATTCGGACGGCAATAAAATCACCCACTTACCTCTGTAAATGTTTAAAATACCGGACGAGCCCATGAGTAACAATTAGTGTCCGAATAGGACTTAACTGACAGTACCCTATGCTTTCACTGGCCTTTAAAAGTGCTCTTTTATTAAATTAATAATATAATTAAAATTCTAACAACAATCAGTGTGATTGACAATTTTATTCTTTGTATGAAAACACTTGAATTAGCCTAAATGAACACTGTCTGTGTGTATTAAAACTTCATAATTATTTTCATATAGACCTGCAACAGGGATAAGGTAAAGCTAAGAGTGGTCCAGACCAAGCTTCCGAATGTATGAATTACAGAAGTATACTTAACTAAGAAGGTTTCGGGAAACACATATTAACGATAAGGTACAGCTTAAGGTGTAACTTAAGAACGACGTAGCGTTAAGAAGGTTTCGGGAAACCCAGCCCAGTTGTTTTAACCATTCATTAAAATGAATCGGTTCAAAGGAGTCATTAGTTCGCGAATTGGACGTGTCATACGCATTGTGTGATTATCCCAGCAGTTAGGGGTAGGACATGGACATCCCACAAGGTTTATGCCAACACAGAAAACATTACATCACTGGATAGGTTTTTTCGTTTATTTAAAGTGTGGTTTTATGTCAGCTGAATGTCCGGAACGCTTGTCAGAGAAAATAAGGCAACGTATTTTAGCACAATTCACATCCAGTAATTCAGAAAAAAAAAAATCTCTGAATGCTCCACATGAAACTTTGGTCTTCTGACCTTTTACCATCTTGTCGATTTGTTTTGATTAATATGTGCAAGGGAGAGAGAGCAAGACAGCGCTTAGTTTGGAGACGGTGAAGTCTTATTTACATTTTCGCCTGGCTCCGAAGAGAGAGAGAGTGCGTGTGCACAACCGGGGCTCTCTCTCTCTCTCTCTCTCTCTCTCTGCTCGTTCTTTCAGTTAAACATGCGCCCTTTCACAAGCGCGGCAGCTCACCTACAGTACTCACCGATCAAATAAGACTTTGGCGGGACAAAACTCGCTTTGGCGGCCACTAAGAAAATTTCAATGCAGAAAAAACCCTCTTCACCTCTGGTTTTGTCCAGCACAGAGCCCTCTTCACCACTGGTTTTGTCCAGCACAGAGCCCTCTTCACCACTGGTCCCGTCCAGCACAGAGCCCTCTTCACCGCTGGTCCCGTCCAGCACAGAGCCCTCTTCACCGCTGGTCTCATCCAGCACAGAGCCTTCTTCACCGCTGGTCCCGTCCAGCACAGAGCCTTCACTGCTGGTCCCGTCCAGCACAGAGCCCTCTTCATCGCTGCTCCTAACCAGCTCAGAGTCCTCTTCGCCGCTGGTCCTACCCAGCTCAAAGCCCTCGCCGCCGCTGGTCCCATCAAGCTCAGAGCGTGCTGATCCTGATCCAGAGACTGAGCTTCACGTCACGTCAGCCGATCCAGAGACTGAGCTTCATGTCACGTCCGCCCATCAAGAGTTTTGTCCCGCCGAGACTGAATCTGTTCCTGAGCCTGAATCCGATCCTGATACTGAGCCTGAATCTGTTCCTTTTCCTCTTTCTGCGCCTGTGTCTTCGGACAAGATGGCCTACTCCACGCCTGTGTCTTCGGACAAGATGGCCGACTCCACGCCTGTGTCTTCGGACAAGATGGCCGACTCCACGCCTGTGTCTTCGGACAAGATGGCCGACTCCACGCATGTGTCTTCGGACAAGATGGCCGCTGCCAAGCCGGATCCAGTATCTGCGGACAAGAGGGTCGCCGCCGAGCCTGTTCACGTCACGTCTACCGAGTCTATGTCTTCGGACAAGATGGCCACCGCCGAGCCAGTGTCTGTTCCTGAGCTGGTGGTGTCTGTTCCAGTTCCTGAGCCGGTGGTGTCTGTCCCAGTTCCTGAGCCGGTGGTGTCTGTTCCAGTTCCTGAGCCGGTGTCTGTTCCAGTTCCTGAGCCGGTGTCTGTTCCAGTTCCTGAGCCGGTGTCTGTTCCTGTGTCATGGCCGCCCGAGGGGTCGTCTCCGCCCTGGCCGCCCGAGGGGTCGTCTCCGCCCTGGCCGCCCGAGGGGTCGTCTCCGCCCTGGCCGCCCGAAGGGTCGTCTCCGCCCTGGCCGCCCGAAGGGTCGTCTCCGCCCTGGCCGCCCGAAGGGTCGTCTCCTCCCTGGCATCCTGAACCGTCTACTCCGCCCTGGCCGCCTGAAGGTTCATCTCCTCCCTGGCCGCCTGAAGGTTCGTCTCCTCCCTGGCCGCCTAAAGGTTCATCTCCTCCCTGGCCGCCTGAAGGTTCGTCTCCTCCCTGGCCGCCTGAAGGTTCGTCTCCTCCCTGGCCGCCTGAAGGGTCGCCTCCTCCCTGGTCGCCTGCACTGCCTGCTCCGGCCTGGTCGCCTGCACTGCCTGCTCTGCCCTGGTCGTCTGCACTGCCTGCTCTGCCCTGGTCGCCTGCACTGCCTGCTCTGCCCTGGTCGCCTGCACTGCCTGCTCCGGCCTGGTCGCCTGCACTGCCTGCTCCGCCCTGGTCGCCTGCACTGCCTGCTTCGCCCTGGTCGCCTGCACTGCCTGCTCCGCCATGGCCCCCCAATGCTCAGCGTGCTCCACCCTGGTCGCCATCACAGCCTGCTCCGCCCTGGTCGCCTGCACAGCCTGTGTCTCCAGGTCCTCTTCTGCTCCACGGGCCTGGCCCTCCATCCCGCCCCCGGGTCCGCCTCCGCTCCACCTCCCTCCTGGACAATTTTAGGAGCGTCTGGAATCCGCTCCTTAGAGGGGGGGCTATGTAACGGTCACCAGCTGGAGTGCCCTTGAGAGCCACCAGAGGGCACTTCACATAAGACTATTATCACTCACAAACTACATTTCCCATAACTCACTGCCCGGACTCATCATCACTTATCACTGATCACATTCACCTGTACCTCATTCACTGATTGCATTCACCTGTGTCTTATCATCCTGTTAGTCTCAGTCTATTTATACCATGTTCATTCATTCACTCACCGTGAAGCTTTGTTTAAGTGTTACACTGCAATTCCGAGCGTTTTCCCTGGTTTCTTGTCTTTTGGTTTATTTGGATTTCTTGCCCCGTTCCCTGGATTACTCTTTTGCCTCTGGTCCCTGCCTGTTTTGTTTGTTTCTTTGTTGGTTTGTTTGGACTGCCTACCTGTGTTTTGACCTTTTGCCTGTACACTGGATTACGCCTCTGGATTACCCTCAATAAAGCTGCGTTTGGATCTTAACCCTCGTGTCTCGGAGCAAGTTCGTAACACTGAACCACAACTGGAAGAACTTTAAACAGCCTATTTATGTGTTTGTATTTGTATTTGAATTATGTATTCAGAAGTCTCGGCCTAATAGTTCAGCCTGATCTCAAAGCAGTTTGTACGGTGGTGCGTTGCTGACACATACATATTATTTTCCACTCAATTATGTCGTAATAACGAGATGTTATATTATGACGTTAAAACGACATAGGCCTTTTAAGGACATGTGTAGTCATGTACAAAATCTGCCTTTATCCACATAAAATGTTTATAGCCTATCATGTCTTTATCATGTCTTTATCATACTTCTACGTTTGAAAAGCTGAAGCAAATAGTAGCAGCCCCCAATACAGGACATTAACGCTTATAACGTGAAAAACGCTTCACGTGGCTTAATGTACTAAGACAGTCATGTTAAAAGATCAAATTCTACACACCTTATTAATAAAGCATATGTAGCCTACAGAATAGCAGATGAGCCCAGATTACGAACGCATTGCATATAATTACACGTTAAGCGTCTTTGGCAGGGGGGGGTACTGTCACGTGTAGTTGTAGATAACGTGTCCGTTCAGGTTTGGACTTTCAGTTTGTGTTTTGATTGGTTCCTGTTTTCCTTTTCTTTTCCCGCCACTCCTTTGTTTCTTTGTTTCTATGGTTACTATCGAGTTCATTTGTCCCAGCGGTGTATGATTAATTATCTCGTTTCTGTTGGCTATATAAGATGCACCCTTTCCTTCAGTCTTTGTCCGATCTCCGTTGTGTTTATGTGTGTTTTCCCTGTCAGCTTGTTCCAGTACTTTTATTAAAGCTTGAGTTTGTACCTATAATCAGAGTCTTCAGTCTGTTCCTGATTAAACCACAGTGTGACAACATTGTAGTTATTTGGATTTTTGATTTTGAAAAAAATTAAGTTAATCAAAAAGATTGTGATAATTTGTGATTTAATCATGAAAAAAACATATTTGGTTCAAAGTTATTTTTAGGTTCAATTGACCATAGAAATCTGATTTGTTCAAACTCACTTGAGTAAAAGTAAATAGATTACTTAGATGAAGTAATTTTTTTTACTTTGTCCGACACATTTTTTTGAGTGATTATATAAAATCTGATATAACAAATTAAAACTATATATCACATAAAAATATAGAAAAATTGTAAAAGAAGAGGTTAATATAATGAACAATAAAGAGTCATGAAACCCCCTCTTTCAGCTCAAGTCTACCTCACAATCATTCTGAAAAATCCTCTTAAATGTGTGTGTGCGGCTGTGAGAAGAAGAGAGGGAGTGTGTGTGGCAGAGCAAGACAGAGGAGAGAGAGAGAGGGACGAGCAACTGTCATCTGTCAGCGGCCAATGCCAGCCCTCACTATATATCAGAGGGAAACTGGAGGATTTTACAGCGGACAGTGAAATTCCTACCAGATCATTGAACACAATCTGTATTTTCCCTTTAACCCCCTGGGGTTGGTGGTATCGCCGGCGATACCAGCTCGCGTTTTTCCTTATCAGTGCAATAGAGACTCTAAATACTCTGTTGACTTTAATCTTCCATACACATTTCATACATCAATCGATCCTGTTCTGGTTAAACTGATCCTGGTTAAGTGTGTATTATTTTTGTGTATACTCACAATACAAACAAATTGTTGTGCTTTTTGCCAAATAAAGAAAAATAAACATGATAAGAGTTCTGCTTTCTCTCTGTCAGTGTAGTCCATTCTGAAACGCTTCCGAAAATGAACTGTAACTCAGCGAATACTTAGTCAAACAGGCATACAGACACACAGGCATGAAGCTTGAATTCTCTTCTTTTAAATAAAGTATTTTTTATAAAAAACAAATATTCACAGTTTATGTAATATGTATGAAAAGAGAGAGATGTCAGTCGTTCTCAACTCAGCTCATTAAGTTTTAATCTGACCCCGCACACGGAGAGCGCGCGCTATTCAAACGCAAATTTGAGGCGATCCATACAAACCTGTGAAACGCCCACATCAGCTGGATAACACACACCGCGAGTTCACTTTCAGACTGTAGCCTACTGTTTGACGCTGTGAGGAATAATACTATCTTGATAATAATCCTGGAAAATTTACCTCAGAAGTTCTGGAAGTTTCATTTCGAGGAACAACAGATCCGGCTGAGGAATAGGTCAGTTCTATATCTGTTTTGTTCTAATCGCAAGTGTCTGTACACGCAAAAAGACTGTTTTATGAATCGCGTTTCTAAGTGTGAATGAATGAATGGACAGATGCGCGCTGTTGTGTAGCTACTACAGCTGGCACAAATACTGTTTAAAAATGAATCGCGTTTCTGTGTGTGAATGATCTTACCAGGGCTGTTGCAGCTCTCTCTTATTGCGGTCTTTGATTTAGAAATTTTAGCTGATGATCAATAAAATGCAGCTCATATCTGTTGCTTTTGTTGACGTGCACTCCATTAAATCTGCATATAGCACAGGAATTGAAGATCGGATTTAAATCCGTTTTGCAAAAACACATTTATGTGAGCAGGTGTAAATGGAATCGTTTTGATAAATCAGATAGCAATCCGATCTGAGAAAACACATGAAGTGGCCAGGTGTATACAGCCCACGATCTGCTTTTGAAGAAATATGGTAGTATCGCTACAGCGCACAGTCTTTCAGCTGCAGTTCTGGCGCCTCAGTCCCAATACTGTAAAACTCCAAGTACATTCACATCACATGTTAATGCAGCGATGGAGTTACACTCACAGGACTCTGCACTTATTCACAATCACAAATGTTCATTATTTGCTCGTGCTTTAAAGCTTTGCCGGGTAACGATTCACTGGCATTCTGTTCTGACATGATGCAATTTTCTGAGCGCATACTGAAAAATATTAAACATATTAATTCTCTTACATCATATGAACAGACGTAAGAATAATTTGATGAATTTGATCGTGTTGTTTTTAAAAGCTTTGCTTGTAATTAATGAAATAATAGTTATTTTGATTATACTTTATGAATTCACAGTGACAGTTCCATGTGAGAGTCACGTATGATCTTACCTCAGTTTCTCCAGTTTACAGTGAGGATTCTCCAGTCCAGCAGAGAACAGCTTCACTCCTGAGTCTCCTAGTTTATTATATGACAGATCCAGTGTTCTCAGGTGTGAGGGGTTTGATCTCAGAGCTGAAGCCAGAGCAGCACAACCTTCATCTGTGATACCACACTCCCTCAAACTGTAGAGAACAATGACACACTCTTCACTCTCTCAGATCAAAACAGAAATCTTTGTTTTTCTTAATTGTGTTTATAATTTGTGCAATATCTCTTTTTTTAAACAATGAATTCAATATATCTGTAAATGTAACTGTTGTTCTAAGAGATTATGTCTCTATGTGAGGGAGAAAGATTATATGAAACTGATCAAATGGAATACATTTAATACATTACATACATTAAATATAAATGTTTATATGCATACATTACAAATGCATATATTTGAATATACATTTCTCACACAAATATCATAAAAAACGGTTAAGTAGATCCCAAATCAGGTCAGATAGGTGGAGGGTTTAAAAGCTGAAGTGTGACTCATATTTTTTGTTAAACTATTAATTTATAATGTTTAAGTAAGAACTGTTATAATGTTTTAACAGTGATGTTTGTTCTCAGTGTTACTTACTGAGCGTATCTAGTTGCTGTAACCACAGGCATCAGCTTCTGGAGAACTTCATCTCCAGTGTTCTGTGTGACACTAATTGAAAATAAAAAATAAATAAGTTAATTATTCATGCTAACAATAATAATAATAATAATTCATATTATATGTAAATAATACATTATACCTTCCTAAATACCCTCAAATAATTGTTTTAATTAAACACTGCTTTATAAAGGACATGTGAAAAAGTTGTTTTAGATCTATAACTGTAGAAGCCTCGTATTCAGCCATCGCAGATTTGTTTTTGTTTTTTGGGGTGTGGGGGGGGTGTGGGGGGGGTATTTTTGTACCTGCATCAGCAAATTATTCGTAGAAATTAAGCACATGAGTTTGTTTGCTTGTTGCTTGTTTATTTATCTACTTGTTTATTTAATAATTTACTTAGTTTTATTGTCTCAGAAAATTATGCACACAAAATGTGAATCATTGTCCATCATTTTGCCAGCAACTGGTGATAAAGAAAAATGATGATGAGACATTAATCTAATTTATTTTCTTAATACTTCTCTGGTGGCTCCTAGTGAAAACAATTGTATTTTCATGAATCAAGAAGAGTTTTGTGTTCAACAACTTGTCTTTGAAATGAGAAGTAAGCTAATCTAATATTTTATCTTCACAGCGCGTCAGTTATGCAGTGATGTGCTATGAAATTATTGCTGGGCAAATAAACTGTAATATTAATGATAAAAGTAGCCTAATAACAATAACAACAGTAATGTAATATGCCCTGTGCCCGTCCGCTACGCCACTGTGAAGAGCTAAACGCCACCAGGAACGGCATCAAGGCCATTAACTGTTTCATCAAGTTTACTTTGGCGTCTGCGTGAAGTGATTCTCATCATCAGAAGGATCCGCTTGCAGCCCAATTTTATTGATGCATCCTTCAAAATGAGCTGAATTAAAGACACAAAATGAAGTCTGTCTTCAAAACATCCTTCAAACTGAGACGGCCATCAGAGGCGCTTGATGACGTGGCAGTCGAGATATGCAGTCTTACTAGGACACAGCCACGGTTTGAGAAACACCCGCAAATTATGTACAATATCCCAGAAATCAATCTGTGCCCCGTGATTTAAACACCTCTGATCTCTTAGTTTCTCTTTGTTAATAATGTTTTAGACTGTAATGATTGCACTCAGTGTTACTTACCGATCATTTCTGTCTCCAATTAAGCTCTTCAGGTCAAACTCCTGCAGTGTCTTCTCTGAGGACAACAACACAAACACTAAAGCTGACCACTGAGACGAGGAGAGTTTCACAGCACGTAATCCTCCATACGTATGAGGTTCAGCTTCGTTCACTAGAGAAAGATCACCCAGTTCATTCAGACAGTAAAACAGATTGATGTATTTCTCTGGAGAGGGATTCTCACTGATCTTTTCTTTAATATAGTCAACTGTTTTCTCATTGTTGTGAGAGCTGTTTGCTGTCTGTGTCTTTAGTTCTTGTAAGAGACTCTGATTAGACTCCACTGACAGACCCAGAAGGAAACGAAGGAAAAGGTCCAGATGCCCATTTTTACTGTCTAAAGCCTCATCCACAGCTCTCTGATGGAGATCAGATAGGGAAACTTTGTCTCCATTAGTTGGTTTGGCAATCTGGTCAAACACATTGATGTTATTGTTGATAAAGGAGAGATGCACATATAGAGCTGCTAGATGTTCCTGAATGCTCAGATGAACAAAGCAGAAGACTTTCCCCTGATACAAGCCCAACTCCTCTCTGAAGATCTGAGTGCACAATCCTGAGTAAACTGATGCTTCTGTCTCATCAATGCCACACTCACTCAGGTCTTCCTCATAGAAGATCAGGTTGCCTTTCACAAGCTGCCGATAAGCCAGTTTCCCCAGTTTGACAATCATGTCTTCATCTTTCACTTTCTTCTCATAGTCCTTCTCATGTTTGATGTTGGTCTGAATGAGCAGGAAGTGTGTGTACATCTGAGTGAGAGTCTTGGGAATCTCTCCTCTCTCTGCTTCACTGAACATCTCCTCTAGAACAGTGGCTGAGATCCAGCAGAACACTGGGATGTGGCACATAATAAAGAGGCTCCTTGAGGACTTCAGGTGTGAGATGATCCTGTCGGCCAGACTCTGATCACTTATTCTCTTCCTGAAGTATTCCTCCTTCTGTGTGTCACTGAAGCCTCGTACCTCTGTCACTCGATGGACACACTTAGAGGGGATGAGATCCGCTGCTGCTGGTCTGGAGGTGATCCAGATGAGAGCAGAGGGAAGCAGATTCCCCACAATGAGGTTCGTCAGCAGCTCGTCCACTGAGGCTGATTCAGTCACATCACACAACCTCACATCGCTCTGAAAATCCAGAGACAGACGACACTCATCCAGACCATCAAAGATGAACAACACTTTATACTCATCACTGGATATTTCCATTTCTTTTGTTTCAGGGAAAAAGAGATGAAGAAGATCTGAAAGATTGAGTGTTTTGTCCTTCATCAAGTTGAGCTCTCTGAAAGCAAGTGGAAATATGAGCTGGACGTCCTGATTCTCTTTCTCTTCAGCCCAGTCCAGGATGAACTTCTGCACAGAGACTGTTTTCCCAATGCCAGCGACTCCCTTTGTCAGCACAGTTCTGATGGGTTTGTCTTGTCCAGGTAAAGGTCTAAAAATGTCACTGCATTTGATCGTGGTGTCCTCTGTTTCTGCTCTCCTGGACTGTGTCTCAATCTGTCTCACCTCATGCTCATTATTGATCTCTCCACTTCCACTCTCTGTAATGTAGAGCTCTGTGTAGATCTCATTCAGGAGTGTTGGGTTTCCCTGCTTTGATATTCCCTCATACAAACACTCAAACTTCTGTCTCAGATTTGATCTCAATGTGTTGAGGACTTCAGCAGGTTTAGAGTCATTGCTGTAAGATTAAAATGCCACATTATTACACAAGTCAGAGAAGTAAATAGCCATAAATAACAAAACTATTTATGGGACACAGAACATCATTAGGTTTCTGAAATGTGTTAATAATTAATCATGAGTTTGAGTGATTTGTGATGTGAATTGCAGCACCTAAAATTAAACAACAACAACAAAAAAGTCCTGCCTTTTACCTGAAACCAGGATACATGCTTTCATTAAAGTCTTGTGGTTGAATCACAGGCTTGTACACAGTTTTGTTTTGAACTGGTCTGGATAGAAGGTTTGACCTTAAATCAGAATGAAGAGGGTAAAGAATCAGACACACTGATATTGATGTAATTGTGTCATTAATTGAGTAACAGACCAACAGCTTTTACAGTGTGTGAATGTATTAACAATACAATACATAGAGCTTTACACAAGAGCACAATGATAATCATTAATAGTGACTGAAACAAGCAAGATTGTAACTGCTGTAACTGTCATTAAACTGCTGTAGATTAATAACAATTTCATAAAAATCAAATACAATAAGCACATCTTTTATAGAAATGATATACCTGAGATTAGATTGTTTGTCTCCACTCTTAAACGCTAGTGGATTATCCATAGAGAAGTTACTCTTCATAGACACACAGCTGGACTCTGGGTTTGAGCTCTTCTGCTGGACTGAACTGGTTTTAAAACTAAGTAAAATATAAAAAATACAGACTTATAAAAGACCACAGAAATGTTGTGTACTTTTGCTTTAATGTCTGTAACTGTTTTGCACTGTGTTTCGAACTTTGATTACAATTATTTTGAGAAATTAACTCACTGGTTTACTAATGTTAAGCATGATTCAACAATTGTACCAAAGCGACTGAGAAAACCGGTAATATTAGGAATTAGGAATTCAAAACAAACCAATTGAAATCAACTATAGAATTATAGAATAATAAAACTCAGATGAACATAAACCACGGTCACATGACTCTTCTCAAAGGCACAATGGAGGACAAAGGCTCAACCGACTAAAGAGAACAATGTTTATCTGACCTTTAACCCCCTGGGGTCGGCAATCACGCCGGCGTGATCTGCTCGCTTTTTTTCTCATTAGTGCAAAAGAGACTCAAAATACTCTGTTGATTTTGATAATTTATTTTGATTTATACATCATTCGGTCCTGTTAAGTGTCTATTATTTTTGTGTATACTTACAATAAAAAAAAAGTGTTGTGCTTTTTGCCAAATAAAGAAAAATAAACATGATGCGAGTTCTCTGCCTTCTCTCTGTCAGTCAAGTCCATTCTGAAACGCGTCCAAAAATGAACTGTAACTCAGCGAATACTCAGTCAAACAGTCACAAAGGCACACAGGCAAGAAGCTTGAATTCTCTTCTTTTAAATGAAGTAATTTATATAAAAAACAAATATTCTCAGTTTATGTAATATGTATGAAAAGAGAGAGAGATGTCAGTCGTTCACATCTCAGCTCACTATAGCTCATTAAGTGTTAATGTGACCCCGCCCGCGGAGAGCGCGCGCTATTCAAACGCAAATGATCTGAGGCAATGCATGCAAACCTGTCAACGCCCATATCATCTGGATGACACACAGCTCGAGTTTTATCAGACTCATGCACTTTATGTCGCCTTGCTTCGCTGTGAGGAATAATCCTTAGGAATAATTTAGTTTCACATCGGGGGCAACGGATCCAGCTATTCAGAGGACTGTGAATAGTAATTTTTTTTATTTTATTCTTAAGTGCTTTGTTCTAATCGCGGTATGCAAAAGTGTCTGTAAACTGCAAAAGGACTGTTTAAATATGAATTGCGTGTCTGTGTGTGAATGAATGAACGGCACAGATGTTTACTACAGCTGTAATAACAGCGCACACTTGCACTTACATAAGTAAACATGTTATGTTTACATGAACACATCTACTAGTTTAGCTTTAACCAAACTATATTGCTATACTGAGATGAGTAAAAATCGACTGAAATATGTTGAAATAAAATGTCTTTGTATAAGCAATGTTTTAAACTGCAAATTAACATTTAGGCTATATGCAAATATATCATAAAAACTATGTTACAGACTAAATATGATTAAATAAGATTTCGTTGATTAGTTTTGGATAGATTAAAGTTTTTACTGTAAAAAGACTACTGTCACATCAAAAAAGCTTTTGTTTGCCAATTTCTGCTCATATGTTAAATATATAGTATGTGATGTTTTGTTAAAAATAAAGTTGGTATATTGAATTGTCAACTAAGATGTTATTATAGCGTTTGTTCCAATATTCAAACTAATGAATCCTTAACTTTGAAATACGTATGATAAAATCGATGTATACTTTTTTAAAAGAAAGATTACACTTGAAATATTGTTAAAAATATAATTGTTGTTGATTTATATGTTAAAACTGTTTAATAAAATAGCAAAAATCTTAAGTGCCAGTCTTATGGCGCTTTTCCACTATACAGTGCCAGCTCGCCTCGGCTCGCCTTGACTCAGCTTTGTTTGGTTTTCCACTGTGTAAAAGTTGTACCTGTACCTGCTTCCAGGTACTTTTTTTCGTACCACCTCCGGCGAGGTTCTAAGCAAGCTGAGGCGAGCTGAGGCGATACTAAAATGTGACGTGAACACATGGCAGACTGCTGATTGGTCAGAGAGAATCGTCACTATTCACTGCGTCATCATTGCACACGCCAGACAGAGTATCCTGAATAAAAAACAGCAAAAACAAACACAAAAACATCCAAAAACAGCATACACTCGATTTCCTCCATTGTCCTGTGTGTGTGGGTAGCGGGTGTGTCTCTCGCGTCTCGCGTAAAAGATTAAGTCACGGCAGTTTCCTGTGGCGTCGCTATGATGACCAGGTACTATTGTGGAGGTATTATCTGCAATGGAAAACGGAGCGAAAAGCGAGCCGAGCCGAGTCGAGTCGAGTCGAGCTGTTACTGGTAATGGAAAAGCGCCATTAGAGATGATTCACTTTGCTGTGCCACAAACAGGATTTTGGATGATGACATACGCATGGACCAATCATTGAATAGATTTTCTTATTTAAGAATATTCTCAGATAAATTCCCATTGAATGGTGAAATTCCTAAGAGGAGTTTACATTCAACACTAACAATCATTAAATAAATAATTTTCAATTGTGTGCTGTTAACTGATCAGCCTATATATACCGTCTCGGTTACATATGGTAACCCTCGTTCCCTGAGGGAGGGAACGGAGACGTACGTCGTGACCGACAGATAGGAATCTTGCTAGAGAGGCCAATCTACTTTGAGTGAAACTAAACGAGCCAATGCATATTTTCGTGCAATCATTTGTATCAGCTGTGAAGCCTCGCAGCGTGGGTATTTAATGAGTAGCTGGTGCGATTGCACTTCAGTTTTTTGCTGAAGAGCCGAGCCGGTGAGCTGGCTGCCCCGGCCGGTCGCAGCACGTGCCAGCGCCCAGGAGGATGCAACGCCTCTCGTGGAGTGTGTATGCAACCTGAGAGGGCAGGGCACACCTTGAGTTTGGTAAGCCAAGGCGATGGCATCCACTATCCAGTGGGCCATCCTCTGCATGGAGACAGCCTTTCCCTTCTGCTGGCCTCCGTAACAGACAAAGAGCTGGTCTGAGGTCCTGACGCTTTGAGTTCTGTCCACGTACATATGCAGAGCGTGAACGGGACAGAGCAAAGCCAGGGCTGGGTCTGCCTCCTCCAGGGGCAGCGCTTGCAGGTTCACTACCTGATCTCTAAAGGGAGTGGTAGGAACCTTGGGCACATAGCCAGGCCGGGGTCTCAGTACAACATGGTTGTCACCTGGCCCGAACTCTAGGCACGATTCGTCGACCGAAAATGCTTGCAGGTCCCCTACCCTCTTGATCGAGGCCAGTGCAATCAGCAGCAAAGTCTTCAAGGAGAGCTGCTTTAAGTCTGCTGACTGCAAAGGCTCAAAGGGAGCATCCTGAAGTGCTTGAAGCACTGTAGAAGATCTGTAGAAGGGCTGAACGCAAGTGGAATAAGGACAGACTACATGTCTCCTATGAACTTTTAAAGGAGTCACTCGCTGCATTTCAGCGAGTTGCAAAATCTGCTAAAAACCACTATTTTTCGGAACTGATCAGACTTAATAGTAATAGGCCTAATGTTTTATTTTCAGTAATTGACTCTGCTCTTCATCCCACCACTAATAAATTTCCAGAGATGTCTGACTCTGTGAAAACTTTGCGATTCACTTTAAAGAGAAGACCTCACTAATTAGATCTCAAATACCATCGTTAACTTTTATGCCACTTGAAGTGCCTATATGCTCTTGTAACCGATGTTAGGGCCGAGGGACGATTACCACACTCCGGAGGAGCAGACACCAGAGGTCACCAAGAGGCGGACAACAGAACAACTTTTAAAGGTCAGTTTTTATTCATTTAAAACAATAAAAACAGTGCTGAGAATGTTCGTGGCTGGAACCCGGTTTGGGAAGAGGAACTGGGGGGGGGAATATTCCTCTTCTCTACTGGCTCGTGGGTGGAACAATGGCTTCTTCTCGTCTTTTCGACTCGTCAGAATGTGCTTGTAGGACGGACAGAGGCTTCTTCTCGCCTTCAGCTTTCCCCACGGACAGAGCAGGTAAGTATTCGGCTCGTGAAGATGTTCTTAGGACAGCCGATCGAATGAACAGCAGCTTCCCCACCTCTTCTGAGGGACAGACAGTAACGGTGGATCAGGCAATAACAAGTGAGACAGGACTGTGGTATTTTACCCGCCTTCACTCTCGTTCCGTGCGTAGCGGCGTCGTTGGAAGAGTTCGTGAGACTGGACTTTCGTGGATGTAAGAGACAGTGCTCGTGGAGTGTGGTACTCGGGGTGCGTTGAGCTCTTTCCCTCCACACCGTACACTCAAGTGGGAACCTGGGCACAGCTTTAGACAGATCAATTTGAGGGAATCTTCACAGTCATAAGTCAATATTCATCCATCAAAGTTTCAGAGGAAACACAGTTGTTTGATCTCACCACACTTGTGCATAAATCACTCTTGTAAATCCTCACACGTGTGCATTTCACTCTTTCAGACACTGCAAACTCACTTCATCTCCACAGTGATTAATCGACTCGTTTCTCTTCTCTCTGAAGGGTGAATGACTCGAAGAATAATGTTTTCAGAAGATCAGCATGAACACATCAGCGATCCTCCCAGCTGTTCCAGTTACTACGCTTCGTTCTGTCAACAAGATCACACACACTGCCCGCAAACAAAGGTTAGTTGCACACTGGTGATGGTCAATCTTCAAATGTGGTTTTCTCAACGGGGAATCAATGGAAGGGTGCACTTAACTTTTCCTCTGTGAATCACTCAATATCCTGCAGTGGTTTCCTCTCTCACTTACTTCATTGCGTTGCTGTTCGTGGTTTCTTCAGAAAACTCACTAAATGAGCATGCCTCGGGGAATCTCACAGTAGAACTCCGATCCGGCATTAAACCTTCAGCCTTCCTATTTCACCGCCGCTGTCAGAACACACACTGCTGCCTACCCGTCCTCACACACTGCTCAAACACTCCCTTTTTATGCTCCTTTTCCTGAGCACATGCTTCAATGAAGCACAGCTGATTTGCTTCAGCTGGCGCTCGTTATGGCCAACACTCAACAGAGCCAGATTTAGAACCAATGAGGAATCTTTTTGGATTTGCCAGGTTTTCACCCGGTGACACTCTTCTACATGGTCTGTCTTTGAGCCTGTTACTCTTGACTCTCTGACTAGGATTGTCTCAGTTTTGAAACCTACCAGCTGCTTTCAGGATGTGATTCCTACTAGATTTTTTAAGCAAGTATTTTGTGCTATTGGTCCAGACTTGTTGTCTATTATAAACAAATGTCTTTGTACTGGGGTTGTTTCAAACAGCCTGAAACATGCTTCAGTTTTGCCCAAACTTAAGGGGTCTAAATTGGACTCATCAATCCTGAGTAACTATCGCCCTATTTCAAATCTGCCTTTTATCTCGAAAATTCTGGAAAAAGTGGTTCTGAGTCAACTCCAGTCTTTTTTAACTGATAGTCAGATTTATGAGAAATTTCAGTCCGGTTTTAAATCACGTCATAGTACTGAATCTGCACTATTAAGAGTCATGAACGATATAATGCTCTCCACTGATACTGGGCAATCTGTGGCTTTGGTCTTGTTAGATCTCAGCTCTGCATTTGATTTGGTTGATCATAATATCTTAATCTCTCGTCTCGAAGCGTCCACGGGTTTTCGGGGTACTGTTTTAAATTGGTTCCGCTCATATTTGTCTAATAGAAGCTTCTCTGTTCACATCGGGCAACAGTGTTCATCTAAAATGAAACTGGGGTCCGGTGTTCCGCAGGGTTCTATTCTTGGCCCGGAATTGTTTAATCTGTATATGCTACCTCTGGGCTCCATTTTATCTAGACACGGAGTTTCCTTTCACTTGTATGCTGATGACACTCAAATTTACCTGCCTCTGAAGCATGACGACAAGTTTGCCTTAAAACCTCTAATGGACTGCCTGGACGAATTGAAACTATGGCTCTCTGGTAATTTCTTGAGTCTAAATGAGAGAAAGACGGAATTTATTATGTTTGGTCCAAACGATCGTACCACACATGATATTGACCTCCAAACGTTGTCATCGTATAGCACCACCTATGTTCGGAACTTGGGGGTCTGGATTGATAATAACCTTAAATTTGAAAAGCAGATATGTGCTGTGGTAAAATCTTGCTTCTTTCACCTCCGTCTTTTAGCTAAGGTTAAGCCATTTCTGTCTGTCAAACACTTTGAGATTGCTATGCATGCATTTGTAACATCCAGATTGGACTATTGTAATTCTCTATACATCGGTATTTCGCAGAAATGCATCACCCGTCTACAACTAGTCCAAAATGCAGCTGCACGCCTCCTCAAAGGGAAGCGTAAATTCGAACACATCACACCAGTCCTGATGTCGCTACACTGGCTACCGGTCAAATTTAGAATTGATTTTAAAGTTCTGTTATTTGTTTTTAAGTCGCTACAGAAACAGGCTCCACTATACTTATCTGAATTGCTCCATCCAGTATCTCAATCAAGATCACTAAGGTCGGGGGATTCAAACTCTCTGTCTGTCCCACGAACCAGACTTAAAAATAGGGGTGATCGTGCATTTGCAGCCTATGGACCCAAGCTATGGAATAGCTTACCGCCGCATATTTGATCTGCAAAAACTCTGTCACTTTTCAAATCTTCCTTGAAAACGCATTTATTTTCATTAGCTTTTAAAATATCTTGATATGTGTATTTTCTGTGGGTATCTTCTCTTGTGTACTATGTTGATACTGTGCTTGTTTTCTATCTCTTTTGCCTTGTTAAGCACTTTGGTCAACGCTAGTTGTTTTTAAATGTGCTATACAAATAAAATTGTATTGTATTGTATTGTATTGAAGCACCAGGGAAAGGTCCCAAGAGGTTATGGAGGGGGGATGAGGAGGATTTAATCGTCTCGCCCCCCAAAGGAACCTGACGACCAGGTCGTGCTTTCCAACTGTTTTGCCATATATGCGGTCATGATATGCTGAAATAGCAGCAGCATGTACTTTAAGGGTGGGGGGAGACAGCCTTTGCTCCAACCCTTGCTGCAAGAAGGAAAGCACTGACCCTATCGAACATCTTCGGGGGTCCTCTCTGCGGGAGGAACACCACTCAACGAACAGGTTCCACTTCAAGGCGTACGCATGTCTCGTAGATGGCGCTCGCGCAGAAGTGATGGTGTTAAGTACCTCTGGGGGTAAGTCACCTAGAACCTCCGCGTCCCGTTTCCAGGGACCAGACATGGAGTTTCCAAAGGTCCGGACGCGGGTGCCATAGGTTGCCCCACCTCTGAGTCAGAAGATCCTTCCTCAGAGGAATGGGCCAGGGAGGGACTGTCACGAGGAGCATGAGTTCTGGGAACCAAGTCCAGGTGGGCCAATAGGACTTTGACTTGACCTGCTTTGCACAGGGTCTGTGCAAGTAGGCTCACTGGGGGAAATGTATATTTGCGGAGGCCCCGGAGCCAGCTGTGTGCCAGTGAATCCGTGCCGAGTGTTCCCTCGGTCAGGGAGTAAAACAACTGGTAGTGGGAGGTCTCTGAGGAGGCAAACAGGTCTACCTGAGCCTCTCTGAACTCTCTCCAGATCAGCTGAACCGCCTGGGATGGAGTCGCCATTCTTCCGGGAGCACAGCTTGTGATAGCTTGACACGGTTAAGCACACCGGGGACATACATGGCTCGAAGCGACCTCAGATGCTTCTGACTCCAAAGGAGGAGATGGCGGGCGAGTTGTGACATGCGACGGGAGCATAGACCACCTTGACGCTTGATGTACGCAACAGTCGCAGTGTTGTCCATATGGACCAGCACGTCTCTGCCCTGAAGCGGCCTTTTTAAGCGGCTCAGAGCGAGACGTACTGCAAGCAGCTCGATGCAGTTGATGTGCCAATGCAGTTGGGGGTCCGTCCACACCCCTGACACTGCATGCCCGTTGTACGTGGCACCCCAGCCGGTGGCAGATGCATCTGTGAATACCACAGCATGCGTGGACACCTGTTCCAAGGGGACTCCTGCGCGAAGGAACGAGGGGTCTGACCACGGACTGAAGGTCTGGCGGCACTCCGGTGTGATTGCCACCCGGTAAGTGCCGTGATGCCACGCCCATCTCGGGACTCGGCGGTGAAGCCAGTGCTAAAGCGGTCTCATATGAAGCAGCTGCCGCTGCCATATGCCCCAGGAGCCTCTGAAAGAATTTCAGTGGGACCGCCGTCCTGCCTTTGAACGTGTTCAAGCAGTTCAGCACCGACTGAGCACGTAGCTCTGTGAGGCGCGCTGTCTGTGCAACCGAATCCAACTCCATACCGAGAAAGAGATCCTCTGCATGGGGGCGAGTTTGCTCTTTTCCCAGTTGACCTGAAGGCCCAGCTGGCTGAGGTGCCTGAGCACGAGGTCCCTGTGTTCGCATAACTTCATCTGAAGACCTTTTGATTTCTGTCTATCACTGGTTTAGCAAGTTGTATGGAAATGGCTAAATTAAACTACACTCTCTTGTTCGAGTGAGCAGTAGGCAACCGACTTTAGAGGTATTAGCAAACCCTACATCCTCTGACTAAAATCAGAATGAACAAGTTTGTGTCCGTGAGAAACACGACCTGGCCGACGTGATCTCTATGCGGCATTGGGTCCATAATGTATTAATAACTGAAAGTATGGAATGTTAAGAATAATAAAGATCTAAATTAAATCACAATTCCTCTGTTGATCAGCTATTAAGAGAAAAATCAGTAAAAACAAAGAGTCACTTAAATTTGGAGTCAGATCAAATTATTAATGGAGTCAGAATTAAAATTGGAAATCAACTGTTTAATAAATTAAAGTGATTTTTCAGAAGCGCCCGAAAAGACATACACGCTGTAATGCCTTCGACCAAGACACTGGACCCCGTCCTTGGGCCGGTGATTGGAGCTTACAAGCCCTCAGCTCTCAGATCACCCAAGCCATTCTACTGAAGTAGACCTCTCCTGGTGGCCACCAGGGAGGTTGCTACAACGGAGAATAGACAAGGAGACCACGCACCTAGAGCGCCGAGCGAGCGCTGGGTTGCCGTGACAACCCGCGCTGCAGCTCGGCAGCTCGACGGCACACGACACGCTGAGGAGCGAGAGACCAGTCGGGTTTTGCCCGGCGGAAGCTCTCGCCGATCTCCACGGTCTCCCAGAGTGTTTCGAGCAGACCTGCAGCTGTGCTTTTACACACAAGAAGCGGCTGGCCAACAACAGAGGGGACTCAAGCTTTCCGGAGAAAGAAGAGTTGACCGGCGTGCCGACGTGGTCATGTTCCCATGCGAAAACATGAACCACCCACGAACACAGTCTCACATGTTTCCCAGGCATGCGAGACAGTGATCTTGGCCGTCAGTGAGGACAGGAAACGACCGCAACCAGAAACACACGGGTGGAATGTCATCTTTAAAAAGACGCAACTCACACCCATGTAAGCTCTTTCAGGGGAATACTCTCCGTGGTACTGAAGCACGCAGGGGAACGGTCGCACCGGACACAGACAGGAATATGCAACCTGTCATGCGCTGTCTCTCTTCACGGCGGTCTTACCAGCCGTAAGAACGGCTATTCAGCGCTCTTGGCGCACCGTTACCAGCTATGAAAACAGCTTTTTTATTTTCGTCAGTAACACAAAAACCGACCCCGCTGCTGCGCTGTATTGCCCGCACCAGACACGAGAGATCATCTTGAAGTGCTTGCTCGTTGTCTGATCACTCAGTAGATTAAACAGCATCAAAACGCTCGGCTCAGAAGCAAAAATACTGCTCGTTAAATACCCGCGCTGCGAGGCTGCACAGCTGATGCAAATGATTGCACGGCAATATGCATTGGCTCGTTTAGTTTCACTCGAAGTAGATTGGCCTCTCTAGCGAGATTCCTCTGTCGG
Organism: Vimba vimba; assembly: GCA_022828995.1. NCBI lineage: Eukaryota > Metazoa > Chordata > Actinopteri > Cypriniformes > Leuciscidae > Vimba > Vimba vimba. The sequence goes on along the minus strand of CM040830.1, from coordinate 1,475,368 downwards.
TCACGACTAGGGCTGAAACGATTCATCGAGTTACTCGATTTACTCGATTACAAAAATTCCTCGAGGCAAAAACTCTGCCTCGAAGCCTCGTTAAATTCCTATGACGCGCACTATACGCACAGGGATCTGATTGTTTCACACGGACCGTTGTTCAGGAAGCACACCATAGCGCGTGATACACTTGGAATTTAGTTGGCGCGATGGCGGAGAGTAAAGATGTCCATAAACGGAAGAGAATGTCTAAAGTTTGGGATCGCTTCCTTTCAGCGTCGCTGAAACGAGGTAACGATTCTGTCCCCCGCATTTTTTTTGGACCCAGCGCATTATACATATTCAAATATTAATTTTCACCTTCGAAATTCTGTTTTTTAAATCTATTTGAATATATATTCGAATTTAGAATATTCGTTGACAACCCTAGCTCTGACGCAATCGGTTCTGCTTTCGGTACTGGAGAAATTAATAAAATATATTTACTATGTATTATTGCTTAACCCTCTGAGGTCGGCAAACGCGCGGGCGCGTTTTTCTGGATTTTCTCCACATTGTAGCACTATAAACTTAAATTACTCCGTCATTTATGGTCATACAGAAAAAAGTAATATAAAAAAGAATCTGTGATATTTCTACTTTTGTATGTGTCCACTTACAATCAAATCAAAACAGTGTGCTTTTGTAAAATAAAGAAAATAAATAGGATGTGCGTTCTGCCTCTCCGTCGCGGTGAACTTTTTTTTCTTGAGCACGTCTATAAACTGAAACAAAACTCAGCGAATACTTATCACACATTTATGAGCCATATACCTTTATAAAAATTTAAGTGTGTACTTTTAAATGATCGGATTCAAACTGAAAACAAATATTCTCTGTTTAAGTAATTTGTATAAAACCAACAAGATGTCCAGCTTCTCAAACGCTTCCTAATTATTTTTTAATTTACCACGCCCACTCGCGCAAAAGAGATTCACATGCAAATCTCCACATGGAACGCGATCACGCTCATTAGGCCTACCTCAAAAACAAAACACTTCACAAGTCTCTGCTTTTAGACGCGCCTGAGCTTACATTTTATTTACATCAGAAGAAGAAGAACGCGATTTGAAGACAAGAAAGATGTAAGGTAAGAAATTCTTACATATTAGTTTGCTGTTGTTGCATAAATTTCACATTGCAGTTGAACTGTTGCTAGATATATGGTGAATATTATAATATTTAGACCCGTGTTTACTGTTACTGTGTTTGTGGATATCTGCTCAAACGTAGATATGTATATGGTAACCATAATGTTTTATATTTGAGCGCGATCGCGTTTGAATGTATCATATTTTGGATCGCGATTGCGTTTGAAAAGCAAACGGCTTCATGTTTTTACTATTATCTCATTTCATATCATCATAACGAATGGAAACATTTGAAGTAACATGATAATCAATATATTTTTCTCTAGCTTAGTTGTTACTGAAATCTTTTGGGAGATTTATACTGCTATAGGTATAAATATAAGTATACTTATCCAGCACTGCGCATAGCTTATGCCTACAAGGCACAACAAACCTGGTGTTCATTATATTATATATTGTTGGAAACATTTGTGTGTGTGTGTGTGTGTGTATTCTGTGAATTTTAAAAAGCAATTTTAACCAGAAAAATCAAACATTTATTCCCAAAATCGTGCAGGCCTTTCTCTTGGTATCAGTATGTTCACTTTTTTTTTTCAGGGCCCAGATGCTACTGAGGACTTCAACATTCACATGAGTCTCTGTACATGAACATGGTAAAGTGAAAATCAAACACCTTGGAAATGAAAGGTATGTACAATGTTTTTAGGAATGGCACAAAGGTCTCTGTCTTTGGATCATTGTTTTCAATAAGTGCTTTTTTGGCATTTGTTGTGTATCTTTGGACTATATTGTGTTGTAAATAAATCCAAACAATTTAAAAGCCATTCTTTTTTAAATTTCCTCATTTACAGTATTGTGCAAGGTTGCTCAGAATGATAGTGCCTGATAGCTCCTAATAGGGCCGGTAGGGGAGGGTCTTTGTCTTTCTCAGGTGTGAAAAGCTTACATATTAATGACCTCCGCATAAAGCTTTTTCACACAAAACACGTCGTAAAAATTTTAAATCAATATATTGTCTTATCTGAATAAGCAGTCGGGGTAATTTTCACATAGTTTTAGAGCAAATATTCTAGGCTATGTGATACAATTTTCAAAAGTCTTGTGAAGAAATAATCAGTATGGGTTTCATGGCCTTATTTCAGTCAGATTTTTTTTTTTTGTATTTTCACAAACCACGCATAAATGTCATTATCTCAAAACTACAAACTTTTACATACATGCTGCTGATATATTATTGTAGCAGAGTTTGTGCTGAATACAGTGTAATTAGACTTTAGCCATGAAAATGTCACAAGTAACAGAAATAACCAGAAATGTCAGAGCATGTCAGAACACCTCCAGGGCCCAGAATACAGCTCAGACCTCAGAGGGTTAATGTTATCCTGCACAATTTATCTCACCAACCATTTCTAATTTGCGATAATATTAAGATGTTTGTCTGCATTTTTTTTATTCGCAATTCAGAAATGAGATCTCTCGTGCGCAGACTCCGACTCCGAGTCTCCATGTCACACACAACAGCGAGCGTGGCGCACAACAGCACGAAAACCCCTGCTTAATACAAAGAGTGATGATGGCAGAGAGAACAAAACGTTCAAAAGTGTGGATACACTTCACAAGAGTTAATGCAGACACCGCTCGTTGTCAGAAGTGCAACAAGATTTTTGCATGTAAGGGCGGAAACCCCATGCAATCTGTCAAAGCATCTTTCAAAAGTGCATTATGTGCAGACAGAGAAATGTAAAGTTTTTGACTGCCTAGCTAGCTCGTGTCTGGTTGCCCCATCTGCATCAGGTATGTATGCTAGCAGCCTTCTCAAATTAAATTGCAATAAAATCGTTGCATAATCGAGATCTCTCACGTCATCGAAACAATGTCAACATCTCCAACATTGATCCAACATTTTTGCTCATTAAAATAATGTTGAATCAATGTTGTTCATGCCATTTAAAATAAATATGCAACCTCCCTAATTGGTTTGCTTACGTTACGTTGAAAATATGTTGATTTCATTTGGGAGAAATGATGTTATGCATTCAACATATTTTCTACTTGTTTTTAAAATCCCAAATAAAGAAAACTCAGTATGTAAACATTTATTAGGCTAAATGCACAGCACTTTAAGTTAGTTTACAAATAGCCTACTTAGAGTATTTTTTTTCTGCAGTATATAAATCTTAAACACTAAAAATGCCTTCATACTGGTGCATAAACATATGAATAATATTCAAAACTGGTGCATTAACAAATAGATGTACAAACCCGATTCCAAAAAAGTTGGGACACTGTACAAATTGTGAGTAAAAAAGGAATGTAATAATTTACAAATCTCATAAACTTATATTTTATTCACAATAGGATATACATATGAACTGTTGAAAGTGAGACATTTTGAAATGGCATGCCAAATATTGGCTCATTTTGGATTTCATGAGAGCTACACATTCCAAAAAAGTTGGAGGCCATGTTCCAAAGGCCATGTTTATCACTGTGTGGCATCCCCTCTTCTTTGTATAACGTCTGGGGACTGAGGAGACAAGTTGCTCAAGTTTAGGAATAGGAATGTTATCCCATTCTTGTCTAATACAGGCTTCTAGTTGCTCAACTGTCTTAGGTCTTCTTTGTTGCATCTTCCTCTTTATGATGTGCCAAATGTTTCTATGGGTGAAAGATCTGGACTGCAGGCTGGCCATTTCAGTACCCGGATCCTTCTTCTACGCAGCCATGATATTGTAATTGATGCAGTATGTGGTCTGGCATTGTCATGTTGGAAAATGCAAGGTCTTCCCTGAAAGAGACGATGTCTGGATGGGAGCATATGTTGTTTAGAACTTGGATATACCTTTCAGCATTGATAGTGCCTTTCAAGATGTGTAAGCTGCCCATGCCACAAGCACTCATGCAACCCCATACCATCAGAGATGCAGGCTTCTGAATAACAACTTGGGTTGTCCTTGTCCTCTTTAGTCCGGATGACATGGTGTCCCAGTTTTCCAAAAAGAACTTCAAATTTTGATTCGTCTGACCACAGCACAGTTTTCCACTTTGCCACAGTCCATTTTAAATGAGCCTTGGCCCAGAAAAAAACGCCTGCGCTTCTGGATCCTGTTTAGATATGGCTTCTTTTTTGACCTATAGAGTTTTAGCCGGCAACGGCGAAAGGCAAGGTGGATTGTGTTCACCGACAATGTTTTCTGGAAGTATTCCTGAGCCCATGTTGTGATTTCCATTACAGTAGCATTGCTGTATGTGATGCAGTGCACAAAGATCACGGGCATCCAGTATGGTTTTCCGGCCTTGACCCTTACGCAATTGTTATTGTTCCAGATTCTCTGAATCTTTGGATGATATTATGCACTGTAGATGATGATAACTTCAAACTCTTTGCAATTTTTCTTTGAGAAACTCCTTTCTGATATTGCTCCACTATTTTTCGCCACAGCATTGGGGGAATTGGTGATCCTTTGCCCATCTTGATTTCTGAGAGACACTGCCACTCTGAGAGGCTCTTTTTATACCCAATCATGTTGCCAGTTGACCTAATAAGTTGCAAATTGGTCCTCCAGCTGTTCCTTATATGTACAATTAACTTTTCCGGCCTCTTATTGCTACCTGTCCCCACTTTTTTGGAATTTGTAGCTCTCATGAAATCCAAAATGAGCCAATATTTGGCATGACATTTCAAAATGTCTCACTTTCAACATTTGATATGTTATCTATATTCTGTTGTGAATAAAATATAAGTATGAGATTTGTAAATTATTCCCTTCCTTTTTTACTCACAATTTGTACAGTGTCCCAACTTTTTTGGAATCGGGTTTGTATAATATTTAGAAATTATACCCAGAAATTAATTTGTAATGATGAAATGCTGACACAGAATTAACTTAATCAAGTGAACATGGGTTCATGATCAAATGTAAATATTGGCCACACTTTTTATTATAATTTTTTTTAAAAGCTGCAGCTACTATGAACCAACCCATTTCTCCTAATACCTTTGGTCCAAGACAAACCCAAAGCCCCTTCACCCTTGCAGCTAGTTGGAGGATGCCTGAGGAGAGGGTGAACGACTGTCACTTAGCCTTGACCAAGTTCATAGTAAAAGGCCTACACCCCTTTGCAACAGTGGAGTCCAACTGTTTTAGGTAACAGTCTATCAGTATACCGAGTATATACATTTTTAGGATATACTGTAGATGTTTTAAAAAAAGGGTTGTATTTTAGCCCCATTATGCAACAATACAATAAACAACAACACACCAATTTAATAATGATAACATAACAAATGAAAACAATAATTGTTTTTAATGTAGGAAAATGTGCAGGGCACTCAACCCTAAATATACCCCACCTTCCAGAAGTTATCTCAGCGACACATTAATTCCTTCCTGGTATGGTGTTGAAAAGGCCAATGTGATCAGTGAGCTGAAGGATGTGCCAAAGCTGGCCATCACATTAGATGGGTGGACCAGCCTCCGGCAGGATCACTATCTCACAGTTACAGTGCACTACACAAGCCAGGGGAGAGTAAAACAGAAGGTCCTCCACACCAGGGCAGTGTACAAATCACAAACTGGCGAAGTAGTGGCCGAGGAGATCTCAGACATCCTGGAAGAGTTTGAGGTAGATCTGAGCAAGATATTTAGCTGTGACTGTTGATAATGCTGGCAATATGGATATTGCTATCAAAAAGCTACAGATCTTAAAGATAGGATGTTTTGCACATACATTGAATCTGGCTGCACAGAAAATTTACAAAATTGCATCCATTGATAAATGGGCAGCCCGAATCAGAGCAGTGGTCGTGTGGTTCAAGAGATCCTCCATGTCCAAAACAGTGTTGACAGAAAAGCAACAGCTCCTTGTCAGTTGAATCTATTATTATAAGTGATATTTTGAGATTCACACATCTAACAATATAATTCAATATTCAAGTGTGTGGTAATTAAATGTGTGTTGTTTTTTGTTGTTGTTGTTGTTGTTGCAGGCCTTCCACAACACTTACTCATCCTGGATGTCAAGACCAGGTGTAACTCTCTATATCTAATGATAGAGAGATTTATGGAGCAATATCCAGCGATCCAAGCAGCAGCCTTGGACCTACGACTGCGAAAAGCATTGTCCAAGGACAACCTGGACCGTCTGAAAGATGAGGACTTCCATAAGGCTGAGGAGTTTGTCCAGCTCATGATAATCCTTTATACATCCACATTGTGTGTGTCATGTGAAAAGAATGCCAGCTGTGGACAGATATTACCTATCCTTCAAAAACTGGAAGAACATTTTACTGTGAAGGATGAGGATACCATGTTTGTGGCATCAATCAAAGAGAAGGTGTGGGAGAACCTCTCCCAGCGATATCAGAAGGATGACATTCAAGCCTTCCTGCATGAGGCCACAGCAATGGACCCCAGATTCAAAGGGAGGTCAGTCAGTGAAGCAACTTGGGACAGACTGAGGAAGAAAGCTGTTGACACTGTGACAGGAGGACCAACAACAGGGCTGGAACAGACAGACACAGAGCACCAGCAAAATGAGGAGTCATATGAAGAAAAAGGTGAGGAAATGGAGGATTCAATTCCTCCATTGCACAAAACAAGGAGTGCCTTGGAGGAGCTGTTCTCAGAGGAGGACAGGAAATTGAGGTTGACCATCCAACAGGATACCTCGGCCCTCACCCTTAGCGAACGTGTTGACTTAGAGGTTGAGCTCTACAAAAGCCTTCCTCCCGTTCCTATGGCTGAAGATCCTGTGATGTGGTGGTGGGAGAAGAGAGCTATTCTGTCCCTCCTCACAAACATTGCAACAAGCTACCTCTGTGCTCAAGCCTCCTCCACCCCAAGTGAAAGGGTGTTTTCAACTGCAGGGAACACATTAAGCCAGGAGAGGTCCCGTCTTTTGCTAGAAAAGGCAAATATGTTCATCTTTCTTCAGAAGAATGGTTAAAAACTCAAGAGTCCTTTTGCAGCCTACTTGCATGCCCCACCCGTATTGCTTTGTACCACTGTATGTTCTTTTACAGAAAAATATAGTTTATTTAATTTGTTTTACATTCATTTGTTTTTCTTTCACTAAAAATAATTGTTTTATTAATTTTACATTTAAAAAAATAAAGCAACGTTAATTCTGTTCTCAATTTATTGCTTAAAAAAAACACAACACAAAGTACCGATAAGAATACTGTTAAAGTACCGAACCGATAAGCAGTATCGGTAAGAGTAGTAATACCATTAAAACCTTAACGATACCCATCCCTAGCTGGCGGGAGGAAGAGGTGCTACCGCTTGCTGAATTAGTCGAACAGCGGAAACATGTTATAAAAGGCAAGTTCAGCCCAACATTAACCAGCGCTGACAAAGAGGATGATGCTCTGTCCAAACGATATCTGTCAAACATTTCAAAAACATTCTTCCTCTCCTGAAAGATGTGCGCACGTCTCTGTGTCCTCAGTGCATCACAAGCCCCTACTGGCACCTTCTGACCACCTGAGAGACCTCTCGAGCTGTCTTAAAGAACTGGAAGAGTGAGAGTGATTCTTAGCTTAAAGAAATTTGATAACTTGCTTTTATTCTTAAGATTGAAAGTAGGAGTAAATGTCATTAATTCTCAGCACTCAAAGGGTTAGTTCACCCAAAAATGAAAATTCTGTCAGTAATTACTCTCCCTCATGTCGTTCCAAACCCGTAAGACCTTCGTTCATCTTCAGAACACAAATGAAGATATTTTTGATGAAACCTGAGAGCTTTCTGTCCTTCCATTGACAGCAAGGTCATTGCAACTTTCAAGGCCCAGAAAGGTGGTAAAAACATTGTTAAAATAGTCCATGTAACTACAGTAGATCAATGGAGTTATGGAGCGATAAGAATATGTTTTGTGCGCAAATAAACTAAAATAACAACTTTATTCAACAATCTCTTCCTTTCCATGTCATTCTCCTACGCTGTTGACGTATAGCGCAGCGCTTCTGGGTTGTACGTCAGAATGTCGGCTCGATATTGGCCAGCGTCACACGCATCACACACATGACCAGCGTCGGCCAATAGTGAGCCTACTTTCTGACGTATTGAGGTTGAACTACTGTAGTCACATGGACTATTTTAACGATGTCTTTACTACCTTTCTGGGCCTTGAAAGTTGCAATGACGTTGCAGTCAGTGGAGAGACAGAAAGCTCACAGGTGTCATCAGAAATATCATCATTTGTGTTCCGAAGATGAACAAAAGTCTTACGGATTTGGAACGACATGAGGGAGAGTAATTAATGACAGAATTAAAATTTTTGGGTGAACTAACCCTTTAAGACTAAAATTACACTTTGAGAAGCTTGATAAATACGGGCCCTGAACCAGCAGTTAAAAAATCCACTCAGTTTTACACCTACTCCATTATATAAAGGTGGAAAAAATTTTTACATTTTGGCAACGTTTCACACAGAAACAACTTTTTCTGTGATGTAATGTTTGTTGAAAGTACCTGCATCCTGGAGAAAAATCTTCATCTCTGGACCCTTGTGAATCAGCCATGATGAAGCTGCAGGAGAATCTGATGAGTTTGATCTCCTCCACTGACTCTGAATGAAGAAACATTCACACACTAAATTAAATGATTATATTAAACAACCTTCATAATTTAGCTGAACATATCTGGAGTGTGGGAGAAAGGGATCATGTGACTGCATTGAAGGAATAGTTCACTTTAAAATGAAAATTCTGTCATCATATACTCACCCTCATGTTGTTTCAAACCTATATGAATTTCTTTCTTCTGCTGAACACAAAGGAAGATATTTAGAAGAATGTCAGTAACCAGACAGTTTCTGGGTCCCATTGACTTCCATAGTATATTTTTTTCCTACTATGGAAGTATATGATGACAGAATTTTCATTTTAAAGTGAACTATTCCTTTAACTCAAGCTCATTGGGCCTTTTCACACAAACCCGTTGGATTTAGAATTTAATGAAAAATAACTGACACTGAGAAACGCTGATTAAACATGTTCGGGTGAAAAAGAAAACAAACTCCGACACACACTGATTCGATAAATAAATAAAATACAACAAATGTGTTTGTTGATGTTTGTGTGAATTGGCCTACAGTATATACATGTTTACACATAAAATGTTAAAATTCTGGAGAATCACAACCATCACCAAACACAAAAGAAACATTGAAGTGAAAGAAACTATTAAAGATTTCATATCAAACAATCACGTAAAATGTCCTCCAGAGATTAATATTGATATGAGAAAGTCACATATGAACACTCACCTTGATCAAACTTTTACAAGATACAGGATCTCAAATCCTCCAGCTTTAACATCATAAAACTACAAGTAAATTCCTTCTTAAACGTTGATAAACACTTTGCTCTGTTTTTTCCGTGTCGTATTTAGCATTTTCCTGCTTAAAAAAGCGACAGGAGAACTTGCTTTCACTTTCTATGTGTGACGAGAGAGAGAGAGAGAGAGAGAGAGAGAGAGAGAGAGAGAGAGAGAGAGAGAATTGAATTTTGAAAGAGACTTTATTACCATTTTTTCACATGAACCATTTTTTCAACAAAACAACATTTACCATTTTACATTTACCTTTTATACCACAAAGAAAACCAAAATAAAACAAAAAACAAAAAAATTCTACATTAGCAAAAGAGAAAAAACATATTTTTCTATCAATAACAGAGCACAGAGCCTCATTTTTACACCATTTCATTTCAAAAGTGACAACGTCATCCATGGAACTATAGAAACGAAAATCAATGAGTATTCTGGACTTAACTGTGGCTAAAAACAGAATATTAATATCTTGATCTGCATCCATTTCTATCTTGTTTTTTCTACTCACATAGATTGCCAGCTTTGCTTGACCTATAAGAAAATTTAAACACTGACAAATAAACCTATTTCTTCTAACATATTTAAAACCAATAATAAATACGTCTGTAGGAAAAGATTAATTAAAACTATAAAATAAATTATGTAATAAACTAAACAACCGTTTTAGTCTAAACCAATCCATATAAGCATGAAAAACAGTTTCTCTCTTTAAACTAAAAGGGCATTCTGTAGTGACATTGTCACGGGTGACAAAAATGCTTGGAAAAGCGGAACCCTTTTTCCATGTTCCCCGAGGGGATTATTTTGGTGTAGCCGAGGCAGTGCCCGACCTAATTACTGCTGATGTATGGCAGGTGTGAGAGAGAGAGGAGCGGCGTTTGCACAGGCTTTTCGCTTCACAAGAGGAGGATAAAAGAGCCGTTCAGGAGAGAAGGTGTGGTGTTGTTGTGTTGGATTCGGTCGGTCAAGACGGTTGCTTGTGGTGCAGTTGCTGGTCGGTGTGCATTGGATTAGTTGTTCGGCTGAGTCTTTGTCGTCACGTCTGGGGGTAGAAGATCTCCTGTTTGAGTGCTCACTTTGGACGTTGTAATCCTGGAAATTCGTGTAAGTGAAGAACTGCCATTGGAGTCTGTCGTTTAGAGCTGCTTGTGGAATATTACTGGATTGAACTGCTGCTTGGATCTGCGCTGGAAGAGGAAGAGAGAAAGATAAGTGAATTAATTACATCGTTGAATCAAATGTAGAGCTTGAAGAAAAGACTGGGAATGTGTAATTTACTGTTGAGGAGGATATTTGTTTCAGAAAGACTGGAGAGGAATTGAGAGTGGAATGTTCCCATTGAAATGCATGGATGAAGCGAGGCTTCTGATCAGCCCTACTGTGTGAGTGATTTGCAGTTGTTTGCCTTACCTGATGCACGTCGAATTAATGCTGTGGATTTGTAGTGAACACGAGTGCTGTGTGCTATGCTGAGAAGAGTCTCCCAACGCCTGCTTTCATTCTTGTGAAATGATCTACTGGTCTCCATCTAAATTCCAGAACGATACAACTGAACTGGTGAAGTAATGCTTTGTATTATCTTCTCTTCCACTGAGTATTGTCGTGGAGTAATTCCTCATTGAAGGTTCTTGCTAATCCTCTCTTTTTCTCTGAAATTACAAGTCTCGGGAAGAACCGTAGGGCTGTGGAAAAGTCCGAACCATTATACTTACTGACTGAGCTCTGAAGAGGTACAACCTCGCTGGTAAAGCTGCCTATTGAGTCTCTCGTGAATGTTTGATGAAAGTGTTTGATGCTGGGAAAAGAATCCAGATGTGCAGCAACGCTGTGAAGTGAGTTTTAAAGTCACAATTTCCCCTTCATGTCATAAGAGAATCTGCTGTTGAGAGAAGAAATATCATCTGTTACTTACCGTCTGGGTCCTGCAGATGTGCAGCAATGCTGTGAAGTGAGTTTTAAAGTCACAATTTCCCCTTCCTGTCATGATAAGAGAATCTGCTGCTGAGAGGAGAAACATTACCTGTTACTTACCGTCTGGGTCCTGCAGATGTGCAGCAACGCTGTGAAGTAAGCTTTTAGAGTCACTGTCCCACCATTGTGTCCGACGACGTATCTGATACTGAGAAGAATACATTACCTGTTACTTACCGTCTGAGTCCTGCAGATGTGCAGCAACGCTGTGAAGTAAGCTTTTAGAGTCACTATCGCACTACTGTGTGCCGAAGACAGTGAAGAATCGATCCAGCGGCTACTCCGGTCAAATAGCCCTAGAAGAAAAGGAGTTGCTTATTCTTGTCTCAAGTTGATTGTTATTCAATAAAGATTGTTACTTTTGAACTCAATTACTTGCCTCCTCCTTTGTCCATCTGTTGCGTGCCTGTGGTGTCGGCTCCTCACGGTGGTGTCTGGAGTCAGGGGCGGCTGGTCATCCGAGTGCACCGGTGACGACATCAGGGTTTAAAACTAAAATAAAAGCATTAACTGCTATTGCACCATGTAAAAGTCTCCATTGTATGTCCCCAACTTTTACTTAAAGGTGGCTTATACAGTGATCTCCATTCTGGTTTATCATCACATAGTTTTAAAACATTACGCCATGGTGTATCAACCCTCTTGTCAAGCAATTTTTTGTTAAAAACCAGAACACATAATTTATAAAAAAAATTACCAGTACTTTGAAAAAAAATTAAGACATAGGGATTTTCCAGAGCTTAAAAACATTCCTGAAACATCATCTAACACAGGAAAAAATAAAAACTCGGATAATACATCTTGTTCATTAGGAAAAAAAAATTTTTCACAGTAATCTGATAAAAGTCTCAGTTCATCAGAAGTAAGTCTTTGTTTCCATTTTTCTAATATACGAAAAACAAATCGTCTAGACTTAATTTTCAGATTCAAAGCAACTTCTTCCACGTTCCCAAAGTCTGGCCCTGTCAAGTTAACTAGACTCGCCATTGTACATATTTTGGAAGCCACAAGTGTTTCCGTGAGTCCAGGAATTGTACAGTCATTGTGAGTTAAATCAAAGCGTGCTCCATGTATTAGCGGTTCTTCAAGGAGCCAGTGAAGAGATTCAAAATGTCCTTCTCTTTGTACTTTGAACATGTTCCACACTTTAAAAACATTCCGATAAAAAGTAGGCATTTCATTGAGGTTCAGTTTTGACAAGTCCATAAAGAAAAGATTTCTGTCCATTTTCAAATTTCCAAGATTTTGTAGTATTTTACATGCAACTACTTTCCAGCTTGAAATTATTGAACCATTAAGAAGTCTTTGCAAAAACTGTAAACGAAAAGCTGCTGCTCTACTTTGAAGATGTACCAATCCTTGTCCTCCTTCCTCTTTAGGTAAAAACAAAACACTCTGAGGAACCCAATGTAACTTGTCCCAGAAAAAATCAACTAAAATCGCTTGTCTCTCTGCTAAGAGATCAATGCAGGTTAAACTATGCCATAAAGAGGAAGCTACTAAATTATTTATAACTAAAGTTCGACCTCTGTATGACATATTTGGGATTAACCACTTCAATTTTTCGAGTCGACCTTTAACTTTTTCAAGAGTTCCTTCCCATTTTTTTTGCACAGTTGCTTCATCTCCTAAAAAACCCCCCAAATATTTAAAGCCTCCTTTCTTCCATACTAAGCCAGGAGGAAGGGAAAAAGAACCATTTTTCCAATCCCCTATTAGTATTGCTTCACTTTTTTCCAAATTAATTTTAGCAGAGGACAGTTTTTTAAAATCAAGTACACTCATTAAAACCTGTACATCACTCTGTTGGCTAACAAACACTAAAACATCATCAGCATATGCAGAGACTCTTATACTTTTTCCGAAATTAGGCAAATTAAAACCTTGTACATTTTTTCTCAATTGTTGTAACAGAGGTTCTATTGCTAGCGAATAAAGCATTCCAGAGAGTGGGCATCCCTGCCTCACTCCTCTAAATAATTAATAATTAATAATTAATAGTGCATAAGCCACCATTAATTTTGAGTATGCTCTCAACATCACTGTACAAAACTTTAATTTTATCTATAAAACTTTTGCTAAAACCAAAAGCTTTTAACGTTTCCCATAAGTATGTGTGTTCAACCCTGTCGAAAGCTTTTTCTTGATCGAGCGAAATCAATCCAATATCACTATTTGATAATTTAGAGACATCATACAAATCCCTAATAAGGGAAATATTATCAAAAATTGACCTTTTTGGGACACAGTAAGTTTGGTCTGGATGGATCACCTTATTCATAATTATTGACAATCTATTTGCTAAAATCTTTGAAAGAAGTTTATAGTCACTACACAGAAGTGAAAAAAGTGAGATCTCCTTTTTTGGGAAGGAGGGTCAGGACTGCTCTCCGGCAACTCAAAGGTAACAGACCTTCGTCCAGACTACCATTGAGTACCTCTAAGAGATCTTCTCCTAAAACTTCCCAAAGACATTTATAGAGGTCTATTGGTATGCCATCAATTCCAGGCACCCTTCCGGATTCCATGCTCTGAACGGCCTTATGCAGTTCTCCCAGGCTAAGCGCACCTGAAATCTCTGCATTAGCTTCATCAGACACCTGTGGTAAATCCTCAAAGAAGACACTCTCATTGATATTGTCTGATCCGAGTTCACTTCTGTACAGTTTCTCATAAAAAACAATTGCCCTCCTTCTAATCACTACAGGATCGGACAACAAAATTCCTTCCTCAGATCGCAAAGCGTGAATGATTCTTTTTTGCCTATTTTTCCTTTCAAGGTTAAAAAAATACTTTGAAGGTGCATCCATCTGATCATGACTTATAAATCTTGACCGGACCAAAGCCCCCTGTGTTTTAACCCCTAATAATTCTGCCAATTGATTCTTTTTTTTAGAAAGAATTTTAAAATAACTTTGTTGTTTTGTTGATTCTGCCAATTCCTGTATCTTAATTATGTCATTCTCTAAGTCTTTCATTGACTGATTTAAAACTCTGGTGCTGTTGTGAGCATACTGCTGACAATACTGTTTAATTTGTACTTTGCCAAAATCCCACCATTTTTGTATTGATTGAAAAGATTCTTTTTTTGTTCTGTAATCAGCCCAAAACAATTTAAAAGTGTGTATAAAATCCTTATTATCTAGCAAAGTTAAATTAAAATGCCAGTAAGCACTTTTAGGCTTGACAGAATTCAAAATAAAAGAACATTGCACCATGCAATGATCTGAAAAACCAACAGGAAAAATACAACAATTTTTAAAAATACCAACATGATGCTTAAACACATAGAATCTATCCAATCTTGCCAGAGATAAGACATTATCATGTGCATGTGCCCAAGTATATTGTCTTTTATCCTCATGATAAAACTTCCACACATCACTTAACTCATGCTTGCTTATTATTTGAATGAGACGTTTTCTTGAAGGCATATGGGGTTCAATATGATTTCTGTCACAATTACTCACTGTACAATTAAAATCTCCTCCCAGAAATAAATAATCATCATTAGAAACATCTTGTAAAACAGAACATAGTGTATCTAAAAACAACATCCTATCAATTGTTGAGTTGGGGACATACACACAAATAAAAACAAAATTATAATTCTCCATTTGTGCTGTCACTTTTAAAAGTCTACCCTTCAACAACTCTTTAACTTGATATGAACTTGGATTACAGGTTTTAGCAAATAATATTGCTACTCCTCCACTTAAAGTGGTGTTGTGGCTGAAAAAAGATAAACCTTCCCATTCTTTCATCCAATCATTAACATTGTTCATGTCACTATGCGTTTCCTGAATCAAAGCGACATCTATTTTTTTCTGTTTGAAAATTTAATACAACTCAGCTCTTTTTCTATAATCTCTAGCACCATTAACATTCAAGGAGGCAATCCTCACTTCAGCCATAGTGAAATAAATAAACAAACAAAAAAACACAAGCAAAAGCAGATTACTAATGTTCTTCGTCTTCATTTTCATTTAAATCCGTGCCAACTTTCCTCACAATCTTTTTCAAACGATAAACCTCCCTGTTTGAAAGGCACCCGTCTGCTATTAGGCTTTTGGCTTTGTCATGGAACTGCATTAGATCAGGAAAATATTCCTTTACAATCACACCTCTTTTGTTTTTAGTGGTATTAAGAAAACGTTTTATGTCATCAACATCATAACTTCTGCTTATACCTTCAATCTGTGACAACACTGTACTTGAGTCAGACTTTTCACTTTTACTTTCTGACCCTTTCTGATCTACAAACACTTCTCCTTTTTTAAAACACTTTGCATTACTGATCTTTTCCACATTTTTTCTCTTTTTTTTTGGTACTTTGAACATCCTATTCTCTGCTTCTGTGTCAGAAACATCATCATCCCTCATGTTTTCTACATCACTGTTCAACAACCCAGTTTCTGCAGCTACAGAAGTCTCGGAAGTATCCCTACCTTCATTCACTGATTCCGTCGAGGTCAATCCAGCTTCCACAGGCCCCAAAACGTCATGTACTGACGGGTCTTGACCATACGGCAACATACGACGAAAAGGGTACCCCTAAAACGTCCATATGAGACGAAGACATAAGCGCACCAGCAGCGCCTCCTAGCGGTACCCTAACGCATACCTAAACCTACCCATAACCCGAATCATCACATATGGACGTTTTAGGGGTACCCTTTTCGTCGTATGTTGCCGTATGGTCAAGACCCGTCAGTATGTGACGTTTTGGGGTGAGACTGTGTTACCTCAACAGATGTTCCTTCCCCAGCAGATTTATCTACGGTCGGCACTGCTTCAGCCAGACCGACCCCAGACGGTTTAACAGCAGTATCTTCAGTTGAAACTCTATCCTTACTATCTCCAGCTGCATTCTTGTCGGGGCATGAACGGATTAAATGGCCCGATTTACCACATCCAAAGCACTTCATTCTGTCAGTAGTAACAAACACTACATATTCAAAATCATCCACACGGAAATTTAGTGCCAAGTCCAATTCTGCGTCATCTTTGATGATCATGAATGCAAATCTCCTAAATGAAACAATATGTTTCAATAAAGGAGATTCGCACCCGATCGTAATCTTTTTTATTGGCGAAACCAACTTTCCATAACGTGAAAGCGCTTGTTTCAAAATATCATCACTGAGAAACGGAGGGATATTTGATAATGTGACTTTTTTTGATGGTAACAACAGCGGTAACACAGGTGTAAGTATTTCATCAATGATTACAGTATACCTCGCGCAACCACCTTGTTTGCTTTTTCCACCAAATTAAAAAAAATCATGGTCGCGCAATTCATTCTGGATGCGGGGAGAATATTTTGATGGCCAACAATCTCTCCAACACCCAGACAGCAAGCCTCCACACTCGCCACGGATACAATCTTGACTCCGTGATGGCGTGTGAGGACATCAAGCCCCGTCCCAGCCTGAGCTGCCATGCCTTCTAAGAAAGCAGGCAGCACAAACAAACAACACACAAAATAAATACTAAATCAAATAAACAACTTAGAAGTAAAAAATAGAAAATATATATAAGGAAAAACACAAAAGTGTCACGGGCGTGCAACAAGATGAACCCAAGCGCAGACAGTACACAATACAAACGGGATTTATTGATATAAAACAGAAAACAAAACCCACAAGGGGGCAAAACAACACAGGTAACGGGTGACTAGACTGACAAGGCTTAACTATATAAAGACAATAAACTTCACTAACAAAAACTCTAGACAAGGTATTCACAGCAACAACAAGCATAGATACACATTTCACAATGAACCGACAAAGGACAGCAAACACAAGGGGATTAAATAGGGACAAACTAATGAGGGAACAGGTGATAATTAGGAGGAGATAATTACTAAATGAGGGCAACAAGGAGGGCGGGGCTGGGAAACGAGACAACACAAGCACATGGCCAAACTAATGACCAAGCGCTTGTACACAAAACATGGGTCTGTCATGATCCTGCCACAAGACTAGAGAACTACTAAAACACAAGGCAGAATCATGACAGAACCCCCCCCTTAAGGAGCGGCTACCAGACGCTCCTCAAGAGGACATTAAACACGAGACATGACCAACTGAGACAAAGACACAAACCAGCAAAACATGACGAACAACAACAGTGGCAAACAAGAATAAACAATAACAGGGTTGGGGTGAAAAATAAGAAAAAACAAACAAGGAAGGGGAGGTGGGGGAAACACAGTGTCCTTGGAGAAAAGTCCGGGGTGGATAGGTGAACTGGGGGTCTTGGGTTCACGGGAAGGAGGCTTAGGACGAGGAATGCGGGATGACTGGGACAGGGAACCATGAGGGGTCCTGGGGGGAACAGTCCGGGGCTTAGTTGTGACAGGGGTGGCTGAGGAAACACACAGGGTCTTGGGAACAGAGGAAGTCACAACAGGGGCGGCAACAGGGGGAACAGGAGGAACAGGGGGTCTCTCCGCTGCCGACTTGGACACGGCGCTCTCCGCTGCAGTCTGGGGCACGGCGCTCTCCGCTGCAGTCTGGGGCACGGCGCTCTCCGCTGCAGCCTTGACAGGGGCCTCCAAGATCCGGACTAGGCTCTCAAGGTACTTAGATAAGGTATTGGCAGAAACAGACCGCAAAACCTCTTTGGCAGCTGAATCGGCCACGGACCTCTCTGCCGCACTCACCACAGTCTGTTTCCCCACTGCTGCAGCGGGTTCTGGGACAGCGCTCACGGCTGCAGCGGGCTCAGGACCAGGCAAGGACGACGGTTGGGAGGTTCCTCTCCTCCTCTTCTTCCTTCTGGGCCGTGGTACCGAGGCTGTAGCTGGACTGGTGACTCTATGGAGTTCCGCGGGAATTGGAACAGGCGCTGGGAAGACAGTCCCGGGAGGTGTAGACTCCGTCGACGAGGCCTCTGATGCGGACTCCCAGGACAGCTGTCTTCCCCGCTTGCCGCGAAGAGTAGCCACTTCGGGAGTAGTGGAGAAAACAGTCTGGTCCCCCAACGTAGCCACGGCAAGAACACGACCCTCCGGGATCACGGGCAGCATGCCAGGTGGAGGTGGGCTAGTGGCACTGGGCGGGTCTCTCCGTGACAGGTGGGCCACCATCTCCTGGAAAGGACGACAGACCAGCCCCTCCCGTTTAGCCAGAGGGGGGATATCATTAAGGCCCGCAATGAGGTAGCGATTAAGGAGGCTCTCAGGTAAAAAACACCTCCTCTCCTCCACGACCCGGGCATACTCATTTAGGGATCGTTCTTCCTGGGAAGGAATTGGCAGTTTTCCCATCTTGGAGTCGGAGATGGCCTTGAGCCACCAATCCTCCAGAGGGTCCGCTGGAGACTGAAGGGACGAGGACAAACTGTCTGCTGGGTTCAGTTGAGGTCGGTTCATTCTGTCACGGGCGTGCAACAAGATGAACCCAAGCGCAGACAGTACACAATACAAACGGGATTTATTGATATAAAACAGAAAACAAAACCCACAAGGGGGCAAAACAACACAGGTAACGGGTGACTAGACTGACAAGGCTTAACTATATAAAGACAATAAACTTCACTAACAAAAACTCTAGACAAGGTATTCACAGCAACAACAAGCATAGATACACATTTCACAATGAACCGACAAAGGACAGCAAACACAAGGGGATTAAATAGGGACAAACTAATGAGGGAACAGGTGATAATTAGGAGGAGATAATTACTAAATGAGGGCAACAAGGAGGGCGGGGCTGGGAAACGAGACAACACAAGCACATGGCCAAACTAATGACCAAGCGCTTGTACACAAAACATGGGTCTGTCATGATCCTGCCACAAGACTAGAGAACTACTAAAACACAAGGCAGAATCATGACACAAAAGAAAAAAACAAATACACGCGCTCAAAGCTTGAGCTCTCACACACGCTCCACAAACGCCCACGCATGCGCAGAGAGAGAGAGAGAGAGAGAGAGAGAGAGAGAGAGAGAGAGAGAGAGAGAGAGAGAGAGAGAGACGTTAAAGGAACACACCGACTTTTTGGGACTTTAGCTTATTCACCGTATCCCCCAGAGTTAGATAAGTCCATACATACCTTTCTCATCTCCGTGCGTGCCGTAACTCTGTCTGACGCACCCACCGCTAGCCTAGCTTAGCACAAAGACTGGAGGTAAACGGCTCCAGCTAGCATACTGCCTAGAGCCCTGCACGGGGCAAAACATCCAGCCCTAACCGAGACCTGGCCCGTGGTGTTCAAGCCCTAATCCAGCCCCAGCCCGAAAACGTCTGCAATTTTTCAGCCCGAACCCAACCCAAGACCAACATCACTCCATCATCTCTCTGATGCGTGCTGTCTCTGATGAACGCTGTTTCTGCTAGACGCACACACATACACACACACTACTAGGTAAAATTTTATTATAGGCCTCAAACATAACTACCACCACCGACAATTATGCCCACAAATATTAATACAGACTGTCCATTACAGAGCATGCAGTAGAGAATATTATATAGCCAAATGTGATCCAGCAGTAAATAAAGATTTACGGCCTACCTTTTTTTGATGTCAAGTAACTTTACTGAAGAACAACGTTTCAAAGAACTCTTCGCCAACTGGCTAACGTTAAATAATACTAAAAATATAATAAAGTTTTTTTTTTTTCTCTATTTACCCTCTTCGATTTAGTTTGTTAATTTACACTTTCTTTAACTTCTTTTGTTTGTTCATCAGTTTTTCTTCATTATTTCTGTTTTGTTTATTCTTTTTTTTTCTTTCACTTGTTCATTCTTTTTATTTGTTCATCCTTGCCTTCATTTGTTCAGTTTTGTCTTTCATTTATCTTTCTGCAGAACGCAGAGTTCCTGATAATAAATCATAAAGAGGACTTTGTTTGATCACATCTGAAATAAGTTTGTCATCATCAATCATGTTTATAATTACATTTAGTCATTTAGCAGATGATTTTTTCAAAGCGATCTACAAATGTGGAACAATGCAATGTGACATAAACCTGAAAGGATCAGATCAATTAAAACCATACTGTAAAAAAAGACTGTATTGTAAACTTTTTAACAGTTTAATGGTTGGTTTAATTTGTTCCTGCACTGATAACTTTATTGCACTTTGGACCACTTTTCATTTAATGACTGAAATGGACAAATGTCATTAAGAGGAAATGACTGAAATTATTTAGAAATATTAAATAATGAATAAATCAGATGTAAAGTGATCTCTTCTGTTCCCTATATCGATACGGTTCACTCGTACTGCGTCACTAGAAGCAATGGGAAAACTCCTGTTTCCTCTGATTATTGAAGCCTTATAGAATCACACAGAGGAAAAAAAAAAAGCTCTTGCACATGCGTATTACGTGTTTAGTCTATAGGTATGCACATTTGAATATACTGTATATGTGCGCAGGCGTTTAGTCTTTTTCTATAAATTGACTTCAACAAGCTATCCTTTCTGGCCTTAAAAATTCATAATTTTCTATACAGCCGTCACTGCTCTTGGCTTAGCTATTAGGAGCCAGGGTCGACTGCCATCAACTCTCTCACTGACAGACCACAGTGTGCACATTAGCAAGGGGTGGGACCATGAGACCTGATAGTGTTTACATTTTTGTATACAAAATGTATCAGTCAGTCAACCAAGTTATTCAGCCAATACACTGACTTTACATTTCATCTGACATTCATTATGAAATTTAATTAGGAAATGTAAACTTAAAATATAAACTTTTCAAGGGCCCTCTCTCACCTTGGGGCCCAGGTAATCAGTACTGGTTTTACCCCCAGGCCTGGATACCTTGTCTTGTGTTTGTTGTGTTCCCTGTTTGTTTCAGTCCTGCAAGCTGGCTGCTTCCTCTCTCCAGCGGCGGCCTTAAGCATCTGGGGGCCCGTTTCAATAACTAATATGGGGCCCTACCCACATAAAACATAAACATAACAGAGCAGAAAAAGCAAGGATTCCTGTTGGTTTGCATCAATGGTATATTATTTTATTACGTGCACTTTCAGCTTCATGAACAGACATCTCAACATAGAAATAATCCAACCTTATTTGATTAAAACTATATACAATTATACAGCATTTTACGCCCTTTCACGCCCTTTAAGTCTCGCCCTTTCACGCAGGGCAACTTCACTGCTTAATTGATTTGCGCATTATATTTTCAGCTGTCTGGTCTGACTTTAAAAAAAACATCTCAAACATCCCCTCAACTTGAATTATTTAACAAAAGCAAAGAAGAAAAAGTGTCTGACTGACACTGAACCGAACTTATCATAAATAACGATGTTTTCGCGTTATTTCAGTGCAGTGGACAGCTCACTGGGCGGCGGGTGTAGATTTCACCTGAGCCCTTTGTAGAAATCCACCCTTCTGTGTTTGAGTGCTGAGAATGCCCTGATAAGTTCATCTTTGTCCAGCAATTTTGCCACCTCCTGCTCAATTGAAATTTGAGCGAGAGCTGACAGCCGCTCCTGGAGCATTGTTGACCTCAGGTGTGTTTTTATTAGCTTCAAGCGAGAGAAACTCCTTTCTCCGCTTGCTACAGTCACAGGCACTGTCATCATGAGTCGGAGAGCAATGCTGAGGTTTGGATACAGTTCAACAAAATTGTTTCAGTAAATGTAGCTCAGAATCTCCAGGCCAGTGATTTTCTGGCAATTTGCCGGCAATTTCCCGGGTTCAAAGCGTTGTGTGAAAGGGGCTTATGGGAAACAGTAATGTCTTCCCTGACTGCTGCTTATACCTGAGGTTAACACACTCTACAGAGCCCTGGTGGGAGAATCCATATCCCATTTTAGGCATCACCACTTCCCACAAAGAAGTTTGGTAGATATATGCCCACAATTAAGTGATGGGACCATATGCCCAGCGTGTCCAAAGGTTGGTTAGTTCCAGCATGGTTCTTGTTCAATTAACCTGATTGCATTTTCCATGACCTAATGGCATTGAATTGATATCTGCAAACTTAGTTAATTTTTGTATAAAGTATTATAATATAATAGTAATAGTATAAATGTATAAACCTGGTGCAGAATGATAATTCCCCTGTTTGATTCTACCTTATTCATAAAATAAGCCATATAAAAATAAAAATAAAAATAAAAATATAAAGTCACCAAATATGAACCTCAGGGAATGTATACGGGAGATTCCAAAACATTACAAAATTTAAACTTTATCACCATTCTATAATCTTCACTATGCTGGAGATTGTTTGTATAATTATTTTTTACTTTTCCTCAGTATAAAGTTTGATCATTCACATTTGTGTTGAAATAGATTAGCCTATCCACTGTATGTCATCGATGAGCTACTTCGAAGATGTGAGGACAGGAACATACACCTGCGAGTAGTCTATGACATTGCCTGTGTTGTTGCCTCACATTTGCATGTAAGTACTTTTTTTTATGTGTGTGTAAAACTGAATTGTTGTTTTAAGAAAAGACCTTGACACATTTACTCAAAATGATGCCATACTGTGTTCAATCAGAGATCAGGGGAGGGCACACCACACCACATCTCCTGGGCGGCACCAGCATTTCACATTTATGGACACAAAATGCCCTGCCAGGTAATTCATTGACTTTATAGAGACATCAGGACCTGTGTCACACTCACACATCATTTAGTCCCTGTTTGGGCTCCATTTTCCTGTCTATCAACTGCACAGCTGAAATGAAGTAGATGTGCCTAAAAGTAATCTTTAATCTGGCATTTTTCCCACCTGGTGTTTGTCTAAACTTGCTTCAGAGATGCACTGTTTAGGACAATACAGTGGAAACCGCTTATCTCACATCTGTCTGGGCCAAATCATTATACGCGGATGATTGTTATAACCAAATTTATTTTCTTTATGTTTTATGCAGATTACTATCCAATTTGTATAATTATACAAGATAATATAATATAAGCTGCACCCAGGCCCTCTCCTGCTCCAAGTCCTGTCTGAATAGTCAAGGTGAAAGCATTACACTCCACTCACGTAACATACAGTAGGCCTACCGCTGCTGTGAGAGAGCCGGGACGGTCATTATGCACCATAAAAGTCCCAAAAAAGCCGCAGAGCTGGAACAGGAGAGCAAAATAACCCCGTAGAGCACAGCAGTGTGAGGAGAGGAAAACATCACATGACGCGCAACTGCGCACAGCAAGTGTATGTACACACACCAAACACACAATATGAACACGGTAAGCGGACTACTCGATTACTATAAACAAATTATTTACACAGCATTTCTATAGGAATGATTCTGTCCCAAGCTTTTTTATCCATATAAGTGGCTGATCACTGTAACCGTGATCACTATAAGCAGTTTACACTGAAGTAGATCATGCTCAGTGTCAGTGTCTGGGATATTCCACCACTTTGCTTTAATCACAGATCAAGTACAGCACTAGCGGCTCCATGGGTTTGGGCTCACAGACGGGGAATGAATGGAAAGGCTGTGGTCTTTTCTCCGAAGATTTGCCAGAGTCACACAGGAGAAGACTCCATCTCACCGCCTAGACCTGTTGACTGATGCCATTTTGCATTATGGACGGAGGAGATCGACTGACCTAGGTTTGTCCACTGCTGCATAACCTGTCCAAATTCTGTGCTGGTGGTTCACTGTTTATACGTTTTATATTTTCTGGAGTGAAGCTGATAATTAAATACAATCCTGTAAGCTATGTGAAAAAGTTACATGAAATGAACCAGTTTATTAGAGCAGTAGTATTGCCTTCATCTGTTCTCCAGACACTGTCTGTAAATGGAAAAGGGACTACATCATCAAGCTGATTCAGTTCTACAAGTAAAGTAAGAGTTCGATGTGTTTATGTAAGACTATATGGTAATCACAGCCGTCTTTCAGTGCCCTGCTGATGTGCTTCAACATGGAGGCCCAGGTGTGATTACAGTAACAGCACAGCTTTGAAGGAAACTGTTACAATGGTTATAAATGAAGAGTTGCTATAATACTGCAGTAATTTAATATGGTGTGATTAGTAATCAATTATCACCAAGGCTTTCCTTATAACGTACACTCTGTTTGGTCAAGTGTACCACAGTAATGTTTTCTGCTTGGTAGCTACTGAATTTTTGTGCTGTGTTTTTTTTTTTTTATGTATAGATCTGGGACTCGCAAGTCGTACATGGAGTGTGAAACAGAGTAAGTGAGCAGTAATCTGTCACTGTTCTCTGAGCAAGTGTGTAAATAACAATTAATACGATTTATTTGCTGACCATTGTAGGATTGAGGACTCTCTGCTGAACATGGAGAAAAAACACCGGATTGGGAGAAGATGGCAAGAATCTGATTCAGACTTCCAGTCTACCCGTAAAGATGTTGAACGTGAGCTCAGAGGACAACTAATCTGCAAGGCTAGAACTGAATCAAGGGAGAGAGCAGTCCTCCTCCGTCTGAAAAGAAGATATCCAGGTAAAGTGATGTGGATAAGTAGATACATTAAGATATTAAGAGCAACTATGAAAAGGACCATAATACAAACTAATAAATTCATTTCTCTGCATGCGTGTTTCCTAACTTTGCTACAGATGGGCAGGGCATTGCCATTAGACTGTCCAAGCATTAGCCAGCTCCAACAAGAGACTGAGACAGGCAATACAAGAATACAACAGCATTCAGTGGCCACCGCAGATCTTCCCTGCAACAACTGATCTTCCGGAAGTGTGCGATCCCTCTCGGCATGTCTACTTCTGCTTTGATGACACTGTAAGTATAGTTCCCTAACCCTAGTAACCACACAGCAGTCACTCTAGAAATCTGACAACCGCTAACCATCCACAACTACCTGCCCATCATTTCAGAAACCACCTTGTAAATGACAAAGTATTTTATTTACAGACACTTTTTTTTAATGATAAATTCAACATTTGTTAAGGTTAACACTTTTAACAATGTCTCCTTCGATTCTGAGAAATACGGAAGTGCATTGTGTTGTGGGCGGGGTTTACGGGTTCTCCTGTATCTGATAACATATCTTAAATAAACCAACATATTTACATTTTCTTAACGTAGATCATCTAGAAACAGTGT
The DNA here is from genome assembly GCA_022828995.1 of Vimba vimba. Classification (NCBI taxonomy): domain Eukaryota; kingdom Metazoa; phylum Chordata; class Actinopteri; order Cypriniformes; family Leuciscidae; genus Vimba; species Vimba vimba. The sequence goes on along the minus strand of CM040830.1, from coordinate 1,449,918 downwards.
AATTAATAGTTTGGCTGTACTAGATATTTGATATATTCAGTAGATATATCTTTTTACAACCCTACTTTGCAAACCAGAAAAACTACAACTGCAGTGATGATTTGTATAAAGCTGCATTGCGTAGCTATAGGGAATGGTAGTTTTTAAAACATTCGTGTTTTTCTTAGAACTGGAGGTTGTAAATAGTGAGTTGAGAGTACAGTGAGGAGTTTAGGGGGATTGTAAACACATCTATGTAATCAGATTTTAAATGAAAATAAATTTTACATTTTTAAATGGGTTAAAATTATTTTTAACCATACTTGACACTGTCCCAAATTGTTGACTATATTCACATGATAACTAAAGACAAGAGCTCTCTATAACAGTTGGTCCCATGTCTGTCGCCCCTTTATTGCTTAATTATAAGCCTTCAAACATGCACCAAGGTGATGTTTCAAAGGTCAGTATTTCAAAACAGGAGCCATGTAGAATCTTAAACCTTACAAATGTTACTCTCCAGGTCAAGACCTTTCTAACGATGTATTTGGTCTAGCTCTACAACAAAGTTTTAATTTTCTCATTTCACGTAAACAATCCTGGGTGTAGTTTTAGAGAGCACTTTAAAGGCTCAATAGACATAGCCTATATATAATGAAGCTTTGTGTTTGTTTGTTTGTTAGTTTCCTGACTCTGTAAACAGATTTACAACCCCACAACATGAGGAATACCTGGTATACACACACACACGCATGCACACTGCATTTTTGTTTGGGACACACATGGCTTATATACATAGGCCATCTATTTATGTTAATGCTGTTATGATGGTTAAAAAAATATCATTAATGAATAAGACCATCGTCTATGATGGGTAGTCGTCTCCTCTTAGGCTACTTGTGGACTATTTTTAGGCCTATTGGAGGTGAAAACCAAGAGTACATTATACATGGGCCCTTCCACCCAATGGGTGACATTTGCTTGTTGTTTCTCTTCAAAATTAAGCATCTTTTTTCAACACTGAATCTAATACTACACATATTTAACTATTCAAAATCTGTATTGGTCAATCTCAGGCAACTTTAAGTTATTACAAAGTTTCTAAGCAGAAGATGGATGCATGTTTCCTCAGTCCATAATAATACATTTTTATTTTTTATTTATAATGCGCTTTTTTTTTACCATGTTACCAAAACTCATGTGCCATTTAAAAAAAGCATGTCAATTAATTTCTTTGTATTCACCTCAAGAAAGTGTTGTTGTTTTTTTTAAGAAATTGTTGTTTTTTTGTTCAAATAATTGATATTTGTTACTAAAATATAATGGTGACCGGCAGCACTTTGAATTGAAATGTAGTGTATCCACGGCAGACAACTCCACACAGTAGTGGAACACACCTGGTCCTCCTTCGCATAAACTGATAAACAACACTGGAAAAGTTAGTTGAAATCACACTCATCACCACATTCAAAGCAACATCTCAAAGGCAGCTTGTTCATTTGTAACTGTTGCCAAATGGAAATGTGGGTATTGCACATCAGTTCATCTCAGATGCTCAATCATAAAATAAAATCAGGTCAACAAAGAAGAGTTCCTTTAGTATAACCCTGAAATAAGGACAACTCTGGGTTTTCCGGTTCAGAAATGGATGTAAATCAAACCTGAGACAGAGGGGTTTAATTTGAGAAATCTCATCATCACTTTGTTCTTCAGCTGCTTCCAGAGCTTAGCTTCACACTGATGCAGGTTTATGATTACTAATTGTAAGACCATAACTCATACAGTCGTAGGTCGGCTTGTACATGGGTACATCATCATTTAAAAAGCAGTTGTTGGTGTGCTCACCTCCTATCTCTGTGTTTGTAAAGAGATGTCCTGGACAACACCGTTTGCACTCTCAAGATGTTTTTATACGTGACAGAGATTGGGAAAAGCCTGTTTATGTATTCTGCACATTCTGCTGGAATCTGCCCCTTGAAAGACTTAAAAGTGAATCTAGTTAAATGCTGTTATATCCTAAATGAAAGGATTGGAGGCTAATTTGTCACAGTCTAATGTTTTTTTTCCCCCTTTTAAAATGTTTTAGTCTTTGCTTCTGTTTCCATATCTGTTCTTATTGTAGTATTGTAATCTGTTAAACTGCCTGTTTTTATCTTTGCTGCTGCTAGTCTTGGCCAGGTCTACTATGAGGAAGAGCTCATTCGTCTCAATGGACTTCCTGGTGAATAAAAATAAGCACAATGTGTAAAGAGAGCTTTATCTGCATCATCACGATGGCTACAGTAGTGGCTGTTTCTGAGGACTCTTCTTCTGCTGTGCACCTAAACTACATCAAACAACACAACACAAACACAACTTTCGGTAACGCTTTAGATTACAGCCCGGAAAGTACTGCGTAATTAAATTGAAAGTACAGTTTAACTTTCAGTAATTACAGTGTACCTATAAAGTACTTACGTGTAAGTATAGGGGAACAATACGTGAAGTCTTGGGAATAAAGGTGTAACAACCAGGAATATACTGCGTAATTAAAACGAAATTACAGTGTAACTTTCGGTAATTACAGTGTACCTATAAAGTACGTATGTGTAAGTATAGGGGAATAATATGTCAAGTTTTGGGAATAAAGGGGTAACTACCAGGAAAATAACAAATTATTTAGGCAAATTATTTAGACTGTAAGTATTCCATGTAGTTACGGGGTAAGTATGACATTGCGGGCTGTAAATTAAAGTGGTGCTTCTTAAGGCCTCATTCTACTTCTGCGTCGGACCTACGCCGGAGCCTATACGCTGTAGGCAACGTGTTAGTTTTAATTTAAACTTCTGCGTCGTTGTCCGCGTTGACGCGCACCTAGAGAGCATGTGAAACCCCGAGGGAGGGGTTCTGGCAGACCAATCACAGCGCTTGCGTCCGCGTAGAATTGACGCGTTGTTACATTTTTGGAGAGGTGCACGTCAGGGTACGCCGTAGGGTACGCGCGCTACACACAGCCTACGACGTAGCTACGGCGGCAGTTTGACGCAGAAGTATAAATAGGCCTTTTCCCTCTTGTTTCATGTAGTTACAGGGTAAGTACAATAAAAACACATGTACACACACAATCTGATATCACTCGGAAAACTTTATTTGAAAAACAACTTTTTTTCAAATAAAACAACGGATTTACAGCACTTTGTTTCTCTTGCTTGGTTTCCTCCTCCTCTTGTTCCTCTTCTTCTTTTTCTTTCTTTCCACTGATGAATCTTAAGAAGGAATCCCATGACATGTCTCTTGCTATTCTGTATTATGTGTTAAAAGAAAATACAGTACAGAAATGTCCTCACCATTTACTCATCTTTCACCCTCATGTCATCCGAGATGTATTCAAATTTCCTTCTTCAGATTAACACAAACAAAAGTTTTTAGAAAAATAAATAATCTCTGTAAATTCATAGGCCTTTAATGCAAGCTCATGTGTTCCTAAAAGTTGACAACAGCACATACAACAATAACTACAGTAATCCATACGACCCCAATGGATGAATCAATGTCTTCTGAAGTGAAACGATAAGCGTTTGTAAGAAAAATACCAAATATTAAAAAAATTTAAACTGTAGACTATCACTTCCGACCAACTGTCACCTGCGCGTTCATGAGAGGGTACGTTGAGTAAGTTTACGCTTGAAAATTTAAAGCTTGTGTCACGGGTGACAGAATGCTTGGGAAAGCGGAACCCTTTTTCCATGTTCCCCGAGGGGATTATTTTGGTGTAACGCCTTACTCCGGTTCCGGGTGTAGCCGAGGCATTGCCCGACCTAATTACCGCTGATGCACGGCAGGTGTGAGAGAGAGAGGAGCGGCGTTTGCACAGGCTTTTCGCTTCACAAGAGGAGGATAAAGGAGCCGTTAAGGAGAGAAGAAGGTGTGTTGGATTCAGTCGGTCAAGACGGTTGCTTGTGGTGCAGTTGCTGGTCGGTGTTCAGTTGATTAGTTGTTCGGCTGGGTCTTTGTCGTCACGTCTGGGGGTAGAAGATCTCCTGTTTGGGCGCTTACATTGGACGCTGTAATCCTGGAAATTCGTGTAAGTGAAGAACTGCCATTGGAGTCTGTCGTTTAGAGCTGCTGGTGGAATACTACTGGATTGAACTGCTGCTTGGATCTGTGCTGGAAGAGGAAGAGAGAAAGATAAGTGAATTAATTACATAATTGAATCAAATGTAAAGCTTGAAGAAAAGACTGTGAATGTGAAATTTACTATTGAGGAGGACATCTGTTTCAGATACATTGGAGAAGAACTGAGAGTTGAATATTCCCATTAAAATGCATGGATGAAGCGAGGCTTCTGATCAGCCCTACTGTGTGAGTGATTTGCAGTTGTTTGCCTTACCTGATGCACGTCGAATTAATGCTGTGGATTTGTAATGAACACGAGTGCTGTGTGCTATGCTGAGAAGAGTCTCCCAACGCCTGCTTTCATTCTTGTGAAATGATCTACTTGTCCCCGTCCAAATTCCAGAACGATACAACTGAACTGGTGAAGTAATGCTTTGTATTATCTTCTCTTCCACTGAGTATTGTCGTGGAGTAATTCCTCATTGAAGGCTCTTGTTAATCCTCTCTTTTTCTCTGAAATTACAAGTCTCGGGAAAAAACCGTATGGCTGTGGAAAAGTCTGAACCATTATACTTACTGACTGAGCTCTGAAGAGGTATAACCTCGCTGGTAAAGCTGCCTATTGAGTCTCTCGTGAATGTTTGATGAAAGTGTTTGATGCTGGGAGAAGAATCCTGAAGACTGCAGCAACGCTGTGAAGTGAGTTTTAAAGTCACAATTTCCCCCTTCATGTCATGATAAGAGAATCTGTTGTGGAGAGAAGAAACATTGCCTGTTACTTACCGTCTGAGTCCTGCAGATGTGCAGCAACGCTGTGAAGTGAGTTTTAAAGTCACAATTTCCCCTTTATGTCATGATAAGAGAATCTGCTGTTGAGAGAAGAAACATTACCTGTTACTTACCGTCTGATTCCTGCAGATGTGCAGCAACGCTGTGAAGTGAGTTTTAAAGTCACAATTCCCCTTCATGTCATGATAAAAGAATCTGCTGTTGAGAGAAGAAACATTACCTGTTACTTACCGTCTGAGTCCTGCAGATGTGCAGCAACGCTGTGAAGTAAGCTTTTAGAGTCACTGTCCCACCATTGTGTCCGACGACGTATCTGATACTGAGAAGAATACATTACCTGTTACTTACCGTCTGAGTCCTGCAGATGTGCAGCAACGCTGTGAAGTAAGCTTTTAGAGTCACTATCGCACTATTGTGTCCCGAAGACAGTGAAGAATCGATCCAGCGGCTACTCCGGTCAAATAGCCCTAGAAGAAAAGAGTTGCTTATTCTTTTCTCAAGTTGATTGTTATTCAATAAAGATTGTTACTTTTGAACTCAATTACTTGCCTCCTCCTTTGTCCATCTGTTGCGTGCCTGTGGTGTCGCTCCTCACGGTGGTGTCTGGAGTCAGGGGCGGCTGGTCATCCGAGTCCGCCCCGGCCTGCACCGGTGACACTTGACGTAAGCGGCCCGAAAAAACGAATGTCGAATTATTATTATTTTTTTATGTTTATATTATTGCTCACAACAAAATACAAACAATAACAGATAATAATAATAATGAAAAACAAACCATGCAGAAGAACAGAGACACCCGTTCTCGCGCGAGTTTCACATCAAACTCCCACGAGAATGCAATGAACGCTTAAAGGAGAAGTTCACTTTTAAAAAAACTTTTGCTGATAATTTACTCACCCCCATGTCATCCAAGATGTCCATGTCTTTCTTTCTTCAGTCGAAAAGAAATTAAGGTTTTTGATGAAAACATTCCAGGATTTCCCCCCATATTATAGTCCAATGGGACCCAAACGGTTCAAGGTCCAAATGACAGTTTTAGTGCAGCTTCAAAGGGCTTTAAACGATACCAGACGATGAATAAGGGTCTTATCTAGCGAAACGATCGGTCATTTCAAAAACAAATAAAAAAGTTTAAGTTTTATAAGCACAAATGTTCGCCTTGCTCTGTTCTGTGATGCGCGTTCGTGACGTCACGTAATACGCAATTACGTTGAAAAGGTCACGCTTGACGTGTTTACAAATGTGCGGAAGGAGGACCATATACACATTTTCAAATGTATTTGTGTCAGTTTATCGTTTAAAATGCCCATTTCGTGTGCGTATCCTGGGTGTTTTAATATTAAAAAGCCAAAAAGAACATTTTCTTCAGGACAGAAATTTTTCAAGCGTGACCTTTTCAACGTAATTGCGTATTACGTGACGTCACGAACGCGCATCACAGAACAGAGCAAGGCGAACATTTGTGCTTATAAAACTTAAACTTTTGTATTTATTTTTGAAATGACCGATCGTTTCGCTAGATAAGACCCTTATTTATCGTCTGGTATCGTTTAAAGCCCTTTGAAGCTGCACTGAAACTGTCATTTGGACCTTGAACCATTTGGGTCCCATTGGACTCCATAATATGGGGGGAAATCCTGGAATGTTTTCATCAAAAACCTTAATTTCTTTTCGACTGAAGAAAGAAAGACATGGACATCTTGGATGACATGGGGGTGAGTAAATTATCAGCAAAAGTTTTTTTAAAAGTGAACTTCTCCTTTAAAGCTTCACCAAACGCGAAGCCATTCAAGCCGACCCTATGAAGCCAACTCTCATGCACTCGCTGGTGACAGTTGGTCGGTAGCGAAAAGATGAGTAAATTATGAGAACATTTCTGGGTGTACTGTATTTTCTTTTAATACATTATACAGAATAGAAAAAGACTTCTTCTTAAGATCAGCCTAATCAGTGGAACGATAGAAAAAGAAGAGGAGGACCAAGAGGAGGAGGAAGCCATGCAAGAGAAACAAAAAAGGACAAAACATGCTACTTTCTGTCAGGACTTTAGTATTTGAAATGAAAAGTTGATTTTAAAAAAATAATAAAGAATAAGAAGTGTAATATGTTGTAAATCTGTTTTGAAAATAAGTTGTTTTTCAAATAAAGGTTTTCCAAGTGATGTCAGATTGTGTGTTTACATGTGTTTTTATTGTACTTACCCCGTAACTACATGAAACAAGAGGGTAAGGAGCACCACTTTAATTTACAGCCCGCAATGTCATACTTACCCCGTAACTACATGAAACAAGAGGGTAAGGAGCACCACTTTAATTTACAGCCCGCAATGTCATACTTACCCCGTAACTACATGAAACAAGAGGGTAAGAAGCACCACTTTAATTTACAGCCCGCAATGTCATACTTACCCCGTAACTACATGAAACAAGAGGGTAAGAAGCACCACTTTAATTTACAACCCGCAATGTCATACTTACCCCGTAACTACATGAAACAAGAGGGTAAGGAGCACCACTTTAATTTACAGCCCGCAATGTCATACTTACCCCGTAACTACATGAAACAAGAGGGTAAGGAGCACCACTTTAATTTACAGCCCGCAATGTCATACTTACCCCGTAACTACATGAAACAAGAGGGTAAGAAGCACCACTTTAATTTACAGCCCGCAATGTCATACTTACCCCGTAACTACATGAAACAAGAGGGTAAGAAGCACCACTTTAATTTACAGCCCGCAATGTCATACTTACCCCGTAACTACATGAAACAAGAGGGTAAGGAGCACCACTTTAATTTACAGCCCGCAATGTCATACTTACCCCGTAACTACATGAAACAAGAGGGTAAGAAGCACCACTTTAATTTACAGCCCGCAATGTCATACTTACCCCGTAACTACATGAAACAAGAGGGTAAGAAGCACCACTTTAATTTACAACCCGCAATGTCATACTTACCCCGTAACTACATGAAACAAGAGGGTAAGAAGCACCACTTTAATTTACAGCCCGCAATGTCATACTTACCCCGTAACTACATGGAATACTTACAGTCTAAATAATTTGCCTAAATAATTTGTTATTTTCCTGGTTGTTACCCCTTTATTCCCAAAACTTTACATATTATTCCCCTATACTTACACTTACGTACTTTATAGGTACACTGTAATTACCAAAAGTTACACTGTAATTTCGTTTTAATTACGCAGTATTTTCCTGGTTGTTACACCTTTATCTTAAAGACTTTACATATTGTTCCCCTATACTTACACGTAAGTACTTTATAGGTACACTGTAATTACTAAAAGTTACACTGTACTTTCAATTTAATTACGCAGTACTTTCCGGGCTAATTTTGAATCTTAATTACAAATTCAATTTGTCAGCATTTATACTGTCAATAGTTAATTAGTAAATCATTGATTAAAAATACACAGTCCCATTATTTGCATCTAAATCTCAACAGCCAATTAAAAATGTAAAATGATCAGAATATCAACCTTATATAATATGCTGTTTAATGTCATCTGGATAAATATTGTATACATAAATTGTAATTTTCAAACAAGTGAGCTTTTCTCTTTGTGTCAAATGTCAATGGCGCACTAGAACAGTAGCTTTAATTAAGCTCGAACTTAAGCAATACTAAAATTGACTACTGAACTACTGACGACTGAAATACTACTACTGATTTGTAGTATTTGGTAAAATGTATTACGATTACAAGAAATAACATTTTCACACACGGCCTCTTAAGTTTCCTCCACTGCCTTTGTCTGGAAGCCTTCTGCTGTGTCTGTTGATCTGAAACCATTAAACCATCACACAAAGGTGAAAATTTCATCTTTTGATTTAATTTTATTATTTCAATAATGTATACAGTGGTCAAATGTGCTGTGTAATGACCACAGTTACATATCTAGTAACCTATGCTTCTTAAGTTTAAAGGGTACCTATTATGCCCCTTTTCACTATATTTAAAATAAGTCTCTGATGTCCCCAGAGTGTGTATGTGAAGTCTTAGCTCAAAATACCCCACAGATAATTTTTTATAGCATTTTAAAAATGACAAATTTGGGGTTCTGCAAAACCGCACCGTTTTAGTGTGTATGGCTTTAAATGCTAATGAGCTGCTGATCCCGGCCCACTTTTTAGACGAGGGAGGAGCTTCTAGGACGGCATGACAGCAATAACAAATCCATCACACTTTCCTTCTACGAAAATGTCAACTGCGAGTAATTTTGTTCAGCCGTATATGTATGAACCGGAATCGGACAGTGAAGAAGAGGCTGTAGAAGAAATTACAACATATAGACTGCAACAGGAAGTTTCAGAATGGTTAGCTGATGTTTTAATGTAGGCCCTAGTTAGTATGGAGATATTAATTAATCGATTAGCATGTTCCATAATGATAATTCAATAACTCGCTGTAGGTGTTTGTGTGGGAATTGTTGTAAGATGCCTACAGAGCCACAGAACTTATGCTGCATGGAAGTAGAGCAGGTATTAGCTGAATTAACTTACGGTTATAATTGATCTCGTTTTCATAACACGCATTCATGATACGAAATTTGTAATAAAAGTGAAAAGACGAATGCGACAACTTGAGCATACTCCCAGATGTATGACTGAGCATCCTGGATTGGAGCCTGTTTGTTTAAACGTGTATTCTCTTCAGAATGCATACAACATTTATCGAGCCGACTATGGAACCTTACGTCTACGTGGAATTATACAGTAAGTGACACTGAATAGTGTTTTATTAATTTATCTGTCACGTTTTTATATTTCATTAAAGTTTAAAAATTGTAATGCAAGGCTGTATAATATTTATTTAATATTTACATCTACAATTAAACTAAACATTAACGCCACAAAATTAAAAACTTAACTATATTCTGAATAGCAAACATGAAATTGACAACATGGCAGAACAAACTTAATATTTATTTAAATCACATCAATAAAATTCAAATACAACAAAATTATTTCACAATTGTTATAAATAATGGATGAATTATACTGTATTATTGTAATTAAACATGGCAGATTCTACAAAAACAATATATACTGTAAACAAACATGTGAATATTTGACATTTTAGATACAAAAGTAAGCAATAAATCTTATATTGTGCTTGTGAACAGCTCTATAGAATTTTAAGAAAGTACAAATTGAAGCATAGGCTGTGCTATAAAACAAAACATACATTTTTGAAAAATAAATGATCATTGACCATGTGCCTGTGTTTTAGTCGTTACAGGTTTCTGGCATATTGCTCATTTGTGAGCTGGTGCTGGGGTTTCCTTGGCCGTCGGGTACGTGTTGTGATTCCAGCATGTGTGGTAATGAGGATTCGTCGCGAGTTTCCAGATGATCAGGGCAGATATGTTGGTTTCCGACCAGCTGTTGATTGAATCTGGACACCATGGTGGAGATGACCTCCTCCTTGTCTGGGCGCTCATATTCCGCACAAAGGTCTGGTGGTATGGGTATATTAAGTACCTCATCCATGTATGGAGCAGGGTCCACAAAAACATGCTCAAATATTAGGTCCTGCAGGTCATCTAGGTAGTCTGTGCAATAAAACAAAATGTATTTGTAGCTATTAAAGTATTTAACCATAATTTTTCAGAAAACTTGCAATAACAATGTTAATTGAGATTTCATTTAAAAAACTAAAACTAAAGTAACTTACTGAATGTTGGTGGTGTCTTCACTTGTTTGATGGTGCATTGTCCTTTCCTAGCCTTTGGAAAGTTCACTTTGAATAGTGGATGTCCTGTTGATGATGTTGCTTGTGCACGACCAGCATTTTCGTTGTAATGAAATGCAGCCAGGTATAGTCTGCAAGTGCACAGACACAATTCAGGAAAATAGGCTATAGTGATGTAAAGTTAGTTTAACAGCAGTTAATTTACCTGCACAACATTCCAAGAAATGGGAACACCACATTTTTGGGGGCAAACCGTAGAATGACGCTATGAAATGACTCCAAAGATGAAGTCTGGTGATGCGGACTTAGTTTGGTGACGTCCTTCAAAATTTGCGTGTTTGTCATCACTTTCTGCAGCTTGTAGAATGGCTCAGTTCCTATGAAAAATGATACAAGAATTACATTAATTACAACTAATAATTTGTCATTTTAGGTTATTTACACTTCAAGTGACTGTCCCTTTTTGAAATGTTGAGTTGCATAAAAATAATACTGTTTGATAGTATCTTACCGGCAACAAGCCACTTGTTTGGATCCTCGTTTGGATCCTCGTGTGTGTGTATGTTTCTGACATGGTTCAGAATTGACTTCCATTTCGCCACTCTTTCTGGTCCAGTGGTTGACGACGATGCAGTCCAGTAAATGTGTTTTTTTATGCTTCTCTGCCATTTACGTAATTGTGCACAATCTTTCAACTTGCAAATGTTTTAAAGTTAAATAAATTACAGTGATGTTCATAGTTTGCCAGTACTAAAAATGTGTTATATCTCTATATAAACTGTCACAATTTCTTACTTTTTATATACCCACTTATAAAATTGTTATTGAATTTGTAAGATTTATAATGAATAATACCTTTTTCGACGTGCCACACATCATAAAACTGGTTGATGTTACTTTCTCTGAGGAACTTTTGTATTTGTGGGTGGCGGTCAGTTACAATCAGGGTGGGAATTATACCGCGGCCACGCGGCCATGGCCGCCGTTGCCCTACACTTTGGCCTTCATGCCCCGTGAAAAAAAAATCATTGTACGGCCACAGTGGCCTGTGTGCCCTGGCCCTGTCCAAGTTCCATGTATAAAGTAGAGCATGTGAGCGGAGTGGAGCGGGAGCGGGCGGATCTTGGACAGAGTGCAGAGCGGCAATTTCAAAAGTTTCGCTCCGCTCACACCACGAGTCTGAAGCATGCTCAGTCAAGCCTGACCCTGAATCCATCTGTCTTGCACAGTCATCAACAGTAGACTATTTTCAGTCAAAACTCAGCTCAATAATGGAGTTCAAAAAGTAGCCTACTTCAAAAAGGAAAATGAGAAGTCATACAGGTGTAGCCTACTATTAATAAGTCGCTCCGGAGTATAAATCGCAACAGTCAAAAAATGCGCCATGAAGAAGAAAAAACACATATAGGCCTAGCTTAAGTCGCACTGGACTATAAGTCGCATTTATTTAGAAATTTATTTCACACAAAAAAACAAAACAATGTTACAGACTGGACAGTTCTCCCTTACGGACGTGAGCTCTCTGAAAGTGGCACTGAAAGACTGCTTTATAAAACTTTCACAGAGACCTCAAGCAGAAAGCACAAAGCCTGTCTTTAAATTTAATTTCGTTTTGTATTAATTGTATCTTAATTTTAATCAGTGTTTCATCAACCAATTGTCTGGATTTAATAAATTAGAAGTGAATATATTAGAAAATAGATAATCACGACACGAAGGCGCCGGCGAAACTGGAGCTTGTCTCATAAATGAACCGAAACTCAGCGTATAGCCTACTTGCCTCACAGACCTGAGACATATATAGAAAGCTTGAAATGTCTATTTTTAAACAGAACAATTCAAAATGAAAGAAAACAGACTTCTCTCTTATGTAATCCGTATGAAATGTGCATTTCTCTCTGCCGCGTTCACTACTGCGAAGATCGCGCGTCAGCATCTTTCCAGCCGACACAGACATAAAAAAAAAAAAACTGGTTTATTAGTAAACAATTAAAATGTCTCCTGCTATATTTTACATATTCATAATCATTAATTTTGCCGGTTCGTTGTGACAGCTTTTAGGTGCTTTATTGGCAGCAGCGCCACCCTTACATCGCATCAGCACCGAAAACATGGAGATTTTTTTCTTTTGGGGGCATTTTGTTTGTGTTCAGACTTTCTCAGTTGTTTTTAGGCACGATGTTAGAGGACGTTGCTAATAAAGTTGCTAGTAGGCCTACACATTGGATTCACGTTTATTATTATAGGCTAAACCCCCCCCCCCCCCCCCCCTGTTTTTATGCTGTTCGTATCATTTTATTTTGTTGTATTTATCCGCCACACCTTGAAGGCCGGTCCGTGAAAATATTGTCTGATATTAAACCGATCTGTGGCGCAAAAAAGCTTGGGGACCGCTACAAGTGATATACATGTCGATTTTTTTCCTTTTTTGGAGCGAGCGGGGGGCGATTTGAGTGGAGCGCGAAGCAAACTACGTTGAGCGCTGAGCGATAATGATTGTGAGGGTGTATACCTTCTGGATGAAATGGTTCTCTCTCTCACACTCACATGATATAGAGGACTGAATGAATATTTTGAATGCTTTTATTGGCATTTGTGTTGTTTCTGAATGCTTTTATTGGCATTTGTGGTGTTTCTGAATGCTTTTATTGGCATTTATGTTGTTTCTAATTTTGTGTGAGGGTGTATACCTTCTGGATGTAATGGCGCTCTCTCTCTCTCTCTCTCTCTCTCTCTCTCTCTCTCATTAAAAAATGGTTTTTTTTTATTAAAAAAGTCATAATCCATGTCTTATTCCAAATTAGGATGTTATGGTATCAATCTGAATGGGAAAACCATCGAATTGTACTCAATGGCCTTTGTGCCCTGTCATATGGCCTTGGTGCCCCTAAAAAAAAAAGAAAAGGTGGAGGCCAAATGGCCTTGCCCCTAAAATTACATAATTCCCACCCTGGTTACAATACAGTCCAGAGTAACACCACACGCTTCCAACAGGGCAAGGCTCCTCTGCAATCCTTCTTTTTCCATATGGTAGCTTCCTCCCACTTCGTTACTCTGAAATAGACAAGTAGTGAACTAAACAATCATCTTAGACATACCAGAAGTTATTAACGTTTGAAAATGTTTTTTTTTTTTTTTTTTTACAAACTAATATTTCTTCTCTCCAACCTGAACCAGCTGTATGTCCACAACTGTGTTGGTGTGAAGGTCCATCAATGTGTAGGATCCAAACTTTGCTGAGTGGCCTTTTGAAAGTAATATTAGACAAAGCATTATTACCACTAGTGCATTGAATTCAGTTCAATTAGATACTACCTATAACTACCATACATGTTATGCTTCATTACTTGGAAAGTACCCAAGCATTGATGTATCCTTCTTATTTACATCTATGTACCTGGTGAGTCAGCCCTCATGTCACCTCCAACGATGACCTTTTCTCTTTCACTCAAGCGATCTAGCATCTCATTTTGCCAATGCGTCCAGTTGTGCACTATAGCTGGCTCAACGTACAATCGAGAATGGCGCCGAAAGGTGTCGTACTTGAAAAGCTGCAGATTCATAGTAGAGCATACCTGTTGAAAACAAAAAGTGGCCCAGATTAAGCACCACATTATTAATTTTAAACAATACATTTTAACATGTTAAAGTGTCAATAAAAACTTGTTAATGTATTTTCATTTACCTTATCAAATTTGTAGAATGAAGCCCCACAAAGATATACTGCAGCAGAAACATGGAGGTTCCCAGCTGGAGTACTGCCTAGAACTGGCTGGCTGTTCCATTTGCGTGAATATTGACACTTTTTGCAGAGTTGTTCAACTCGTAAAAAAGTTCAGATTCTTTGCGAACGCACAAAACTACTCCGCTTGCAAACTGGGCACACCTCAAACAGCTCCATGATGCAATTTTCGTAGAGTATGTATTTTCTGACTTTATGAATGGGACAAGATGCTTGAGCACTAAGACAGAAAAAAAAAAACACAGACTAATAAAAATACTAAAATACAGAACCAGTGGTGTTAAACTCAGTTTCAAAAGTGTCAACAGGTACACCTGAACTTTTTTAATGAGCCTTAGAGAGTTGATTAGCTGCCTCAGGTGTGTTTAATAATTAGAGGTAAACTCTGTAGTGCTGTGGCCAACAAGGAACTCAGTTTGACACCCCTGTTCTAAAACAAATGCACAGTTTTGAAACTTACGACATCTCTGCTTCTGTCTCCGTTAAAGTTGTGTCCATCTCTGCTGGATCAAATGTATAATCTTGCTCTTCTGGAGCTACTACAGATGATGTGTCCATTAGGATTTCTTCGTCATCCTCTTCCTCCAGTTGCACACGAGGTCTCTTTGATGAACCCTTTATAGGTTGCCTGGTTAAAACCAGACCCTTCTCAGTTGAAACTGAGTGTAGGGTCTGGCGAAGCTATGTAGACAAATCATTTCCAAAGGGGCGTCACCAACCGACGTAGCTCAAATTCCTCTGTGCGCAATTGGATAGTCTTAAAACCAATCAGATCGATGAAGGAGATGACGTATGCAGAGCGACAGAGTGACATATAGTGACATATATGTCATGTATTACATATGATAAAAATACAGTACCATTCTCGTGAGTGCAGTAATGGCGGGTGTGTACAGCTTGCAGTTAACTCGATCAGGGCGGGTGTATGTTAAAACAGACGTGTCTGTCAACACTCGTGGGCGGGGCCTGTGGCTTTAGTGATGTCACTAAAGCCACATTCTGAAAACAGGTCGTTTGAAGACCGTGATTAGGATTTATGGGGATTAAAAAAAAACTAGTGGGTGGATTTTTATCACTGTAGGGTGGTTGTGTACAGACATTGTCAACACACATTTATGTCCAAACACCATGCAAAAGTGAATTTTGCATAATAGGTCCCCTTTAATGTTATATATTTATTTTATTTAACCTCAGCGTACCTTCTGCATCATGTCCTCTGCCATGTCAGTGGGGGTGCATTGAGCTGCATCTGATATTTTTATGGGGAAAAACACGTATGTAGCATGAGCATAACAAATAACTGACCTTCCTTAATCACACAGCAGTATCAATGAAGGAATGTCATTTGCAGGAATTATATACATAGAATTTAATTAGTGAATAGTTTGAGCATGAAAAAGATGAGAAGCATTGCTAAGGGCCACAGTCACTAGCACACATATTGACTGTGACGTAGAGATGTGGGGCATGTTTGAACGAAGTGTTTTAGGAAGGTGTGGCTGAGCCTTAACTTTTACAAAGAATATCTCTTTGGGTTTGAGACTTTGAGCTTTGTAACTCTGCAGATCTTAGACATGCACAAACAGCAACATAACACACTAAAGAGAAAGGAAAACAAGAAATCGCATCATATGATCCTTTAAGAGGCAGAAAGCTCAAGCAGAACCACAGCTCAGGGTGGACGGCCATCCGGCTTGACCGGTTGGGGTGAAGGGACAGAGAGAGATGCAGTGGCCCAGCACTATACAAAGACTTACATGTAGGCCTGTATTATTCTTTAGTTCACTTACTTTCCCCACTTTGCATAGAGCCAAATGGTCTGCCAAAACACAAGTGGAGAAAGACAACCACTGCTAATTACTTATTTCACTCACTTATTTAAAATGAAATCTCCTCTTTCAAAATGTCCACCAGTTGGTTCCTCCATGAAAGGAAGGCTTCTTGAAGGTAAGGCTGTTGGGCAGTCCCGCAGCTTTAATGGTCATGCCCTGATTCACCAGGGACCTTTTAGGGGAGCCTCCTCTGAAAGACACAGCACACACACATGCATGCACAGGTTACACATGCATGCACAGGTTACACAATGTTACACAGTTGGACAATTGTGACTCTCGCCTCTAGTTGGGCCAGTGTACAGGCTGCACACACTCATTTTGGTAAGGTGTCATAATCTAATGGCTGATGGGAACATTAGACAATTTATTCATTTGATAATAATGCCATGGATTCATGAAGGAATATTAGGTTATCAAGATAAGCAGTTTCTTCACATCAGTCTTAAAATTATTTGAACTTATACTTACTGTATCTTTGGTTGAATAGATCTTGCACTTTTCCCACCAGAACACTGATCTCTGGCACTGGGTGTTGCGGCTAAGGAGCTGTCTACAGATGTAACAACACACAACTATTCCTTTCATAAAACTGTATTATATTTGCACTATTACAGGCCTGAGTCCATTTCTGTGGATTTTCATATAACCAATCCCTTTGAAATGCAGTGCAAAGTTGTTCACTGTCTCCGCTGAATCAGGGAAATCAGTGGCTCCTTTGCTGCTCAGTTCACACACCTCTAATGATGACTTTTGGCGGTCAGATGATAAAATGGCTGTTTCCACACCCAAATCCTCTGCTGCTGAAGTTAAAACAATAACTTTAAAAAACTGTATTACTCAGTCATTCATTCAGTTGTATAAAATGTTTAATCAGGAGAAAACCATATCTCAAAAGCTAACAAGCAGCAGTAGCATTTTCAAGAAACAGTGTATCAAAATTTAGTTTGGTCCCCGGGGGCCACTCCCCCCCCCCGCACTGGGCCCCCCCAAACCCAAAAAATGCAGTTTTTCCTAAATAACTACTTGAACCGTGGCACCGAGGATGAAGAAATTTTTATGGTATGTTGGTCTTAAGGGCCCACATCAACCTAGCCCATAATCACTCATTTGTGATTTGCGCCCCTTCCCATAAAAAATGAAAATGCAATATTATTCTGCTTTAATCGCCCCTATCTTCAGTTGAGATGTTCAGAACTGCACCATATTTCATGTGTATGATTAACTTGACATCCTCTGGGGGTATGCTAAGTTTCGTAGAATTTCATCCATGGGGGGGTATAAAATAAATTCATTTATGTGCACATTTAGTGACTGTACACTCATCGGCTTGTAGATGGTGGTGTCGAGCGAAGGGTTGCTGGTTTAGGATGATTCTGTCACACACACACATGCAGGAATACAAACAAACGCAAGCATGCACACACACTGACATCCACACGCACAGACACACACCCATACACACACATACAAATCCACATGCACAGACACACACACACAAACACACACATGTACGCACGCATACATACACACAGACACACATATACACAAACACACACATACACACACACACAGACAGACATGCACATACTACTACTTTTTTTAGGTATCAGCCATATACCCGATTTACCAATACTCAATGTGTTATGCTTGGCCAGTATACTAATGAGGTGGGTGGGACATGTTTCATGCCATGTTAGATCACATCCTGAGAGTCTACGCTTTCAGATAATATATAGTTTATATAGTTGAATCAGTTTTCTCTTCATGGTACAGACCAAAATGTATTATGTGTACTTTTTGTGGAAAGCCAGTGCAGGCCTGAGCGGCGGTCATATTTTGTACCGCCATGCGGTACATCTAGTTACAAATTCAGGTCCAAAATGTTTGTACGCGTTTGTAGTTTTAGTAGTTTGTGGCTACTACAGCCAGCGCTGGCATTTGTTTACGTCCTTGATAAAACTAAAACATTACATCTAAAATTATACATGCAAATACATTTAAAATTATTAAGTCTTACTTACAGGTTGTGGCCCAACAACTGTTGCCTCTGGTTTTAAAGTTGGAACTGCTTCATGTTTTAGTAACAGTTTCTTGTTGAATCCGGCATTGAATTTGTGGAGATTCTGGAAGCTGTCTTTCGTAAAATGCGCAGCACAGAGAGCTAAATTCCGATTGTAATTTTCAGGAACATAATCAAACATAAATTTTAGCCATTGTTGACGAACTACAGCGTCCGTATGAAGCCCGAACACAGAAGACCTGGCAGCTGGGTGAAAATAACACACTTTCGACGGCATGGCTACAGCTCTCCACTATAACTCTTCCTCTTCGACAAAGCCGCAGAAATATGGCCATGCCCCCTTTTTTGCATGGGTTAGTTACGTATAAAACCCGGGAAGTATCTCGTTGTAGTCCCATTCGAGTCGTTTTTGTAGGCATTAAACTTCCTGATTTTTAAAAGACGATATCTCTGCTTATGTTGAACTTTCAGCGTAGCAACTTTGCAGATACTGTTCATGCACCAACAGCAACATTACACACTATTTAAAATGAAAAAAGTGAAATCACAATCAACCACCCCTTTAACTACACATTAGCTGTGTTTACATAAGAGTCAAAATGCATCTAATAATTACAGTAGAGTTTCAGCACTTCTGCTTGAACCCCTAATGACTCATAGCCATTTGTGACTACTAATGCTAATGACTAGCCCAACCAGTAGCAATTTAGTTTGAGAGGGTGGTATGAGCCTTTGACAATTTTTTTCAAAGTGAGAATATTTGATGTTGATAGCCTTTTTCGATCATCCTTCCATCTAATACTATAATAAAACAACTAATGCCTAGCAAATGAAGCCTCTTTCCAAACCTCTAACTTCAGCTTCTTAAGGTGCATTTTAATTCGGGCATCCCTCATCTCAGGGCTAAGGTCCTGTGCCTGCCCATGTGCCCTCAGTGCTGCTGCTTCTGGAAAGTGTTTCTGCTTTTCATCTTCCCTTTTGCATCTCTTTTTAAAAGTAAATTCATACAATGACAAATCTGTCTAACACACTGGTTTACTTGGGTTGAGAAATCCATTTCTCTGTAACAACTCTGTAAAAACAAGATAACGTGTAATGCTGCTCCTGACATCTTAAAGATGCGATTAATATCTGAAAGTTTCAGTTACTAGGGAAAGGTTTGCTTTGACAGGTCAAAGATGAATATTTGATGATAAGTTTTACTTTTCACACATTTTGAAAAATAAAAACAGTACAGTATACAGTACTCATAACTCAGAATTTTATTATAATTGTATTTCATATAATATACAATAATGTTAAAATATCAAAATATGCTCCCCATACAACTTAATCTTTTTTTAATGAAATGACGATGTCATAATATTGTGAGATTTACACTCATGGGAGTTTTACTTACTAAAACTTATTTTAAGGGCAGAAAAGAAAATGATTGGTTTACAGATTCAACCAATGAAATTAAAGTAAAGGTGGGATCAAGGCATTTAGAAATTTGCTGGGAAGGAATTTACAGACGGAGTACGTTATTGACTGGAGAAAGAGCGCATTTATCGTAAGGTAAGTGAATTTATTATATGTTTTGTTGAAATTTACAGATAAACAGCCTCTAAAGTTTACTAAGATAATTGGGGAACATTAAAAATGCACAAAACTAATAATCATCGTCTAAATATACTATCGGATGCATTTTGATGCCTGCTTCAGTCGACCACACCAAAGCAGCTAATGCATTAGCATTAAAGTTACTGGCACATGCTTTCCCAATGTCTGTGAAGCCGATATGCGATCACATAACTCGTTAAAATCTCTGCGACATTTCGTCAGTCAAAATTATATTGTAATGATTTTAGCCACCACTAGGAGCCACTGGCGAGCTTCCTTGCGGCTTGAGACCACCACCTTTAATTCTAACCCGGTCTGGTCCGGGAGGAGCACACCAAACACACTCCAAAACAAGAATTACAGAAGGAATACACTTTTTATTAGCAACAATAGCAGTCGTATGGCATTTTCTCACTTAAATATCCTGATTACATATACTGGTCATACTATTTCACTAAATCGTGAACTAGGGGTGTCCCCGACTATGAATTTTCATAGTCGAATCAGAATCGTCAAGTCTTGCCTATAGTCGACTAATAGTCGAATCATGTGTATGGGGGCGGGGCTTTAACATTTCAAAGTGGCGATGTACAGAAAATCACAGAAAAATATAGAAGAAAATGTATAAAAACATTTTGGATCAATAAAACTAAGAAATAAGAAATAACTCCAGAAAGGCCACACTGCAGACAGGATTTGCATTTCACATGCAAATCAAATTAAATCGGCTAAATTATCTGTGCGAGCAGGCTCTAAGTACAGCACAACATCGATGCACAGAAAAAATAAACAATTAATTTACAAAATTAAATTAGAACAGAATATACCTTTTTTAAAAATAAAAATACAAAACAAAATAAATCAGAATCAAGTCACAAGATGAGGAGCAAATGAGTGCAAAATGCCTAAAGTGCAGGGGAACATATTCAAAACACAAGCCACAAATAGTTAGATTAGATAACCCTGACAGATCAATAAATAAAATAATAATAAAGAAATTATTAAAACAACGATAGTAGCCAGAATTTTCAACTTGCTAAACTCAATGAATGCTAAACTGGAGTGGCAGTCTTATAAATAAAAGGTGTTTCACTGCCGCCTCATCAGGTCTGTCAGAGGATCACTGAAATCTAAATGAAGTCTTAATTTATAACAGTGAAGTCACTGTATCTTCAGTCTCTGTTGATTCTGTTGACTGTGAGTCTCTGTAGTGGATCCTTATTCACCATCAGATGATCATCAGAAGATCAGACTGTCTTCTGATATTCAATCCTAAAAAAAAATGCACATAGTCACATATGCAGTATGAGATATTACATCTGTCACATCTTTTCATATGAAAACTAACTAGATAATCTATATTAATTCATTATCAAACATGATCATATAGCTTCTATCTGATGCTCAAAGTCACTTTACAAAATCAAAAGCACATGAAAGGTCACTTTCACACAACGGACAGCTGATACAGAACCAGCAGAAATGATCATTACACTCACTACACATTTAATATCAGTTAATAACAACCCAAATCTCAGATTATCACACGCATAAGGCGTCTTTACACAGAAACCAAATCTGAAGCGGCATAAAATCACAAAATGTGCATTTACACAGAATG
Source organism: Vimba vimba (assembly GCA_022828995.1). Lineage (NCBI taxonomy): Eukaryota > Metazoa > Chordata > Actinopteri > Cypriniformes > Leuciscidae > Vimba > Vimba vimba. The sequence continues at coordinate 1,428,517 of CM040830.1, read as the reverse complement.
TTTATTGCTTCTCTGATGCCGAGGAACATAAATGCATTTACACAGGAATTAAAATCACGGGAAATAATACTTTGAACATTACTATTTTAAAACTACAGTTTTTAAAAAAAGTGTTATAAAATTAAATTAAATAGTAATTAAATAGTAAAATTGAGTTCAATAAAAATACAGAATTTTAGATTTCCTCTGCGTGATATAGCGATCTCACGCTCTGATGTTTGTCATAATTCTGTGGTACTGATAGCTATTTTCTATTTCTTAATACAATTGTTCCAGATGGATCAAATGCTACAAATATATTATGAATCATTATTGATCATTATTATTTGATCACAGCAGGATTTTTTTTGTTTTTTCAAAGAGCCAGAAAGAACAATTCTGCTGTCGTTAGCGTTTCAGGCAGGTCGTGTGTGGGTGATCGTCCTCAAGAAGATGATCTCAGACAAAATATTCTCACACACACACACACACACACACACACACACACTCATTATCTGATGATCTCAGACAAAATATTTACACACACACACACACACACACACACACACACACACACACACACACACACACACACACACTCATTATCTGATGATCTCAGACAAAATATTCACACACACACACACACACACACACACACACACACACACACACACACACACACACACACACATGGTGTTACTGAACCTGGTACAATTTATTTATATTTCTAGTGAGTAAATCAGCCATTTGAACTTTAAATGAAAATATGATGAAAATCGTTAAAAACTATTCTTACACTAGTGTCTCCAGTTTATAATGTGGATCATCCTTCAGATCCTTCAACAGCTTCACTCCTGAGTCTCCTAGTTTATTCCCAGACAGATTCAGTTCTCTCAGGTGTGAGGGGTTTGATCTCAGAGCTGAAGCCAGAGCAGCACAACCTTCATCTGTCACACCACAATCATTCAACCTGTAGAGAAAAATGACACACATTAAGCCTATATCCAGAGATAAACAGGACACTTAAAAAATAACAAAATAAATAACATAATACTGTCAATATGAAATATATACAAATACTCCAAATTAGGGGATTGACTATAGGGTTTATTGTTGTTATAGAGATTTTCTATTTTATTATTTATTTATTTATTTTATTTTATTTATTATTTTATTATTTTATTAACATTTTCTATATTATTTCTATGGAAAGTCCCCATAAAACATGGAAACCCAACGTGTGTGTGAATGTACTTTAAAGGGGCATTCCACCCATTTGAACATTGTTTTTTTATTTAAAGTGGGTCATATATGTAGTCGAAATGTAAAATAAATTTTGAATTTGGTGCCTTCGTGACCGAGGAAAGACAAAAAATAACTTCAGGACGCATTTGTATGAAAGACAACAACTCCCACAATGCACCACATTGCACAGCTCCGCAAGCCACTCCCACTAATCCAGAAAGCGCATATCTGCCTAGAGAAATCACTCTTCCGTCTACAAGGCTAGCTACCACCACAGCTTGAAATTCATTTCACACAAAATGTCTAGTTAGTTGGCGAACTCATAGTGCATTACTCCTCGTTTGTATTTCTTTCGAAAAGGTGAATTATTGCATGGTACCGGGATGTTCAGTCAGAACATATGCGTTGCGAAACTAGGATAGTTCACAACACAAACGTCCGTGTCCTTGTGTGATTCAGAGATTTCGTCCAGGAGAAATTGTCATCGTTGAAATTCTTTGCCGCAGACGGACTCTATCTCTGTGTTCGTAGTTGCATAGTGAGATCACCGGCGCCACCAGTCCGCCCTAACTCGAGCCAGTCCGGGCTCCTCGTCCGCGGCAGGCCGGTCTTCTGCCTCGGCTGCTCTTCGCTATAATGCGGCTTGTAAAGGTAGCCGCAAACACCTGATTCAACCATCAGACTTCCGAAATCCTCTTCTTCTATATCATATTGAGCACTCTCCTCCGCTATTGTCATAACTTTACATCTGTCTCCACAGCGCCTGTTAGCTTAGCTTCAAACAAGATGGAGGATATTGCTTTCAGTTTCAGAGAGTAAAGTCCCACCCACTGATCTGTAATAGGTCTGTAGCGTGAGCGGTTCCCGCCCCCTGGGAAAGATGAGGAACGAGTGTCTGTAGTCTCAACAGAAATCAGTTAGAAACTAGGGCTGTACCAGAATATTCGAGTATTCGAATATTCGTTCAGTGGGTTGGTATTCGATTTTCAAATTTGACATTCGAATATTCGTTTAAAAAAAAAAAAATTTTCACACCTGGCATCCCCCTAGAAACGGTTCCCATTCGCGCTTGAATGGGGCTGTCATGCGTTTTCTCAGATGGATAGCTCTCTCTGATTTATCAATATGAACAATGAACACATAAATGTGTTTTTGCAAAACGGATATGAATCCGAACTTCAAATCCCGCGCTATAGGCAGATGTAATGGAGTGCACGTCACCAGCAACAGCTGCATTTTACTGATCGTCAGCTAAAATTTCTAAATCAAAGACCGCAATAAGAGAGCGCGCAACAGCCCTGGTAAGATCATTTCGGTTCTTTACTTTTAATGAAGTTGATTGTGTGTTAAAGCATCTGCGACCCACTTTCACTTTGGTTTGCGATAGTTTGCACGTTGGCTTGATGAATAGATGCTGATCTGCGGTGATGCGTGCTGTAAGCGTCGTCATATCTGGCTATAACATGATATAGCCTAAAACGCTCTCACACGGTTATTTTTTTAGCATTTTTGGGCGAAATACAATACTCTTATTTTAGAGCGCAGAACAGCGGAGTTTGTATGGGCAGAAGTGCATGCCTGAGCTTGTAGGCTATAAGCTGTGTTGCTTTGACATTGTGGAAATAGAATAGAAACAATATATTAGCCTACCCTTTTCTGTGTCAGTAATTACTGTGCTGCTGATTTCTGATTTGAGAGTTATTTGTTACTCAGAAAAATATTAGGCTGTGTTTTGTATCACTAGTGCAGTGTCCGTTCTCGGAGCCCTGCGCGTGAGGCGCGCGCGCTTCCCGCTCGCGCTGTTCTGTATTAAAAGTTTATTAATTCTGAACGTGTCACGTCTGGCGTGTCTATATTGCACCAAATGTGACACTGCACTCATGAAGTCGATTGGATGAACGGTTCAAAATGCAAGATAAATGATCTAAATGCAAACAGACAGACACATAGAGATTCCTGCCTTTATTAGAGAGAAGAATATGTTCAGCCCCCTCCCTCCGAAGCTTCGAATATTCAATGTTAATTCCTATCGAAGCTTCGAAGCTCAAAAAAATGGTATTCGGACCAGCCCTATTAGAAACCCAGTCATACTATTGAATGGTCGTGCAACACTCTCTCATTTTCCCCTGAGACGGGAGAAATCCGTTATTTACCTCTTACACTGCCTCCTACAATGACGCAAAATGACGATTTTGGGTTTCTAACAATGCAAAGCTTAATGGGTGGAGTGTCCCTTTAATGCTTAGTGTATTTGTAAACATTTTAAAGAACGTGTGTGTGTGTGTGTGTGAGAGAGAGAGAGAGAGAGAGAGAGAGAGAGAGAGAGAGAGAGAGAGAGAGAGAGAGTGTGTGTGCTTAATATATTTGTAAACATTTTAAGGAGCGTGTGTGTGTGTTAGCAGAGGAGGATTGGGATGATTCTAAGGGTCCAGCAGAACTGGACTTTAGTTCTTTATTGTCTCTTATTGAATATGCAATAATTGCTATGCTTATAGATAATGATTAGTTATATGTGGCAAAAAGATAAGGGTTTATAGAAAATCGAGAGCTTCCCACTCATATTTACGACATTAGCTGCTTTTCCACTGTCGGGCTGAACGGTTATGGAGAATGATCAGCTATTGCTTTTAATTTTATTATTGCTTTGTTTACTTCAGTCAAAGAGCATTTAACCAGCTACAGAGAAACTGGCAGCCAGAAAACAGACAAGTGACCAATCCTGGAGACTTTATTTCACGGATTCTACCAGCACGGTCCGGTTGAGGATTCATTACCATTATAAGAACCGTTCGGCCCCACGGTGGAAAAGCGGCTATTGTGGAGGCGTTCATGTGCATTCAACTCGTAAATACAATCTTTACGAGATGACATGAACGCACCATATGAGTGGACGTGTGGAAGAGACGTGAGACTGAAAGCACTGAAAGCCCTCGCGCTGCTCATATGCTGAGAGAGAGATAAGACAGTAGAGCTGCACGATTCATCTTTAAAATACTGTGATCTCCATTCAAACACACACAGATCTTCTTCAGAATCATCTGTCTATTAAACCTTTGACAAAATCATATCGCAACATTCAAATCTGTGTTGGCGCTGACCCAGAGAGAGTCGTCATGAAACAGCTTCACAAAAAGGTCTTTAAAACCTCATAATAGTGTCATTATTTCTGTGATACAATAGTTCAAATTATCATAGAAGTACTGAGTTAAAAGATTAAAGTTCAAATATAAACACTGATGTCTACGGTAGCGATCAAAATAGAGTAAATCAGCCTTTGATAGAAACTTGCCGCTTAAAATAACGCATTTATCGATTACATTATTCCACCACTGGGTGGCGACAAGTGACTTTTAAAAAATGTATTTGTAATTGAATTATTTATTCAAGAGAATGTAGAACTTTATGATGCTTCTGAAATAAAACTCAGAAAGATGTGATGAGTTGAATTTGTAAATATGACTGATCTTATATATCATGTACAGTCTGTATAAGTGTATGATTTAACTTTTACCCATAATCTAGTGTAAAAAAAGAAGAAAGAAATACATTGCAATATTGAATCGCAATATTTTAGAAATGCAATTCTTAAAAATTGCAGTACATATGGTATCGGCACCCAAGAATCATGATAGACACACACACACACACACACTCTCTCTCTTTCTCTCTCTGTCTCTCTCTCTCTCACACACTCACACTCACACACTAGGGCGATGCACATATGTCCCGATTTAATACTATCACGATTGTTGGGTGCCGATACAATATGTACTGCAATTTTTTAAGAAAATTTTTTTTGCAATTTTTTAAGATACAATATGTACTGCAATTTTTTAAGAATTGCTTTTCTACAATATTGCAATGTATTTCTTTCTTCTTTTTTTTATCAAATCGGGAGGCTGGGAGTGCATCGTCCCAGCCCTAGTGTGTGTGTGTGTGTGTGTGTGTGTGCGCGAGTGTGCTTAATGTATTTGCAAACATTTTAAGGAACTCTTAATATTAATGTTATTAATGTCCAATAAAGGCTGTATGAAAGCACCTAGTGACATTTTCAGATTTTCCGTGACTTAATCTAAAGTGAGAACTATTTATGGTTAATACGTTGTTAACAAAGCATCATCTAACTCTTTACATAAGAGCTAAACAATAATACTTGATTAATTACAGTGACAGTGAACAAAGAATTCTCTATTTGTATATAGTCTCTTAATATATTAACTACAGCTTATATACTATTATATACTATTCATTAACTATAAACTAATAGTTTTAAAATGATTTATAAGCGCTGTGTTATTGTATACTTGTGATAAAGTGTTGCCATTATTTCAAACCGGTCACATCAAGTGTAATTGTTCCTTTTGTATGTGATGGAGTGATTCTTCTTTTTCAAAAATAACACAAAATAAACAAAGTAAAGATGAATTTGACTAATAGCATTATTTATTTATTTTTTCAAGATTTCCATAGATTTGGTGATATTTTGTTATCATGTGTTATTTTGGCCATGATAATCATGTAGTGATAAAGCTGATATGGTGACAGCCCTGGCTCAGGTGAAACACACACCACTTCCCTCTTTTCAGCTGCACACACACATTTTGAGGCAATGTTCACGCTTTTACAAGGGTCTGTTTGCACAAGCATTACAAGGCAAGTTGATTTACAGCAAACATTTGTATTTTTAAAACCTCTTCACGGTATCCTGCAACTGTTGTCTGGTTTGTAGTTCGTCTGGTTTATTTAACTGTTAGTTTTACTTTTTTTGGGAGATAATAATATAGTAAGATGTAAATGTTCCTCTTCAGGGAGACTCCTCACCGCTGCCTTCTCCCGCCGGCAGGATCTGACGGCTCAAGCCGGAATCTGTCGCTGAACCACCGGATGGGGCTTACACCAAAGATATACTGTATACACTATCTACTGTACATATTAATCCTTATTCACTCAGAGTCGTTATGGTGGAGATGATCTTACCTCAGTATCTCCAGTTTACAGTGAGGATTCTGCAGTCCAGCAGACAACAGCTTCACTCCTGAGTCTCCTAGTTTATTATCAGACAGATTTAGTTCTCTCAGGTGTGAGGGGTTTGATCTCAGACCTGAAGCCAGAGCAGCACAACCTTCATCTGTCACACCACAATCCCACAACCTGTAGAGAACAATCATAGTCATAGTCAACTTTATTGTCATTCTACTGTATACATGTATACAGTTGAACGAAATTTCGTTCCGTACAGACCGAGGTGCAACCAATACAAGAATAAACAACAACATCTGATACACACAATACATAGCAACAGTAAACAATTACAGTAAAACAATAAAATAGTGCAATTCAAGCATAGCAGAAAGTCATAAAGTCATTTAAGTGACAGTGCATAATGGTACATTTTTTAATGCCCATTTCATTTAGGTGACAGTCCACAGTCATTTATGGGCTTCTTAGTCCTTCATTGGGGGGTGGGGAGGCGGCAATTTATGGCAATGAGATGATGAATGGCACCCTGGTATTCAGGGCTCTGACAGCTTGAGGGAAAAAAACTATTACAGAATCTTGCAGTGCGGGTCCTGATGCTGCATAACCTCCTACCAGATAATAAAGGGACAAACACACTGTGTGAGGGATGGGAGGGGTCCTTTATAATGGCAGAAGCTCTGCGCACACAACGTGACTGAAAGATGTCTTGGATGGGTGGTAGGGAGACCCCTATGATCTTTTCAGCTGTCCTCACTATGTGCTGCAGGGACTTTTGTTTGTGTGCTTTACAGTTTCCAAATCACACAGTGATACAGTAGGTCAGGATGTTCTCTACAGTTCCTCTGTAAAAGATGGTGAGGATGGATGGCGGGAGCCTGGCTCTCTTCAGTCTCCGCAGAAAGTGCAGGCGTTGTTGTGCCTTCTTCATTACAGTTCTGGTGTTGATAGACCAGGTGAGGTCGTCAGAAATATGCAGACCAAGAAATTTGGTGCTTCTGACTCTCTCCACCTCTGAGCCACTAATAAACAGAGGGAGATGGTTAACTTGCCTTCTGCGGAAGTCAACAACCATCTCCTGTGTTTTATCCACATTAAGAGATAAGTTGTTGTTGTGGCATCAACCTAACAGTAGTTCCACCTCCACTTTGTACCACTGTATCGTGCTTTGTTGTCGCCGCTGATGAGGCCAACTACCATTGTGTCATCGGTGAACTTAATAATAAGGTTGGATTCAAACTTGGTGGTGCAGTCATGGGTGAGTAGCGTGAACAGCAGTGGGCTGAGTACGCAACCTTGAGGGGCACCTGTGCTCAGCGTGATGGGACCTGATGTTCTGTTACTGATGCGCACGGACTGTGCTCTCTCTGTCAGGAAGTCCAGAATCCAGTTGCAGGTGGGGGTGCTAAGGCCCAATAGTGAGAGTTCCATTACTAGCTTCTGGGGGATGATGGTATTAAATGATCTAAATGATCTAAAATCGGAGCTAAAATCGATGAACAGCATTCTGATATACGCGTCCTTAGTGTCCAGATGTGATAAAGCAGAGTGCAGTGTGTAAGAGATGGCGTCGTCAGTAGTGCGGTTGGAACTGTATGCGAACTGCAGGGGGTCCAGTGAGGTGGGGAGTAAAGAGTGAATATGTCTCTTGACCAGATGGTCGAAGGACTTCATCGTGATGGGAGTCAGCGCCACAGGGCGGTAGTCATTGAGACATGTCACTGCTGACTTCTTTGGCACCAGAATGATGATGGTCTTTTTGAAGCTCACAGGGACCACAGCCTGGGTCAGGGAGATGTTATAGATGTCTGTAAGAACACCTGTTAGCTGGTCAGCACAGTCCCTGAGCACTCTCCCTGGTATGTTATCCGGACCTGCGGCTTTGCGTGGGTCAACTCTGGCTGGTGTCCTCCTCACTTCAGCTGGGTCCAGATGCAGCGCTTGCTCTTCAGGGGTGGGTATGGACTTGTATGCTATGCCTGCATGCTGTTCATGGCTTCAAACCGTGCATAGAAGTTGTTTAACCTATCTGGAAGGTGGGTGTCGTTGTTGTTGACCTGTGTTGTGACTTTGTAGTCTGTTAGGGCCTGGATACCCTGCCACATACGTCTAGGGTCCTTGGCGTCACAGAAGTGGTTGTGTATTCTCTTCGCATACATATGTTTCGCTTTCCTGATGGCCTTGGAGAGCTGAGCCCTTGCTGATCGGAAGGCCTACCTGAAGGCAGCATCTCTTGCCCTAAGTAGGGCATGGGTCTCTGCTGTCAGCCACGGCTTCTGATTGGCGCGTGTAGTTACAGTCTTTTCAACAGTGACATCCTCGATACACTTCTCAATGTACCCAGTCACAAAGTCTGTGTATTCGTCCAAGCATGTTTGCTGGTCGTAGGTGGCTGCTTCCTTAACCTGTTAACCGTTGCCAGTGCGCAGGCTCACTGAAGCGTTTTTTTATATATATAGTTCAAAGTTACAATCAGATTTAATGTTATACCTTGACAAACTATACATCATTAAAAAGATATAAGACTCAAGTTTCAGTATTTGACCACTATTGTATTCTGAGAAACTTATAGCGACAGTTATTTCTTAATTTGTGTCAGGAGTTATGAAATGAAAAAATGAGTCGATACCTTTGATATGAATTATGCGCGTCAGCCGCTTTCATTCATAAAAAACTCCCGTGCTGTCGTCATGACAGCGATTCACAAAACAACGTCCTTCAGGGCTTTAGCTCAAAAGTGTGCATATTTGGAGAAATATTGATAGATTCTCATAGATTTACATCAAATTTCTATAGACAGGAATAATATTTATTGAATTTATACCCAAATGCGTCGATGTAATCATTATGAGCGCTTCTTACTGAGATGTGTTGTGTTTTCAATTCATACCAATAGCCTGAGGGCGCTATATGCACAATAATGGTCCATATATGGAACATGAAGAAAAGCCATGATCATGTGACATTCCAGGACGTCACTGATACACACAAAGCTAACAAGAGATCGCGCTATAACATGCAGATACAGACGTTTTGAAGACAATAAACATGTTTGCAATGATATTTGAGTTACCTGTGTTTTTCAAGCCATGCCAGGTATTTCCATAATAATAGATTATATTTATAATGTAATGCTAATCTATAGACTGTCATTGTGCAGAATACCATACAATGGTATATTTTCTGTCTGTTTTTTTTATCTGAAGCCAAATTAGATCACAGAAGATTATTTAAAACACTCGTCTTGCGTTATGAAGTAAGTTTGGAGCACAAACATGGTTTTAATCTCATAAATTGTCGTGTATTGATGGTGTGCTAAGCTAACATGCTAGCTAGCCCTAGGTGCACCAGCAACCTAGAAATTTATACTTTTATGATTTTTTGAATGCTTACTGAAAGTTTCTTTATTCAAGAAATGCATTTAATACAGTTTAAAATGTGAGGTGAACTTTGAGAAAAGAAATTAGGGACTGAAACCCTATGAATAGCCTGTGAATAGCCAGTCATTAGTAACTATAATGCAGACAAAAGAAATGCATATTTAGAGCCATAACCAGGCTGGAGAGGTGTGAATGTGTGCAGGGGAGACTGAGACTGAATGGGGCTTGTCTGCACCACAAAACAATAGAGACAATATACTGGATAGATGGTTAGAAGATGGCAATAAACATCAGTTGCATTTTAGCGTCAAATCAAAATAAAGTCATTGACATGGTCTTGAAAAACATTTAACTAAATACAGAGTTTTGGACTTATTATCTTCAGATTTTAAACATAAAATGTTTAGACATGTGGCTTTAGCTGTAGTGCATTTCTAGATTGCTACAGTGCCAACTTCAATTTTATTTTCATAAGGATGTTTCATAAAAAATAATTTCTAATAACTTTACAAAACTTTGAAGCTATTTATAACCATTTTTTTTCATTATGACAATAATTAATTCTACATTTACAATAAACTGCCAGGTGTCAGCTTTCAAATGAGATCATACTTGTGCTTTTAGTGCAAAGGGTTCATGAACTGTATCTGTTTCAGTTTGGGTATGTCATTTCTGGGGATTTTTCAAAAGTGGGGGTGCAGCTTAACAGGTTAAACACGTCCCAATCTGTCCACTCGAAGCAGTCCTGCAGTGCTGCAACGGCTCCTTCCGGCCAGACACTGATGGTTGTTTTGTACTGGCCTGGAGCGTTTCAGCACTGGCCTGTACGCTGGAACGAGCAGTACACAAAGGTGGTCTGAGTATCCTAGATGGGGGCGAGGGCTGGCTTTGTATGAGTCTCGGATGTTGGTGTAACATAAGTCCAGCATGTTTTTACCTCTCATGGCAAGGTTCACATGTTGATAAAACTTTGGTGCAACAGTTTTCAGGTTGGCATGATTGAAATCCCCAGCAACAATAAAAAAAAAACGTTGGGGTGGGCCGTTTGTTGCCCACTGATGGTGTCATATACAGATGTGGCCTTTAAAAATGCGTGTCTCAGAGACAAGAATGCCGCGAGCACTGCGGGAAATTCTGCGGGATCCGGCAGAAGGGGGATTAGGTGTTGGACGCAGGAAATACTAAAACCTGTAGATGGCAGTCGTGTTTCATGTGGCCATACTGACGACAATACTGTATGTGTGCTCGACTTCATCCTCCTGAGCATATTGTATGATATTGAAGTAACATACAGTATCATACAGTATGATATTGAAGTAACATGACAGGGATTCTCGGTGCTTTGGCAGTACTTTGATGTCATACACATGCACGCTTTTTGGCAAGCGTTTGGTTGGCGAAGTTTTCTTTTGTCAGTTACATAAACAGTCACATATTCTTCATAAAAATCCGACTCAAACGCGCATCATTTGTCTTATTTTTCTTCTTCTGTGTACTTACAGTAGAAGAGATGTGATGTGATAACTGAGTCTTATAACATAATAATTCGTGAAGACCTTTGAAGAGACCGAGAGCATTTGCGCAATATCATTATCTATCTAATTTGACATTTAGTTCCTTTTTGCATCTGAACGTTTTAAATAGCTTTAACATGGTTGTAATGCGCTTTTCTGCATTACTGTACAGTACTTTTTATATTATCATGTTTCCCTTTACATGGTATGAAACACATAAGCGTCGATTTCGGTGGAGACGCATGGGTCATTTTGTACCCACCACTTTTAACTTCTGTCCATAATAATTTGACATTGTTCGATTTTTTTTACCGTTTTCAGTGGTTATGAGGAGCAATATGAGAGAGAAATTTGGTAATCATTGTCTGATCCAACAAAAAATACATTATTATATTTATTTTATTTTATTTTTCATGTTCGCATTTATGAGGGAAAAAACAACGTGTCAGTTCTCGGGTTACGGAAAAGCGCTCTGAAAGCGCCACTAAAAGACTGCTTTAAAACTTTCACAGAGACCTCAAACAGAACAGCTGCCTTTCTTTAAATTGAATTTCGTTTTGTATTAATTATATCTTAATTTTAATCAATGTTTCATGAACCAATTGCCTGGATTTATAAGAAGTAGGCCTAAATATAGCAGACAATCACGACATTGGAGGCACTGGCGAGTGAACTGGAGTTCATCCCATAAATGAACCGAAACTCGGCGTATAATACACATTCACATTCACAGCGTATTTAGACACATTTAGACGCATTCATAATCATTACTTTTACCGGTTCTTTGTGGCAAGCTTTATGCGTGCGGTCGTGCACTTGAGTGCGGCTATATTACGTAAACGCGCATTATCCTGTAGGCTAAAGTAGTAATTAAATTAATATAAAGGGGAGATTTGTCCATGAATGACTTAAATGAACAACTAAAACTTTTAGTTGGAAGCAGCCCTTACTCCACATATTTTCGAACCAGGCAACAGGACATCTGGGTTAGCGAGCGACCCTGCGGAATATTCAGAAATGCGCTCTCCACTCACGAGCTCTGATCAGAACAAACCCGAACCACACTGTCTGCTGAACTTGCGCAGGAACATCAAAATATAATATTTTCTAAAGAAGAATTTTACAACTTTATTGGTGGTAGTTGAGAAGAATTCCTCTTTCCATATCTAAATCATTTTGAGCGCAATATAAATTTAGGCTATCATATTGTTATTCTTATTCTTATTATATAAGAATACGTATTTTTTACAAAATTTTTAATAGAGAATAAGTTTAGCGTGTTGTGTGTATTTCCTAATTATAAGCTTTTGGTGAAATTGCAACAAAACTAAAAGTGCATAAAAACATAAAAATGGGCCCAGAATGGGCGGCGTCAGAGCTTATATAAGGAAGGCTCGTAGGCTATATTCTCTGATTTCTGTCTTTTCAGCGAAGCACTCGCATCGCTGGACTCTAAGAGGAAGCCGTCGCCGTTGTCCTGCAAGGAACAGCTAACGAGCCAGCTTAGGACAGCCTGAGGAAGCCGGACGAATCTCGCCGCCTTCAGCCTGCCGTGCCAGCTCAGCTATCCGGCGATATCCTTTCTTTGCAAGCTCTTTGTGTGTGTTTTTGCTTCCGCAGCACTCTAAAAGAGCAGAGGCGTTGTTGCAAATGCCTCGCACCACATGCGGCTCATGCCGCTCTACGCTCAGCGACAGAGACCGCCATCTTATCTGCGCTCTCTGCCTTTCCACGGGCGGCTGCGCCTTCTGTGAAGAGCTGCCGATGTCGACCCTGCGGGCTCGACTCGCCCTTTTCACAGAGCCTGCTCCAACCGTCGTTGGGCCGCGAAAGAAGAAGCGCCGCTCTCAACGACCACCGGAGCCCGAGACTCGAGCCAGGGCCTCGCCGGAGCCTCTCCCGCGAGCCTCGCTCTCTCCTTCTCCGCCCCCGCTTCCCGACGCGCAGCCGACGGCTCTCGCCCTCGATGCCGTCGCCTCAGGGGATGAAGCGGATGACAACGCGCTACTGGACACGTGCTCGTTAATGGCGTCGGACAGCGAGGGATGGTCCGGTTCTGTCCGCTCCGCCTCCTCCACCAGAGCGTCCAGCAGGACTCACGCCAGTGTGGACGCCGAGCTTCTCCACCTCCTCACTTTGGCAGTCGAGCACTTGGGCCTCGAATGGTCTCCGCCAGCAGCGCCCCCGCCCAACAGGCTCGACGGATGCTTCCTGCCCGCCAGTCGACAAGCTCCAGCGTCCAGACTAGGGGTGCGCCGATCCGATATTCGGTATCGGTATTAGTCCGATACTGGCCAAAATCACTGGATCGGATATTGCATGAATCGCGGGAGTATAACCCGATCCGATACGATCACGTCCCTTAGTCCTAAATTGTCATACAAATGCTTAACAACACCTGAGAGACATGCCGTAAAAAGAGATGAGCAACACGCGTCACGCAGCGTTGCCAGATTTTCACATACAAATCCCGTCCAATTGCTTCTTAAAAATAGCCAATCGCGTTTCGGGGTGGGAGAGACCTCGGACTTGGCAACACTGGCGTCACGTGAACGGTAGCTAGAGGTGAGTGAGGTAAGCCCTCTCAGCAATTAAGTTATCATGTCAGCTGTGTGGAATTATTTAAAATAAGACGCGATACGTTCATAATTAATAAACTACAAAACAGCGCGAGCAGGAAGCGGCGCGCCTCACGCGGGCACGGCTCACGCCTGGTTCACACTGGACGCCAAAGCGACGCGGAACGGAAAATCACGCGCGGTCCGGCGCCTGCCTGTTCACACCAGACGCGTATTCTCCGCGGCGGTCGACAAGCGCTTCTGCTCAGTTGTTGTTTATTCAGAGCTATTTTTATACATCATGGGTAAGTAAATAACCTCATAAAATGAATACACCATGGGCGCCGAAAGGAAGCGGCCTCCGTTCCGCGCCGCTTCGGCGTCGCTTCGGCGTCCTGTGTGAACCAGGGGTTATGCTCCGAGAACGGATTACTGCACTAGTGATATAAAACGCATCTTCCCCATGAACAACACAAAGTAAATACATTCACACGTAACACACACACACACACAGGTTAACTTAAGCAATACTTTTAATAAGGTAGTCTAATATTTTTCTGACTAACTGACACAGTAAAGGGTAGATTTAAATAAATAAAAACGAAATTTAAATAAAGAAAAAAACGAAATTTAAATAAAGAAAAACGAAATTTAAATAAAGAAGAAACGAAATTTAAATAAAGAAAAACAAAATTTAATTAAAGAAAAAACGAAATTTAAATAAAGAAAAACGAAATTTAAATAAAGAAGAAACGAAATTTAAATAAAGAAAAACGAAATTTAATTAAAGAAAAAAACGAATTTTAATAAAGAAAAACGAAATTAAGTTAAATTAAAAATGAGATTAATTTAGATTGATAATAAGGGGTAAAAAGCTTAATACATTTTGTTTCTATTATTCTATTTTCCACAATGTCAAAGCAACGCAGCTTAACCCAAAATACAAGCTCGCAGGCATGCACTTCTGTCCTTACAAACTCCGCTGTTCTGCGCTCTAGCCAGAGAAATGGGAACTCCGCTTCCCACTCGCGCTGTTTGTAGTTTATTCAAAGTTTATTCATTCTGAACGTGTCTCGTCTCGTGTGTCTATCTATATTTCGTCAGATTTTATAGTGTTGAACATATTCAAGCGCGAATGAGAACCATTTCGAGGGGGATGCCAGGTGTAAAAAAAAAAAAAAAAAAAAAAAAAAAAACGAATATTCGACTGTCAAATTCTCAAATCGAATACCAACTTACCGAACGAATATTCGAATAGTCGGGTATGACTACATAAGAGTTTTGTGTTACATCCAGTTTTTGGCACTGGAATTATAATTTTTGTTTTATTTGCACAGTTGCACTTTAAATTTCATTAATTAAATGGTGCTGAATAATTAAAAATGTTGCTACAAGTTCTGTTAAAAAAATGTTTTAATAACAATTAAGCAGCAGTATTGCACAACTGAGTCATGTTGTGGGCTACTTATATAGAACATTTATTGCACTGTTTGAGCATGATGCTTTTTAGATGGCTAGGTTAAACACAGTGCATCCTCCTGACAAATGTGTTATTAACAGCTTAATTAAGAAAAAAATATATGGTATTGTATCGGTATCGGTATCGACAGATACTCAATTGTGTGTTATCGGTATCGGTATCGGACATGAAAAAGTGGTATCGAGCCACCCCTAGTCCAGACCAGCGCCTTTTCTACCGGAGCTTCACGAGGAGCTTGCTAAATCGTGGAATGCTCCAGTTTCGGCCAGACTCCGCTCTCCGGCCTCATCAGCTCTCTCCCGCGTGGACGGAGCCACGGAGAAGGGGTATGACCGGATCCCACCGGTCGAGCAGGCGGTTGCAGCGCATCTTTGCCCCCCATCCGCTAGATGGCGTTCAAAGACTGCCCTCCCGTCTAAGGCCTGCAGGACTACTTCGGCGTTTGTCAGCCGCGCTTTCTCCGCCGCTGGGCAAGCCGCCTCAGCCCTGCACACAATGGCGGTCCTTCAAGTTCTCCAAGCCAACCTCCTCCGCCAGCTCGACGAAGGGGAACTGGATAAGTCTGCCTTGACCGACCTGCGCAGTGCGACGGACCTCTCCCTTCGCACGACGAAGACAGCGGCTCAAGCTATCGGACGTTCCATGGCTTCGCTGACCGTCATAGAGCGCCACCTCTGGCTAACGCTAGCCGACATGGGGGAACAAGAGCAGTCCGTGTTTCTCAACGCCCCGCTCTCACCCACCGGTCTCTTCGGCCCTGCGGTGAGTGGCCTCGTGGACCGCTTCTCTGAAGTACAGAAAGCGTCAGAGGCCATGAACCTCTTTCTGCCCCGCCGCTCGAGCTCCGCTGCAGGCCGCTCTAACACTCAGCCTCCTGCACGCAGCTCCACGCAGCGCCCGTCTCGACCTCCATTTTCGCAGCAGCGCCAGCGCGGCCGACCTAGGTCCCGCTCCACCAGCCAGCACAAGCCGCTACCCCCGCGGGGTCCCCGGCCTAAAGTTTCGCTGAAACCCGAGCCTGCGAAGTCCTCCTAGCACTCGTCGAGAGGAAAAGACGGTTGGGTCCCGCCGCGGCCGGACCGCCGTCAAAGCTAACTTGTATCCCTCTGCCAGTCCCCTTGATAAAGGCTACTGCAGTAGTGTCCACCGCAGCCAACGAGCCAGTTTCTCAACTCTCTCGCCTGCACACAAACGCCGTTTTTACGGCGACCCAGATAAATCAAATAAAGAGTGTAAAATCTGGTCATTCGGCTCACGCCGTCAGTGTTATGAGTGTAGTAAACATGCCCACGTCCCAGTGTTCATTGCTACACACAAGCACAATCTCCCCTGTGTACCCCACAGAGTGCACTCACATAAAGCGCGCTACGGCCGCTCGAGTGTTAGCTGTAGGTCACGTGCCCACGCCCCAGTGCTCACACCTACACAGTGCTCGCTCTGTCTCACACATTCGGGGTCCAGAGCAATCCGCCACCGGCTGTGTGTTAATAAAGAGCCCTGTGCCCGCTACACAGCAGGCACACTCTCATGTAAACACTCACGAGCCCGCCCCGCTTCCGCGCCGCGAGCCGTCACACTCAACGCTCTCTCACAGCGTCACTCAGCCGGATCAGCGAGCTATCAGCGAGCCCCCGTCTCCTCTCACTGCCACTGCGCGACTAGCGCACATACCGCCACAGGCTCCCTGTCCCGCGCTGTGCGGCGGGCGGGGCCCGGAGGCGATTCGACCCCTAGCTATGAGTGCGAATGCATGGAAAGCTATTCCGGGAGTGTCGAAGTGGGTTCTAAACACAGTGATAAGGGGCTATTCGCTTCAATTCGCTCGCCGCCCCCGCGCTTTCGCGCTCGGGTCGAGACTCATGTGAAGGCGGATGCAGCTCATTTACTTCACGCAGAAATAGCGAATTTGATGCACAAAGGGGCGATAGACCGAGTTCACCCTCCGGTTACCGAGGCAGGCTTATACAGCCGTTATTTCCTCGTACCCAAGAGGGGCGGAGCGCTCAGACCTATATTAGATCTGAGATATTTGAACAAAGCGCTCATGAAACGACCGTTCAAAATGCTCACGACCAGTCAAATCCTCGCGCAGATTCGCCCGGGGGACTGGTTCATCTCTCTCGATCTGAAAGACGTGTATTTTCAGATTCAGATTATACCCCGTCACAGGCCATTCTTGAGATTCGCCTTAGACGGTCAGGTATATCAGTACACCGTCCTGCCGTTCGGCCTGTCCCTGGCACCCCGTACATTTACGAAGTGCATGGATGCGGCTCTCGCACCCCTGAGATCGAAGGGAATGCGAATTCTGAACTATCTGGACGATTGGCTCATTATAGCGCACTCAACAGAGGAACTAATTTCTCACAAGAAAGCGCTTCTCGTCATTTGGAAAGCCTGGGTCTTTCCGTGAACTGGGACAAGAGCTCTCTAACTCCCAGCCAGTCTATCTCTTTCCTGGGTATAGATCTGGATTCGGCGGCGATGACGGCCAGATTGTCAACACAGCGCGCACGCTGTGTTCGACACCTCGCCGCTTCCATTCAAGTGGGAAAAGTTTTTCCCCTAAAAACATTTCAGAGGCTTTTGGGCCATATGGCGTCAGCCGCAGCGGTCCTGCAGCTGGGTTTACTTCGAATGCGCCCGCTTCAATGCTGGCTAAAGTCGGAAGTGCCCCGCAAAGCATGGATTTCGGGCCGTGCACCAGTCAGAGTGACTCAGCGCTGTGTCTCAGCCCTGCAGCCCTGGCTGGCGGCCGAATGGTATCAGCGGGGAGTGACGATGGGGGTCATCGCACACCGCCAAGTGGTCTCGACAGACGCGTCCAACATGGGTTGGGGAGCGACTCACGAGGGCAGTCCGATTTGCGGCCCATGGTTGAATACGGAGAAAAGCCTTCACATAAACTGTCTAGAGATGCTGGCGGTCGAGAAAGCGCTGAAGCACTTTCTACCGCTTCTACGGGGACACCATGTGCTAGTTCGCTCGGACAACATGTCAGTGGTGTCTTACGTGAACCGCCAGGGCGGAATCAGATCCAGAACCCTGCGCGCTCTCGCAGAGCGCCTCCTATCTTGGGCCCAGGGCCCACTGCGCTCCCTAAGGGCAGCTCATGTACCCGGTCGTCTGAACGACGGCCCGGACAGACTGTCCAGGGACAAAGTTCCCCCAGGGGAATGGTCTCTACACCGCCAGACGGTCCAAACGCTTTGGCGTCGTTTCGGTGAAGCGGAGATCGACCTCTTCGCCGCGAGCGAGAACGCTCAGTGCCAGAGGTTTTTCTCAAAACACGAGGATGCGCTGGCCCAGACCTGGCCCAGCGTTCCGCTGTATGCGTTCCCCCCGATCTCAATGCTGCCTCAAGTGCTAGCGAGGATCAGGGAGGCGGACTGCGCAGTGCTCCTCATAGCTCCGCGCTGGGAAAACCAACCGTGGTTCCCCGAGCTAATGAGACTGGCGGACACAGCCCCATGGCCGATTCCGGTGAGGAGAGATCTTCTCTCTCAAGCCCGAGGATCGATTCTGCATCCCCATCCAGAGCACTGGTCTCTGCATGCGTGGGAAATCAACGGATATTCGTTGACCTGCCAGAAGGGGTAATTAACACGATCACGCAGTCCAGAGCCCCCTCGACGAGGCGGCTCTATGCGTCTAAATGGTCGGTGTTTAGCAAATGGTGTGTGGAAAAGGGTTCTAATGCTCAGTCCTGTGGAGTCCCACAGGTATTAAACTTTCTCCAAGAGATGTTGGACGCGGGCAGGTCCCCCTCCACGCTCAAGGTTTACGTCGCGGCCATAGCAGCGTTCGCCGATTCGGCGCGCGGCCGCTCGCTGGGCAGGAACGAACTCATTACCCGCTTTCTGCGCGGGGCCAGGAGGATGAGCCCTCCTCGGCCCCTGTCAGTCCCTATTTGGAACCTGTCTCTGGTCCTAGAGTCCCTAAAAGCGCATCCCTTCGAGCCTTTGGACTCTGTGGAGTTGAAATACTTGACGCTTAAAACCGTTTTTCTGCTAGCTCTGGCTTCAGTCAAACGAGTGGGTGATTTGCATGCGCTGTCCGTCAGCGCGTCGTGCCTCGAGTTTGGACCTAACGACTCGTTAGCCATTCTCAAACCGAAGCATGGTTATGTCCCCAAAGTGTTAAGTACTCCCTTTAGGGCTCAAGTCATTACCCTATCGGCCCTGCCGTCATCCGGCAGCGAGGAGGGTATTAACCGCCTTTGCCCGGTCAGGGCGTTAAGGTGTTATGTCATGCGCTCTGCAGCCTTCAGGCTCTCAGAGCAGCTTTTTGTCTCGTTTGGAGGGCGCGCTAAGGGTCGCGCCGCCTCGAAACAGACGCTATCCAGATGGATTGTGGATGCTATTGCAGCAGCATATGCGTCAAAAGACCTGCAATGTCTGTTGGGCATACGGGCTCATTTCACTAGAGGCATGGCCTTATCGTGGGCATGGTCCAGCGGGATTTCCATTCATGACATTTGTATGGCGGCGGGCTGGGCGTCCCCCTCTACATTTGTTAGGTTTTATAACCTGGAAGTTCCCGCCCTGCAGGCTAAACTTCTGTCAGTCTAGTCGTGTTCATGTCCTGCTCATGTGCGCAGGCTGTATTATCGATTAGCTTGTCTGTTGAGCTGCACGCTCAGGGTATCAGTATGCATAGACCGGGCATGCCGTTCTTGTGTTCCCTAGGTGTGCTTATGAACATGTGTTGGCCCGCACCACTGGCCACCTGTCATTTCACCTCTATGCTTTCATAAAGAGTCATATGTGATCGTTAGGCGCGCACGGCGTGGACAAGGGGTTCCCGCAGCGTAAGCAAGCTTACGCAATACGAGAGAACCTCTCGTAAGAGAACGATACTTGGTTACTCACGTAACCTCGGTTCTCTCTAGAGAGGGAACGAGTATTGCGTTCCCTGCCGTGCTTAAAGCCTATAGCTCGTGTCGCTTCATTCGACAGAAAACAGAGAATGACGTCACGCCAGGCTCACTGGTAGGCTTAAGCAGTTGCCGCGCGGCAGCCAATGAGCGTGCAGTATGTCGCTCTAGCTCAGCTGCCCACAGCTGCACTGCGTTGACAAAATATGAAATTAAGGATAATTTTTGGCTTCAGTATCTCGAGAAAAGAAGACTTTCCCGCAGCGTAAGCAAGCTTACGCAATACTCGTTCCCTCTCTAGAGAGAACCGAGGTTACGTGAGTAACCAAGTATCGATTTAATCACGTAAAACACAAGCACCACTCTTCTGAATGATGGTAACAAACCTCCAAGAGTTTGTAAACCATTTATTTGTAAAACATATTTGATGCTAACTTTACTTACAAATTCAAAAAAAAAAAAAAAAAAAAAAAAAAAATGTTTTTACAGTGTATAAATAAAACGACATGAAGGAAGTTAGTTCCAAAATGTAATTAATTGCAGTCTTTGTTTTAGCTGCTTGTTTTAGCTGCTTCCAAGTCAAGAAATTACAAACCACCCACCCCCCAGGTCTGCTAATTCTTTGCCAACCCCCAATGCTAATCGATCTCCTCTCAGGGAATCAAAAGAAAACCTGTTTTTCCAGTTTTCACCAGTGTGTGGGCGGGGTTTTAATCCCTTGCAGTTCCTTTGTTTAAAATGCTATTTAAGCAAATCTACGTAGCAAAAATACATACGGTTTAAGTTATTTCAAATTAATGTTTATAACTTATAAAAATAAGTTGATATCGTATAACTTAATTTGACATGTTGATATAACCAACTGACATTGTAGGCTAGTAGATTAGATTGCATGCAGGAAGAGGCTTATGCTTTGTATTAAGTAATGAGCGTTTACGTAATATAGCCGCACTCAAGCGCACGACCGCACGCATAAAGCTTGCCACAAAGAACCGGTAAAAGTAATGATTATGAATGCGTCTAAATGTGTCTAAATACGCTGTGAATGTGAATGTGTATTATATGCCGAGTTTCGGTTCATTTATGAGACGAACTCCAGTTCACTCGCCGGCGCCTCCAATGTCGTGATTGTCTGCTATATTTACTTCTTATAAATCCAGGCAATTGGTTCATGAAACAGTGATCAAAATTAAGATATAATTAATACAAAATGAAATTCAATTTAAAGAAAGGCAGCTGTTCTGTTTGAGGTCTCTGTGAAAGTTTTAAAGCAGTCTTTTAGTGGCGCTTTCAGAGCGCTCATCCGTAACCGAGAACTGACACGTTGTTTTTTCCCTCATAAATGCAAACACGAAAAATAAAATAAAATGAATATTATAATGGGTCAGAAAATGATTGCCAAATTTCTCTCTCATATTGCTCCTCATAACCACTGAAAACGGTCAAAAAATCGAACCAAAAGTCAAATTATTATGGACTTTAAGTTAAAAGTGGTGGGTACAAAATGACTCCGAAATCTGGTGGGTACACCGCACCGTCAGGGGCGTAAATTTCATCTAAATGTTGGGGGGGACAATTAACATAACTTTCCTCAAGAGCAATTTTTGAAGGGACACCAATAATACAGGCAAAATTGTACTTTCTACGGATATGTGTAGTACACAGAGGAAAGCCTTACTACTATTATTAGTGTAGCTAGCATGGAGACCATGCCATTATCCTTCTTTTCAAAGTTTCTCTCTGGTTCATTGAAAAAGCTGACTAAATTGACCAAAATATTCTTCATTGCTGTGCGAAATTGACAAAAAATGATCTCTATATTTTCAGGGATTTTATCGATAACGATATTTTGCTGAGTGTGTTATTGTGCTGGTAACTTGGCATGTTTAGGACTGCCGTGGACAGCTGACTCCTAAAGTTTTTGATATTCTTCATATTCTGTGTGGCGGTCAGTTCACAGCAGTGACAGAAATCATTTTTCCAATAAGTTTCAATAGATATACCTTCATTGGCATTTTTATCTTTATAAATGTATTTTTAAACCTAATTGCATGCATCATCTTTTGTGTCAATTTCATACATTTAATTAAATTAAATGTAATTATACTAATAAGACACAATAGGGCTGTTACCAATCAAATTAAATAAGTATCAACAAAATATTTGCAATGGAGAGGAAACACAGAAGCTGCATTTGAAATGGCATTTAGATGCTTTTATTTACACAGACATAATGTTTTGTTTAAAACATAAAACGTTGAATATTGATATATAAAATTATTTAAAACATGAAAAGATCATGTAAATGTGGAATTAAAACCGCCAGTAGGTGGCAGCAATTCATTGGTAATGAGTGAGTCATTGAGATTCAACTGATTCGTTCAAAAAGCTGATTCATAATTCAGTAAGGAAACACCTTGTGTGTTTCTCAGAGACGCAAATACAGTGCTATGGCTTAGTTTTCAAATATTTTCGTTGGCGAAATAGAGTTAAAACAGGCAATATGGTGTCTAAAAGTAAACTTTTCATTTATCAATTTATTAAATCACATTTATTATCATGTTAATATCTGGAGAAAACTGCACTCTTTGTGTGATATTATATTAGATTAACTATATTAAATTATATAAACTGACTAAATCACACAGTGAAAGCGTGAAAATGTAAATGCGCACCCGCACTTGTCTAATCTACAAGACGTTAGGCCTACACGCATGTGTAAGTTACACTTTATTGGTGTGTGTGAGGGAACGGTTTTAAACAATCGCGGTAAATGCACAGACTGTATAAAACAAGGTCACCAACATAGCGAGGCGGACTACATCGGTGACAAAAGTACATTGCTTATCATTAAAAAAAAAATGTAAGTGAATAAAATAGCCTTGACTTACTGGAGTTTCACAACTGAAAAACCTTGTTCTCTCCCACTATTTGTGTTTCTGTTTGTGATGAGGTAAAAGGGAGGGGGACTCAAAATGTTAAAACGTTTTTTTGTTTGTTTTTTGTTGCCCCGTTTGCATTTTTATTGTTTTACTACTTAAACAGTTATTTTAAATATATATCATTATATTATTTACAATACACATATTTTAATTATATTTTTAGGAGGGGACAACCCTCAGATAGGGGGGGTCCTGACCCCCCCGACCCCCCTGCGATTTCCGCCTATGCGCACCGTCCCCACCGAAATCGACGCTTATGCTAGTATAATATCTTTTTGACAAGTTTCTGTAATAAATCCGTAAATCAATCACAAAACGTGTTGATGTGTTGGCGAATACAATTTTAAATTGTCAATTTAAAAACAGCAGAAACGTGTATAAAACCCGCTCAATAGTTAACAATATCTGAACTGTGCTCTTTTGCATACTTCTAATTTTCTCATGCACTTTGTCTTGTATTTCTGCAATAGATTCATTGATCTGGCCATATATGTGACCAGACTAACGTAATTTCTCTGTCTTTTTATCTCTTTAAAATATTGCTACTTTTAGAAAAAAATGACATAATTATGAATCAAATTATTATGAACAAACAATGAAATTGTGTCAAAATTCGACAACACAAAGAATTATCAAAAGGCGATATAACGCACATCTCAGTTTAAATTAATTATATAAAAAACAGGGAACATTTTGTAAAAACAAAACTGAACAAAATGCGTAATTAAAATAATTGTAGGCCTATTATGTTTTACCAAATATGTAATACCACTTCCTCATAATGATGTAATTAATTTTTAAAACAACATCTGTCAAACTGTCAATCAGATACCATTATCTGGTAATTTTTATTTTATTTTAGAAGTCATGACTGTTGATCACCCTTTATATGGATTTTGTGAATATGAATATTTAAAAGATTTACAAACTGTCGGCAAGACCTCAAACCAACGCCGGACATTCTGAGACTAACGTGGAAAAATAGTTCAATTAAAATATTTATTAATAATGTAATGGCAATCAGATGCGCCCAAAATATAAATGCAACGCGTTGTGCTGCAACATTACCCCACAAGAACAATCACACAAGAAATATCTGCAGGAATTAAGAATCTGGGTAATTTGCATTATTTAAGACTTTCATTATGTTAGGATGATTTTGTGTATAAAATAAAAAAAATACTGCTGGGTTTTTAGAGGCAGAGTCACGTGTATTATGCTCACACTAAATTCTCTGTTGCACTTAAATGCGCATTGCACGCACAATCATCTTAATTGTTGTACAAAAAAAGTTATGCGCTGGCAAGAACGTCACTTTGCTGTTTTAATAAAAGCAATGTTAAATATTCTGCATGCACTCATCTCCTGGAAACCACAGCGATGACAAAGCATATATAAAAATTCGTAAACGTTGTCCAATACCCCTTCTTGTCTTAAGACAACTTTGATGAACCTTTTGGATTTAGAAATATTTTCAAATGTCTGTATAATACAGTACTGTAAATATTTGTGTCTATTACTATTTATAATTTATATTTTATTGTGGATGTTTTTCTCACAATCATGACATAATGTGAAGTAAAATAAAAAATCTAATGTAAAGTTGTTTTTTTTGCGCCACCTGGTGGATATTCTGTGAAGCGAAACACATTGAGGGAATTTGTAAGTAGGCCCCCCCGAAAGCACTTGCAGAATTCTGCGAGACTGTGCGAGACGAATTGCCGAATGCCGCGGGAGAAAACGCGCGTTTTTAAAGGCCACATCTGTAGCTCACGCAGCGCCTCGTTAGCATTCGCACTGGGAGGGATATGCACCGCCACTACCATAATAGCAGTGAATTCCCTGGGTAAATAAAACGGCCGACATTTCACCATTAAAAACTCTATTTTCTCAAACTAAAGATAGGCAAAATGTGTGAATTTGAACAGCAGCTAAAAAACAGGAACCTTTAGCAGACGTGATATTGCTCTGTCTAGATAGAATTTATGTTGGACAAGAGATCTTGAACAAAGATGTTTCCTTTTAAGGTAAACAAGACCTGATGCAGCCTACCCAGGATGTGTTAGGGGTATATAACCCTGGCAAAGGGAACTAACCTTGCCCTTCGCATAGCAGATGCTCTCTGTATGTGAACTGCCAATTTCTTGCAAGAAATAAAAACATTTTGATACTTTGACTTTTTAAAGGTTTCCACTTGTCTCCTTCCTCCTCACTTTTAAGTCTAGAAAGAATTTCCACGACAGGGTGAAGTGGAGTCCAGCCTACTTCCCCCTTGCAGGGACTGCTTAAAGCTGCATATACAGCGTGCCAATTACCAGACAGCTGTCTGGAGGCACTGTCTGGAAGGACAGCCAGACATACCCGAACCAAAAGGACATGGATGGACAACTGATGACAAAGGTATGCTTATAATAAATACAATAATTACATTTTACTAATTATACAATAGTATAAATATCTATAGGTAATTTCTTGACATTTGGACACCTCACCGAAATGGATGAGAAATATCTCCCACTTATTTGTACAGGTATGCTGATGTTAGACTGGATGCGGGGACCCCCAGCCCAGCACCAATGGCTGTTCTGGAGCTTATGGCCTGCAAGTGTTCACGGACCTGCAAGCTTCCCGACTGTTTCTGTCTTGCCAATAAATTAAAGTGCACAGAAATGTGCAAGCTACAAACCTGCAGCAATCAGAGGGAGGAGGAGGAGGAGAATACTGATGTCATGAAACTGGTTGAATATGATGATGATGACGATGATGATGATGATGATAAATAAACAGAAACATTTTGCAATGACCAAATAAGTTCATGAATAAGGTATAATTATTTTGTTTTTCTTTGTATGACATGTTCTGTTCAAATAAAGTTACAAGATTTTTTCATTCTTTGGCTCAATGGTTAGTGTCATTGAAGGCTAATTTCTGTGACAAAGCTACCACTTAGAAAAGGTTATCATGTTGAAATATCATCTAGAGATATGGACTAAAAAAAGAAAAATCAAACTAGAATTTGCCACCTTGGGTGTTAGCGATTTCGAAATCATATTGCATATTGGTACAGCCCTAATTATTAGAATATAGACATTAAGAGAATAAATTGTTATGCAAATACTTTTACTTTTAATACTTAAAGTACATTTAAAATCAGGTACTTTTTTACTTAAGTAGGGTTTTCATTGCGGTACTTCTACTTTTACTAAAGTAAATATGTCTCTGGTTATTTGTACTTTTACTTAAGTACTGAGATTCAGTACTTCCTCCACCACTGGCGGCAATGTGTGTTGCAGTAGCGTCGTCATATCTGGCTATGACATGACATATAGCCTATCACATGCTCTCACACGTTTATTTTATTAGCATTTCTGGGAGGAGTAAAATTTCCATATGTTAGTCCATGGGCCCAGGCCACAATTTTCACTAATTGCTACACTCAGATCTACGAACCTGTGTCGTGGTGTGAGAAGGCAGAATCGCAACACACCCCTTTTTTGAAGTTAACATTATACAATACGTAAACCTACACCACAAAACTAGTTGAGGATAAATTATTTAATATTGGGCAATTCCAGCGTTATAAACGGGACATTTGCAGTAAAAACTTGAAATATAAATTCTCAGAAAATGCATTTAATACATAGTGAAAAATATCAGTATGCGTTTTATATTTAATATGAGGGAAATCTTTTAACTTTTAGGTAGCAAAATATTTTTTAGTAATTCTGTGAATTACACTGCGCAAACCAAAAGTAATACCCACCGGACGAAGAAGGGTTGGCTCTCCACTAGGGGTGGAACGGTACATGAATTCGTATTGAACCGAAAGGTACGGGGGTCACGGTTCGGTGCATGAATATACACAGAGAATACACGGTATAAAAATAAATAAAACTTGCGTGCAAATTAATTAATGTAATGAGGAACTACTGTTAGATACGCGGGTTCTTTAGGGACACATAATCTGTAGCTCCACCTTAGCTCTGAAGCTCCGTGGCTATAATGAACAGGCTGCGATGTCAAGATTGCAATGCTGGAATATGTTGTGTGTGTGTGTGCGTGCATGTGTGTGTGTGAGAGAGAGGCGCGGGCGCGATCGAAAAGTGGAAACATAAAAACATACTATGTCATTTTGATCATACAGGACATCGTTCAAACTGCAGTGTTTACTTATATTTGTGACACAACATTGTGCTTTTGTCAAACTGTAAACTCTTTTAAAAATGTATAAACAAACCTACAACTGTTACCCAACCAAAATCACACACCTACTGTTTACAAGCAAAATATATTTATCCAACCCGATTTAAAAACAGTCTGTCTGTGCCGTCTTTTTGACATTTATCATATTGCATTGGTTTTCATTTCTTGTCCTCAAACCGAGCACTAATCTATTTATTTTTAAGTTACACATTTTACATTGATTAAAAAAGAAAATCAAATGTGTTTTTAATGGTAGTATTATTTTATACAGAAATCAATTATTTATAATTCAGATGAGAATAAAGTTAGTGTTAATTGAAATTTTAAGGAAAACTAATATATTAATCTGAAATATAGCAAATTAATTTTAAATTCATTCAGGTACAATTACCAAACATATCTCAAGGTCTTTGTCTTTTTATTAATTTAATTAATAAACTAATTATATAAAACTATTGTCAAAGCACTACAAATAAACTGGTTCTATGGTTCCTTTACTTTATTAATAAAACTTATTTAAAAAATACAAGGCTAAAGACATTTATTTTCCTTTGGTGGTACAGCCTGAGACATGCACAATAAAAAAAATTGCCTTCTACATTTTTATTTAGCTTTTCCCTCCATTGTACCGAAGTCGTACCGAACCTTGATGTCTGAACCGAGGTATGAACCAAACCGTGACTTCTGTGTACCGTTCCACCCCTACTCTCCACAGAACATAAAATATTCATTTTATTTTATTTTTCGTGTTTCCATTTATGAGGAAAAAACAATGTTACAGACGTGACCACTCTGAAAGCGGCACTAAAAGACTGATTTAAAACTTTCACAGAGACCTCAAACAGAAAGCACAAAGCCTTTTTTAAAGTGAATTTCGTTTTGTAATAATTGTATCTTAATTTTAATCAATGTTTCATCAACCAATTGCTAAGATTTAAAGGGATAGTTCAGGATTTAGCATTAAGCTTTGTATTAGTAGAAAAACTGTAGTATTTTCGAATTACCGTGCTTTCCACCCTCATATCCGCCTGAGACAAGAGATTTATGTATTTTTTGTCTGGAAAAAATCCTCCGATGACGCAAAAATCGTCATATTGCGTCATCGGAGGATTTTCTGGCCAGAGGCTAAAGACTACAGCCAGTAGATGGCGTTGTTCCGCATGTTTTCAGCCCGCCCATAGAGGGTGGGATCTCACTCACAGATGCTACACAGTGTCAGCCGTCTTTCTTTGGAAGCTAGCAGGCTCTTGTTCTGTGGAGAAAGCCGAGTATAGGAGAAAGCTGAATGGGTTACCATCCTCCTTTTCCCTGACATGTCCGGCGGGCAAGATCGTTCAAAATGTCCAGGATTCAGCTTTTGCTTTCTGCGGTCACCATTCATTGTTTACATGCACACATTTTGTTTCAATCTAACTGAATTCATTCCGATTGGTGAATCTGAATGTAATGATTACATAAACGCTAAACAAGTGATCGGTTGATGTGCGTTTTACCATTGCTAAGAAAATTCCCGCTCCTCCGTGAGAAATACAAGACCGGCGCGTCTCAGTAATGACGCCACCGGCCTCGCGCCGTTCTCCCGCGTCCCTCAGTCTCGTCCTGCTCGCCACAGGTAACATGATGAATGAATGGCGACTGTAGAACGCAAAAGCCGAATCCCAGACATTTTAGGCGATCTCGAAATCCCTGGCAAACTCATCACGGAGTCTCAATAATAGCATAGCCTTGTTGTTTTCAACTGCGCTCTCCTTCCGGTAGGCGTGGCTTGGGAGTGGCCTCCTAGGGCAGCAAGCAAGTGCATTCTGGGAGTTGTTGTCTTTCATCCACATAAGCCAAAAATACATTTTCTGGATTTTCTCAGTCTAGAAAGCTCCAAATTCAAAAATTTCTTCACATTTCTTCTACATAAATGACCTATTTTAAATACACATTCATCTTTCTAGAGGTGAAGTATCCCTTTAATAAATAAGTAAAAATAGTAGAAAATAGATAATCACGACACGAAGGCGCCGGCGTGTTAACTGAAGCGCGTCTCATAAATGAACCAAAACTCAGCGTATAAGGTAACCTACTTGCCTCACAGACCTGATAAATATATCTTTAGACAGCTTTTAATGTGTACTTTTAAACAGAACAATTCAAAATGAAAGAAAACAGACTGCTCTCTGCTTATGTAATGTTCACTTCGCGTTGACTACTGCAAAGATCACGTATCGTCAACTTCATCTTTGCAGCCGACACAGAAAACACTTGTTTATTAATAAACAATTAAAATGTCTCCTTGCTATATTTGATATATTCATTACTTTTGCCAGTTCTTTGTGACAGCTTTTAGGTGCTTTATTGGCAGCGCCACCAACGCGTCAGCACCGAAAACATGGAGATTTTTTTCAATCCCTGTTTTGGCAGGGGAAAAACTGATCAGAAAATGTAACGAAAATGTAACACAACGTTGTAGAAATTTAGTGGAGTAGAAAGTATAATAATTGCTGCAAAAAGTAACGAAGTAAAAGTCAAAAGTATGCACTATTGATTCTACTTAAGTAAAGTACAGATACGTGAAAAATGCACTTAAGTAAAGTAACAAAGTTACATTCTACCACTGATCACCGCAGACGAGCAGCTGAGCATCTATTCATCAAGCCAACGTTCAAACTATCGCAAATCAAAGTGAAAGTCAGTCTCAGACACTTAAAGGCGGGCATACACTGTGCGATGTCTGTGCGATTTCAGCAAGGTACCTACTCACACTGAACGAGTAGATCGCATGCGATATAAAGCCAAAGCTCAGGATTTCTGTGCTCACACTGTACGGTCCGAACGTCGAGCTGCGACTTCACTGCTCACACTATGCGTGTGAAATATGGGCGAATCAGCGCGATAAACCCTCGTGCCGGGTTGCGCCTATAGACGATATCATGTATTTAGCATTTCCAATTTATGTATTAAATTATTATTAGTATTATTGTATATTATTATTATTATTAGGGAAGGCCTGGGCTACTTTTATTATTAAAGTGATAGGCTGTTAAATTGCCACGCAATTCATAGCGTATCACCGCAAAACCAACGCGCTGTGAGGATAATAAAATACAGAAGCTTACTCATTGAAAATTGTCTAAAACATTTAGGTCGATTACAATGAATTATAGGCATATAATTAATTATTAACCGTCTATAATATGTCCAAACACTGCAATAATGAACCAATGAAAATTAAAAACAGCTTTATTTTAAAAACATTGTTTAACAAATTAAATAAAAGAGGCAAAGTGTACATCGCAGGTGGCTTGGAAGAAGTGGGAAATGGTTAATCCATTTTGCAACACAAACTTGAGGTAAGCAACAGTATTTTGTAGCTAGTTTGAACTACAGAACTTAAAGAGCAACCTCTTTTCGTTTTTTTTTTTTTTTTTGCTGCAGATGAAATGGTTAAACTTCTGTTTTCGCGCAGGCGCAGTGAGGGAAAAACACTGAGTTCAGGGCAATCGGTTCGTAGCTCTGCTTCAACTGTGCGATATAGTCACGAGGAGCGACCAAAATTTCTAACATGCCAGAAATTCATCCGACCATCCGATTGCCGGTCGTGAGAGGTACTCGCCTCTCGTTTCCCCCTGTACACTGCACGAACACTGCACGACAAACGACGCACGACAAAGCTGAAAATCGGCCCGACCCGACAAAGAGTCGCACAAGTCAGAATTCGGCTCAAAATCGGACGAAAATCGCACAGTGTATGCCCGCCTTAACACACAATCATCATCATTAAAAGTAAAGAAACGAAATGATCTTCCAGGGCTGTTGCCGCTCTCTTATTGCGGTCTTTGATTTAGAAATTTTAGCTGATGATCAATAAATGCAGCTCTTATCTGTTGCTTTCGGTGACGTGCCCTCCATTAAATCTGCATATAGCACGGGAATTGAAGATCGGATTTAAATCCGTTTTGCAAAAACACATTTGTGTGACCAGGTGTAAATGGAATCGTTTTGATAAATCAGATAGCAATCCGATCTAAGACAACGCATGAAGAGGCCAGGTGTAAACAGCCCACGATCTGCTTTTGCAGAAATATGGTAGTAACGCGCTACTGTCATGTGGATGAAGGTAGATGAACCCAAAAGCAGACAGAATGCTCACACAAGATTTATTGTAGACAATAACAGGGAAAACAAAGCCCACGAGGGGGCAAAACAAGACAAGACAGGACTACGAGTGACTAAACTAGACTATGACTAGACAAAACTAGACTACAAATAAACAGCTAATACACAAACAGAACTCTCTCTTGACAGGGTACTCACAGTGAACAAAGTCTCACAATGAATGACAGCAGATAACATGAAACACTCAGGTAGGAATCACAATGAACCGACACAAGACAGCAGACAAGAGGGGATTAAATAGGGAACTAAAGATACACAACAGGTGACAAAGGTGAAGCAATAATGACAAAACGAGGATAACAAGGGGGGCGGGGCTGGGTGACGAGACAACACAAGCACATGGCCCAAACAAATGGCCATGTGCTTGCACATAAAACATGGGCCTGTCATGATCCTGCCTCAAGACCAGGGAAAATCAGAGACAAGAAGGCAGAATCATGACAGCTACAGCGCACATTCATTCAGCTGCAGTTCTGGCGCCTCAGTCCCAATACTGTAAAACTCCATGTACATACACATAGACAATTAGAGTTACGCGGTAGAGTTGCTTGTAATTAATGAAATAGTAGTTATTTCCCTGCATTTTATTCCATTTTGATTCAATAAAGAAATATTTTGCAAAACTGCAATGGAAACAGTTTTTTGCGCATTTACAGTCACCTGACGTAGACGACGCGGTGTGTTTTGGACAGAATACGAGACAGAGTTCTTTATTCAATTTATATAAGGCATAATAATTACAGGAAAAATAGACTAAACCTCAAATAAATGCCACAATCAAGACCTGGAAGCAGATATGAGGGAGAAACACCCAGAAACACCGCTGCCGCTCACAACTATAATAAGGGTCGTTCCTTACCATTAATGCTTGGAAAACACATACAATCTGTAATGAAAACGCGCCTAGTGACAGTTTCATGTGAGAGTAACGTATGATCTTACCACAGTATCTCCAGTTTACAGTGAGGATTCGCCAGTACAGCAGAGAACAGATTCACTCCTGAGTCTCCTAGATTATTATTAGACAGACTCAGTTCTCTCAGGTGTGAGGGGTTTGATCTCAGAGCTGAAGCCAGAGCAGCACAACCTTCATCTGTCACACTACAATCATACAACCTGTAGAGAACAATGACACACTTTTCATTCTCTCAGAACAAACAGAAATCTTTTTCTTTTCTTGATTGTGTTTATAATTTGTGCAATATCTCTTTTTTAAACAATGAATTCAATATATCAGTAAATTTAACTGTTATTCTAAGAGATTATGTCTCTATGTGAGGGAGAAAGATTATATGAAACTGATCAAATGGAATACATTACATACATTACATATAAATGTTTGTATGCATACATTAAAAATGCATATATTTTAAAATAAATTACTCACACATATATCATAAAAAAATGGTTAAGTAGATCACAAATCAGGTCAGATAGGTGGAGGGTTTAAGAGCTGAAGTGTGACTCATATTTTTTGTTAAACCATTAATTTATAATGTTTAAGTAAGAACTGTTATAATGTTTTAACAGTGATGGTTGTTCTCAGTCTTACTTACTGAGCGCATCTAGTTGCTGTAACCACAGGCATCAGCTTCTGGAGAACTTCATCTCCAGTGTTCTGTGTGGCACTAATTGAAAATAAGTTAATTATTCATACTAACAATAATAATAATTCATATCAACAGTAAATAATACATTATACCTTCCTGAATACCCTCAAATAACTGTTTTAATTAAACACTGCTTTATAAAGGACATGTGAAAAAGTTGTTATATCTATTCCTTGTTGCCTCGTATTCAGCCGTCACAGATTTGGGGGGGGGGGGGGAGTATTTTTGTACATGCATCAGCAAATTATTCATAGAAATTAAGCACACAAGTTTGTTTGCTTGTTACTTGTTTATTTAATAATTTACTTAGTTTTATTGTCACAGGAAATGATGCGCACAAAATGTGAATCAATGTCCATCATTTTGCCAGCAACTGGTGATAAAGAAAAATGACGAGACATCTAATTTATTTATTTAAATACTATTAAAACTTAATTTAATGAATAAATGTCTTTATATTAACTGGCTTTTTTATGAATGCCATACAGTGAATGACAGCCGTCTGTGTCTCCCAGTGTCTTATTGACATTATTGTCAGTTTAGTGTTCATTAATTTACTCAGAAACAAAAGATAACATGTATGCCTTCATCTCCGAATACATTATCTGTGTCTTACATTTCATAATGAACTCAGATAAACTCAGTGCCGACTCGTTTTCCATCAGTTCTTTTACATGAATTAGAATGTGTGCAAAGGATTGTGGGAGATTGAAGAACACGAAGGATCTACTTGATGCATCCTTCAAAATTAGCTGAATTAAAGACACAAAATGAAGTCTGTCTTCAAAACATCCTACAAACTGAGACGGCCTTCAGAGGCGCTTGATGACGTGGCAGTCGAGATATGCAGCCTTACTAGGACACAGCCACGGTTTGAGGAACACACGCAAATGATCTACAATATCCCAGAAATCAATCTGTGCCCCGTGATTTTAATAACTCTGATCTCTTAGTTTCTCTTTGTTCATAATGTTTTAGACTGTAATGATTGAACTCAGTGTTACTTACTGATCATTTCTGCCTCCAATTAAGCTCTTCAGGTCAAACTCCTGCAGTGTCTCCTCTGAGGACAACAACACAAACACTAAAGCTGACCACTGAGACGAGGAGAGTTTCACAGCACGTAATCCTCCAGAGCTCATATGAGGTTCAGCATCGTTCACTAGAGAAAGATCACCCAGTTCATTCAGACAGTGAAACAGATTGATGTATTTATCTGGAGAGGGATTCTCACTGATCTTTTCTTTAATATAGTCAACTGTTCTCTCACTGTTGTGAGAGCTGTTTGCTGTCTGTGTCTTTAGTTCTTGTAAGATACTCTGATTAGACTCCACTGACAGACCCAGAAGGAAACGAAGGAAAAGGTCCAGATGCCCATTTTTACTGTCTAAAGCCTCATCCACAGCTCTCTGGTGGAGATCAGATAGGGAAACTGTGTCTCCATTAGTTGGTTTGGTAATCTGGTCAAACACATTGATGTTATTGTTGATAAAGGAGAGATGCACATATAGAGCTGCTAGATGTTCCTGAATGCTCAGATGAACAAAGCAGAAGACTTTCCCCTGATACAAGCCCAACTCCTCTCTGAAGATCTGAGTGCACAATCCTGAGTAAACTGATGCTTCTGCCTCATCAATGCCACACTCGCTCAGGTCTTCCTCATAGAAGATCAGGTTGCCTTTCACAAGCTGCCGATAAGCCAGTTTCCCCAGTTTGACAATCATGTCTTCATCTTTCACTTTCTTCTCATAGTCCTTCTCATGTTTGATGTTGGTCTGAATGAGCAGGAAGTGTGTGTACATCTGAGTGAGAGTCTTGGGAATCTCTCCTCTCCATGATTCCCTCAACATCTCCTCTAGAACAGTGGCTGAGATCCAGCAGAACACTGGGATGTGGCACATAATAAAGAGGCTCCTTGAGGACTTCAGGTGTGAGATGATCCTGTGGGCCAGACTCTGATCACTGATTCTCTTCCTGAAGTATTCCTGCTTCTGTGTGTTACTGAAGCCTCGTACCTCTGTCACTCGATGGACACACTCAGAGGGGACGAGATCCGCTGCTGCTGGTCTGGAGGTGATCCAGATGAGAGCAGAGGGAAGCAGATTCCCCACAATGAGGTTCGTCAGCAGCTCGTCCACTGAGGCTGATTCAGTCACATCACACAACCTCACATCGCTCTGAAAATCCAGAGACAGACGACACTCATCCAGACCATCAAAGATGAACAACACTTTATACTCATCACTGGATATTTCCATTCCTTCTGTTTCAGGGAAAAAGAGATGAAGAAGATCTGAAAGACTGAGTGTTTTGTCCTTCATCAAGTTGAGCTCTCTGAAAGCGAGTGGAAATATGAGCTGGACGTCCTGATTCTCTTTCCCTTCAGCCCAGTCCAGGATGAACTTCTGCACAGAGACTGTTTTTCCAATGCCAGCGACTCCCTTTGTCAGCACAGTTCTGATGGGTTTGTCTTGTCCAGGTAAAGGTCTAAAGATGTCACTGCATTTGATCGGTGTGTCCTCTGTTTCTGCTCTCCTGTACTGTGTCTCAATCTGTCTCACCTCATGCTCATTATTGATCTCTCCACTTCCACTCTCTGTGATGTAGAGCTCTGTGTAGATCTCATTCAGGAGTGTTGGGTTTCCCTGCTTTGATATTCCCTCATACAAACACTCAAACTTCTGTCTCAGATTTGATCTCAATGTGTTGCGGACTTCAGCAGGTTTAGAGTCATTGCTGTAAGATTAAAATACCGCATTATTACACAAGTCAGAGAAGTAAATAGCCATAAATTACAAAACTATTTATGGGACACAGAACATCATTAGGTTTCTGAAATGTTTTAATCATTAATCGTGTGTTTGAGTGATGTGTGATGTGAATTGCACACAGTTTTGTTTTTAACTGGTCTGGATAGAAGGTTTGACCTTAAATCAGAATGAAGAGGGTAAAGAATCAGACACACTGATATTGATGTAATTGTGTCATTAATTGAGTAACAGACCAACAGCTTTTACAGTGTGTGAATGTATTAACAATACAATACATAGAGCTTTACACAAGAGCACAATGATAATCATTAATAAACTGAAACTAGCAAGATTGTAACTCATTAAACTGCTGTATATTACAGTAATAACAATTTCATAAAAATCAAATACAATAAGCACATCATTATAGAAATGATATACCTGAGATCAGACCGTTTGTCTCCACTCTTTAAGTTTATTGGGTCCTCCATAGAGCAGTTACTCTTCATAGACACACAGCTGGACTCTGGGTTTGAGCTCTTCTGCAGGACTGAACTGGTTTTAAAACTAAGCAAAATATAAAGAATACAAACTTATAAAAGACCACAGAAATGTTGTGTACTTTTGCTTTAATGTCTGTAACTGTTTTGCACTGTGTTTCAAACTATGATTACAATTATTTTGATAAATTAACTCACTGGTTTGCAAATGTTAAGCATGATTCAACAATTGTACAAAAGCGACTGAGAAAAACGGTAATATTAGGAATTATGAATTCAAAACAAACAAATTGAAATCAACTACAGAATTATAGAATAATTAAACTCAGGTGAACATCAACCATGATCACATGACTCTTCTCAAAGGCACAATGGAGGACGAAGACTAAACCGACTAAAGAGACCAATGTTTAGCTGAGCTTTAAAGATAAACCACCTTACTGTACTCTAGTAACGGTACTCTTACTGTGAAACATCACTGTTCTGACCAGACACTGTGAAGCTTTCAACAAATCTGAACCCGTATTTATCAAGCCTCTGAGAATTACTCACAAGAACACTGCTAAAATGGACTTAAGAGTAAAACAACTCTTGGCACTAAGCTGCGTTCAGAAGTTAGTTATCAAGCATCTCAGTCGTAATTTAAGTGAAGTGTAGGACTAAATCTTAAGTGTCAGTCTTAGAGATGATTCACAACACTTTGCTGTGCCACAAACAGGATTTTGGATGATGACATAGGCATTGACCAATCACTGAATAGATTTCCTTATTTAAGAATATTCTCAGATAAATTCCCATTGAATGGTGAAATTCCTAATAGGAGTTTACATTCAACACTAATAATCATTCAATAAATAATTTTCAAGAGAATACATTGTGATACACATTGGAAATGAAAGATAAACACGTTTTCCACCATGTCTTAATTACACATTTTAAACCTGTGTGCTGTTAACTGATCAGCCTATATATACCGTAAGCTAGATTTTATGATATATTCAGACACCATGGATTCCAGAAAGAAAACTGAGCTGGCGGGAGGAAGAGGCGCTACCACTTGCTGAATTAGTCGAACAGCGGAAACATGTTATAAAAGGCAAGTTCAGCCCAACATTAACCAGCACTGACAAAGATGATGATGCTCTGTCCAAACGATATCTGTCAAACATTTAAAAAACATTCTTCCTCTCCTGAAAGATTTGCGCACGTCTCTGTGTCCTCAGTGCATCACAAGCCCCTACTGGCACCTTCTGACCACCTGAGAGACCTCTCAAGCTGTCTTAAAGAACTGGAAGAGTGAGAGTGATTCTTAGCTTAAAGAAATTTGATAACTTGCTTTTATTCTTAAGGTTGAAAGTAGGAGAAATGTCATGAATTCTCAGCACTTAAAGGGTTAGTTCACCCAAAAATAAAATGCTGCTTCATAACATTAAGGATGAACTATTGGAGTCACATGGACTATTTTAACTATGTCTTTACAACTTTTCTGGGCCTTGAAAGTTGCAATGACGTTGCTGTCAGTGAAGGGACAGAAAGCTCTCAGGTTTCATCAAAAATATCTTCATTTGTGTTCTGAAGATGAACGAAAATCTTATGGGTTTGGAACGACATGAGGGAGAGTAATTACTGACAGAATTTTCATTTTTGACATTTTTAACCCTTTATGACTAAAATGACACTTTGAGAAGCTTGATAAATACGAGCCCTGAACCAGCAGTTAAAAAAATCCACTCAGTTTTACACCTACTCCAAAAGGTGGAAAAAACCTCAGCTTACATTTACTTGATGTCATTGCTAGTATTAGACCAGGGGTGTCCAAACTCAGTCCTGGAGGGCCACTGTCCTGCAGAGTTTAGCTCTAACCCCAATTAAACACACCTGAACCAGATAATCAAGTTCTTGGAGCTAAACTCTGCAGGACAGTGGCCCTCCGGGACTGAGTTTGGACACCCCTGTATTAGACTGACTGACTGAGAAAAATGATGATTCTAATTCAAAAGTGTCGTACTATAAGCACATCTTTTATAGAAATGATATACCTGAGATCAGGCCGTTTGTCTCCACTCTTAAACGCTAGTGGCTCCTCCATAGACCAGTTACTCTTCATAGACACACAGCTGGACTCTGGGTTTGAGCTCTTCTGCTGGACTGAACTGGAACAGAGAACAGATTCAGTTTAATCCTTCAGATTACTGTGATTACATTCATCCTGCATCAAAAAGTACTTTGAGGAAACAAATATCTTTTTTATTAATATTTCATGTTAGTTTCAAGAAAAAAATAGGCATAAAAACATTTTTTTCTGTAAACTTTCTTTGATGTGTGTGTGTGTGTGTGTGTGTGTGTGTGTGTGTGTGTGTGTGTGTGTGTGTGTGTGTGTGTGTGTGTGTATTTGTCAGAGGTGGACAGAGTACACTGCTTCATTACTTAAAAAGTACAGATACCCCTCGCTAAATTTTACTCAAGTACAAGTAAAAGTACTACAGTCAGATGTCTACTTAAGTAAAAGTACTAAAGTACTTGTTTTTAAAAGTACTTGAGTATCAAGAGTACAAGAGTACATTTTCTAAATATTGCATTGCTACTGCCACAGTGCTTACATTGGTAAACACAGCAAACACTTGAAGCGAAAACTATCATTAACTTGTTCAGAAAATTGAAATAGTCTGGCGAGGTGGGGCCACGGGTTGGCACATTCCCGGGATGGACCTGCTGCGTCTTCATCCATTGTTTCGTCCATGGTTTCGTCTCTTATCTAAATCTGACCATGGAGTTGACTTTGGCAGAAAGCTAAAGATGATTGCTGATAGGCTGTCCCAATCAGTGGCGCCTGCACAATCCAATCACATTTGAGAGGGAACCAACAAATTGAGGGTTTCTAAGATTTTTCTTTTTTCCTTTTTTTTTTTTTTTCTTAGAAGAAGTAGTAACGGGTACTCACAGTTATGGATAGAAATGTGGTGGAGTAAAGAGTACAATATTTGCCTCTCAAATGTACTTGAGTAAAGTCATGAGTACTCCCCAAAAATGATACTCGAGTAAAGTACAGATCCCTCAAAATTGTACTTAAGTACTGTACTCAAGTAAATGTACTCTGTTACTGTCCGGCTCTGGTGTGTGTGTGTGTGTGTGTGTGTCGTGTGTGTGTGTGTGTGTGTGTGTGTGTGTGTGTGGAGGGGTAATGTAACATTGTTGCAACCTTTCACACAAAAACAACTTTTTCTGTGATGTAATGTTGAAAGTACCTGCATCCTGGAGAAGAATCTCCATCTCTGGATCCTTGTGAATCAGCCATGATGAAGCTGCAGGAGAAGCTGATGAGTTTGATCTCCTCCTTTGACTCTGAATGAAGAAACATTCAGACACTAAATTAAATTATTAAATTAAACAACCTTCATAATTTAGCTGAACACATCTGGGTCCTGTTTCAATAAGGAGGTTCAACCAACTCTGAGTTAAAACTTGAACTCTGAGTTTTCGGTTTCAGAACAGCTGAATTGAGTTAGTTCAATCAACTCTGAGTAGGTTGACTCTGAATTAAGTGCGTGCACCATGACTATGAAAAGCCATGATCAATGGAGCTCCAAAATTACAATTCACCGTGGTAACAGAACTCGACAAAAAGACGTCCGCATACTTCTAAGCCTATACGCAAGTATAATTCTTATTCACTGTTATACAGGGGTTAAAGTGAAAAAAAATCCTGAGCCTGAAATTTTTTTGTGTGTGTGTGTGTGGGGGGGGGGGGGGGGGGGGGGGGGTGTATGGGTTCATTGGGGGGTTCATTGGCACCATTTATTTTCAAGCATGTTAATGGCATATTTTTATGAATGAAGACCAGTATCACTGATATAGCTACTTATGTCTCGATG
This sequence comes from Vimba vimba, assembly GCA_022828995.1. Taxonomy (NCBI): domain Eukaryota; kingdom Metazoa; phylum Chordata; class Actinopteri; order Cypriniformes; family Leuciscidae; genus Vimba; species Vimba vimba. The sequence goes on along the minus strand of CM040830.1, from coordinate 1,388,467 downwards.
AAAATTTATTTTTCCGAAATTTGAAACATTTATTAGGCTTAAAAAAATATAACAACTTTTAAGTGAACTTAAAACAATCCTCACTTAAACCCATAATAAATGTCATATTTACCTGTACCTTACCTGTCTAACCGATGTGAATTATATAGAAATTGAATACGTTTGCAGTCCGCACTGCATAAATTATAAATGAAAAATAGATTAATCCTTAAGCGTTGAGCAGTTAGTAATTTTCTCTGTTCCCATTGTTCTTTGGTTAACTTTACTAACAGAGAGAATTGCTGTCACTTTAATACCCGCCGCTGCTGACAGGATCTCACGCATCTCATTCGCTACTCTTTACTTCAATTTAAGATTGCATTTAACTCACTTGACTGTTCTTGTGAAGATACTTGACAAAACTGACATTTTGGCATAAATGTGTGTGTTATGGTTCGTTTAACCCTTGTGTGGTGTTCATATTTTTGTTACTCAGCCAGTGTTCGTGGGTCTGGTGGACCCGCTGCATTTTTGGGGTTTTAATTCAACAAAATCAAAAATGTTATGTTAAAATACTCAACAGATGTTTACTTCATCCCAATTAGAAGCAATATAAACAGCATATATGGTTAATATTTTCTCTTTACCTTTGTTAGATCACATTTAAGAATTGCAACCTCGTGTGGGAATGGCAGGAGTAGAAACACAAAACTCACTCTTGCACTCTTTCACACTTACACACAATCTCTCTCTCACACGCACGCACGCACACACACACTCATGCACACACCCACAACACACACATCCACAACACACACACACACACACACACAACCCCCCCCCCCCCACACACACACACACACACACACACACAGACTCACTTGGATATGTGGTTTACGAGGACTCTCCATAGGCATGATGGTTTTTCTAATGTACAAACTGTAAAATCTATCCCCCTACAACCCTACCCCTAAACCTACCAATCACAGAAAACTTTTGCCATTTTTTGAATTTCAAAAAAAACATTTAGTATGTTTTAGTATGAGGACACAGATGTCGTCATAAACCATGTTTACGTTGTAATACCCATGTCATCATTATACACATTTGTGTCCTTATAAACCATAAGAACATACACACACTAACAGCAGGCCCTGACAGGAGGAGGACAGAGTAAAGGTATACAGGACCTACAATTTCCACACTTTTATTAGCCCCGGGTCCAGTGGACCCGAACATCCTGTGTGTAATATAAATGTGTAGGGGGGGTGTACAGTGTGTTTTTATTGAAAATGTGTTCTGATATATATTCCTCACAGAAAATGAGCCAAGGCCAATGAGTCTCAGTTTGAAAAAATAATTATTTGTATCATTTTTCTTTTGATAAAAAATGAAAACGGGTCCAACAGACCCGAACACCATACAAGGGTTAAGCGAGAAAGAGAACTCGATGGCGCGCTGCCGACTGCGATACTGGCGCGCGTCTTTCTGTGTGTGTGTGTGTGTTTCAGGAGGACATTCACTGACAGCGCGTTCTCTTTTGTCTTCTCGCGCATTGATAGTTTAAAACATTTGCGTGAAGGAGAGCGTGATCGTATAACCCAAAGGATGACAGAAAGAACGGACGCTGCGATAAATATTTTAACACGTTAGAAAAAACTAAAGCTGGACAAAAATTAATCGCATGCGTTTCCGTTGACAACACTAACGTTAGGCTACTTGTCATACATTGCTGACAGAAAATGCTGCGGTTTAAAGTGGACTCGTTTTCATGGTAGGCCTACACAGAATGTTTTTTTTGTTTGTTTTGTTTTTTTGTAAGCTACAGAATATTTAATTAAATATTAAAATTAAATATTTAGCCAAGTCTGAAGTTACCAAGCAGCAGTGTATGTTAACGTTACCTCAGTTATCAACAGGTGTAGACAGAAAATATGATTATTCTGACCTGAGCTAATTTACTGAATCAACCAACTCACATCTCCTTTATTTCTTTTCATCCATGATGACATTAAAGTCACCTGTTGTTGTTTCTGGCGTTTCATCGCTGTCTGTGCCGCAACCGCTACTTGCTCATTAGAACATTCAGTGAGCTATTTTACACAGGCTCGGTCCTGCTCCTCCGTGGCAATGACGGCGTGCGGTTAAACATCATAACAAACGAATTTGAGTGGGGGTGGGGGGGACAACGTATGGAGCTTAAAATATGACAATATAATTTGAATTTGAATGGTGTAAATTTGAATATGACTAAATGATTTGAATTTGAATTGTATAAATTTGAATATGACAAAATGATTTGAATTTGAATTGTGTAAATTTGAATTATTTGCAAGTGTAAAAATAGTTCTGAATTTGATTTTTTTTTTTAAACAAATATTGAACATTTGAAATTTAACAAATTTAAATGTTTTTATGGCTGAATTTTATAGACATGTATTTTCAAACAGCTAGTTTTTTGTTCTGAATTCGTATACTGCAAATATTCAGTTTTAAAAAATACAGATTCAAGTTTTCAAGATGAAGAAATTCGGAACTTCAAATTCAGTTTTCTAAAATTCAAGTTCAAAAATTCAGGTCTTACAGAAAGTAGGTCACAGGTCATCCACAGGGAAGAGTAAAGGATCTCAGATAAGTCGAACAGAGCATTTTGGCTGCACTGCAGTAGTTTTCCGCCGCAAACGCGGTGGTGGTTCAAGAGAATCCGTGTATCTTTCGTTCAGTCGTTTTTTTATTTAATATTAAGAGTAGAAAACATGAGAAAACAGCTTGAGTATTAGATTTCTAATATTCTGATAGTCCGCTGCAGCAGTTGCACAGAGCTTACAAAACTTAACGTGTGTATTGCAACTATAGGCTACATTTAATTTTCTCATCAAACAACTAGACTAACGAATGGCTCGGCACAACAGAAGAGCCTAGAAAGGGCTTTTTCTCTGTGTAGACCAGCAGTTGGTCTGAATTTGCTATAACCTATAGCCTATTTTCCGGACTGTATAGGCTAAGTCACGTTTTATCATGAAACACGCTGTGATTTATTCCAAAGTGACTCAGGCACATATAATGCATTTAACGTTAAATAATCTAAATATTGACTTTCAAAAGTAGGCGTGCCAAGAAGGCTATTCTCTGTAGTTTGGTTCATTTTTGGTGAGCGCCCGAAGATCAAGAGACAGAGATGCGCTAAAGCAGCTCATCATGTTGTTTTATTTATTTTCCAATGCCATTATATTTTGTAGTCATTTTGAATGTACACAGATAAAAATATACATTTTACTGTTTCGAATGATGTCATAATACTCTGTTATTTATAGTCATACAGATAATAAGTTATTTACCAGCAGTGGAACAAATCCAAGAGATGGCGCTCGCGCATCGCGCTCTCACACAACATAGTATCAGTTCTGGCGTTGCTTCATAGGCTATCGCAGACTGCTCATTATCAAAATGAAACACAGTCAACCAAACATATGAAAAGTTATTCTGCCTAATTTAATTGGTCTGTTGTACAATATGAAGGGCAAGCTGTGCCGCACACAGTCCTCCAAACATTTCCCTTGCTGTGAAGACGCTGATTTAGCCTATACGTGTATTTTGGGACTCGACTGAAGTATGACGCCTTCTTTATATTAATAGTTAGCATCCACATGTTACATTGCAAATATTAGGCTAAAACTTTTGACCGAATGAGAGATGCGTGACCATTTCGATTCAAATAAATTTGTTTAGGCTTGGCGTTTAAAATAGGCTAAATGTTGTTTGTAATAAAGGGCACAATAGGCTATTATGTAGCCTATATTATTTTATTATACATTATTTTTCATTCTTGTTGTTTTCTGCATTCATTCAAGGATTTGTCATTCAGTAAGGGAAAGTAAAATAGGCAACACATAGCCTACATGTTAATAGTGTTTATCATGTAAATGTTGTATTATATTTACAGGTCTTTTTCACTATTGCTGAATAGGCTAATATTAAAACGCGTTTTTTGACGATTTGACGCACGCGCGTTTCTCTCTCAACATGATCCGGTGTGACTCGCACTCAGGTGCATGAGACTTATTTTCTGGCAAATACAGTCAGTTAAAGTGGAGACCATTTGGGCAAAAAAACAAACAAATACATTGTTCATTACCCCCACCCACATTTGGGCTTAATCACTGTTATTATTAGGGGGTCCTTGGAAATGTATTTAGGTGTAGACAAAATCAGTTATGTTTATTTCATAAATATGAACGTAGCCTACCTCGCATCTCCCGGACACTAGTTAGTCTACTTCCTTCCTTGGCCTATTTTTTTAGCTGGCCAATTCTCAAAATCTGTGTGGAAAAGCTGCAGAGGTTTTTTTTATTTATTTTTTTATTTATTTTGTAAGTTTAGTTGCCATAGAAAATAACACACAATTTTGTTTAACATCAATTGATACTCAATATTAATTAAATAAAAAAATGTAATGTCAGAGAATGCACAAAGCGCATCCTTTTGAGATGTAAATTATAATACATTTTAATTAAAATAAAACACAAAAGGCCTACATCATAAAACTCAGAATATTATGTATTTTAATATATTATATTATAATACAAATAAAAAGGCGTCATACTTCAGTCGAGTCCCAAAATACACGTATAGGCTAAATCAGCGTCTTCACAGCAAGGGAAATGTTTGGAGGACTGTGTGCGGCACAGCTTGCCCTTTATATTGTACAACAGACCAATTAAATTAGGCAGAATAACTTTTCATATGTTTGGTTGACTGTGTTTCATTTTGATAATGAGCAGTCTGCGATAGCCTATGAAGCAACGCCAGAACTGATACTATGTTGTGTGAGAGCGCGATGCGCGAGCGCCATCTCTTGGATTTGTTCCACTGCTGGGAAATAACTTAATACTCTGTTATTTATAGTCATACAGATAATATGACATCATTCAAAACAGTAAAATGTATATTTAGGGCCCAAGCCCTGAAAGGGCGAAGGCCCTATTGTTTTCGTAAGGATTTTTTTTTTTTTTTCATTATTTTTTTTTTGCCTTTTTGCCACTTTTGGGACCCTTAACGTGCTCAAAAACTCTTGAAACTTTGCACACAGGTCAGAACCTGCGGCCATCAGGGCCGGACTGAAGCTGGTACCTGGGCGTGGCAGGGGGGCTCGACAGCGCCCCCTGGAATGGGGTCCGATATAAATCTTGGTCCATATATCAAACACGCTTGCATGTAATAATATGAAACTCAGTACACATATAGATCTTATCGGGCCGAACAACTTTCGTGCTCTAAGTTTTACAAAAGCCCAACAGGAAGTCGGTTATTATACGTTGTTTGGAAAACGCATACAATGGAATGTGAAATACTCCTCCTAGGGAATTCATCCGATCGCCACCAAACTCGGTGTGAATGAAGTCAAGACATTGAGGATGAATTATTGCGAACGGATTTTTGATATCTCGAACGGTTTGGCCGTGGCGAGGAAACAAATTTATGGCAAATAATGGGACACAGGAAGTGTGTTATAACTTCTGCATACATTATCTGATCTTGTTGAAACTTCAGCAGTGTATTCGTTGTAAGAGGCCGATCACATGGATGTGACATTTGTGAGTCAAAGTTATAGCGCCACCAACTGGCAACAGGAAGTGTGTCACTTTCAAAATGCTTTGAAATCACTTTCTTATTTTTACCCGATTTGCTTAAAACTTTATGTGTATAATGTAGACACACGGCAGATGTAGACCTGTGAAAGGATTATTAATATCTTAGATACTGTTGCCGTGGCAACGCATCAAAGTTTAATATTCTTTTCGGATGCTTTTGAGACTCTTCACATGCTTGAAAATGCATGAAACTCGACAGACACATCACATTTATTATACAGTAGACATGTGCAAAGTTTCAGAAACGGGCGTAGTGGAATGGCTCAGTAGCGCCACCTTTAGTCAAAAGTGGGGGCTTAGTTTTTCCTAGAATCACAAAACTTGGTAGGTGTATTGTTCTCATCAAGCCGGACACCTTTCTAATTTACAGTCATAACCTCAGACCCACAGGAAGTCAGATATTTTGGTTTGAATGTGGATTTTCTGGAGAATTTTCCAACTGGTAGCAGGAAGTGTGTCACTTTCAAAATGCCTTTGACAAAAGTGGGGGGGGTTAGTTGTATATACAGTAACAAAAATCAGTACGTACATTGGTCTCATCGAGCCGGACAACTTTCTAATTTAAAGTAATTAGCTCCGACCAACAGGAAGTCAGATATTTAGGTCTGAATGTGGATTTTTGGGATATTTCAGACTCTGAGTTTTTAGCTACTCCTAACTGGTTTATTTTTTTCACACCAAACATTTTCAACACGATGAAAATACATTAAAGATGCTAAATTGTGAACGGATATTAAATATTTCAAACGGTTTTGATATAGTGAGGGATTAAAGTAATGTACAAAAAGGAAATGCAAAAAGCCTCATCTTCTAAAAATGTAATTATACACCATTTATATAAAAGTAATCTATATAAAAGTATACAAATATCACAACTAAACCCATTTTATTCTTTTTTTTTTTTTCAATTTAAGAATTACTTATACGTTTAAAAATAGTAATTGTACTCTTTAGTCCCGTAAAAGTCAAGTCATACATAGGGCTATACTGCCCTCTTGTGTTCAAAATCAGGTAGGCCTATTGTATCTATATAAAAATATACTAGGTATGTGACGGTGAGAATATTTTACCACTGGTTAATCGACGTGTGACACCGCTGGGGGCTTTCGAATCGCTAACTTAAAAAGGAAAGTAAAATATGTTCGTCCGCACTGACATTGATAGTGGTTGAGCGAGCGTTTCAAATGAATTCCTATGGAAGTAGGAATTATCTGAAAAACGTTCACTCTGTTCTGCTCGTTCCTCGCCGTGGTCGCGCACCGTTATGAATGCCTGTGCAGCCGTGAACATTTTAGTTTAATTTTAAAATTAGCGCCTTTCGGGGGGTGGATTGCTTGAAATTATTTTACAAAAGCTCAATGTTGTGTTTTATTGCGGCTGTACACAAATATAAGTTAAAACTTTGCAGTTTGAATGTCGTTCTGCATAATGACGGAGTATGTTTTTATGTGTCCACTGTTCAATCGCGCCCACGCCACACACGGTTTACTATCTTTGTGGGGACTCTCCATAGACATAATGGTTTTTATACTGTACAAACTGTATATTCTATCTCCTAACACCAACCCTAATATCCTCAAAGCCTAAACCTACCCATCAAAGAAAACTTTCTGCATTTTTACATTTCCAAAAAAACTCATTCTGTATGGTTTATAAGCTTGTTTACCCATGGGGACCTCTATTTAGGTCCCCACTGTGACACGAGTCCCCAGGAGTCTGTGTGCATTCAGGTTGAAGTCCCCACCGGGATAGAAAAACATGAACACACATACACACACACAGACACACACATTCCAGCATTGCAGTCTTGACATTGCAGTCTGTTCATTATAGCCTTAATAAAATATAATAATAAAATAGTCAACCTAACATATAAAAATTACACTGCTCCGTTTAAATAGTCAGTAGTACAATTCATACTATTCACAGTAATCACCGCTCAACTGTGATGTTTCCAAGCACATTTTTGCGCATGTGAAGAGGATAATTTTTCCCTTCAATAGTGGAACGTGAGTGAAGTACAAAGCCTTTAATACACAAATGTTTAGCATCCAAAAAATTTAATTATATATATAAATATATATATTTTTTTTTTTCTTTTTTTAAAAGTGTGTGTGTATATATATATATATATACCGTATATATAAATATATATATATATATATATAAATATAGCTGCGAGCAGCGATGGAGGGCCCAAGCCGGTGACACCGCCACCCCGGTGCCTTTAGCGTAACTAAAGGCACCAGGGTGGCGGTGCCACCGGCTTGGGCCCGCAATCGCTGCTCGCAGCTATATTTTTATTTGTGTACATTCAAAATGACTACAAAATATAATGGCATTGGAAAATAAAACAACATGATGCGCTGCTTTAGCGCGTCTCGGTCTCTTGATCTTCTGGCGCTCACCAAAAATGAACCAAACTACAGAGAATAGCCTTCTTGGCGCGCCTACTTTTGAAAGTCAATATTTAGATTATTTAACGTTAAATGCATTATATGTGCCTGAGTCACTTTGGAATAAATCACAGCGTGTTTCATGATAAAACGTGACTTAGCCTATACAGTCCGGAAAATAGGCTATAGGTTATAGCAAATTCAGACCAACTGCTGGTCTACACAGAGAAAAAGCCCTTTCTAGGCTCTTCTGTTGTGCCGAGCCATTCGTTAGTCTAGTTGTTTGATGAGAAAATTAAATGTAGCCTATAGTTGCAATACACGCGTTAAAGGGGGGGGTGAAATGCTATTTCATGCGTACTGAGTTTTTTACACTGGTAAAGAGTTGGATTCCCATGCTAAACATGGACAAAGTTTCAAAAACTAAGTTGTACGTTTGAAGGAGTATTTTTGTTACAAAAATAAAAAAAATTTGTCACAAGTTTCGGAAAGTTTTTTTCGAGTATGGCTCTGTCTTACGTAAGATAGAGCGGAATTTCCTTATATGGGTCCTAAGGGCACTTCTCCGGTAAGATCGCGGGCGCGCGCGCACTCGTAGACCAGAGCAAGAGAGTGAAAGCAGTTCGCCATCAAAGCGCCCTGCCCAGCTTTTGGGAAGTCAATGTCACCAAAGAAGTGTGTTTTTGGTTGCCAGGGCAAGACAACCCTGCACAGATTCCCAAAGAACCCAGCGTTAAGGAACCCGTGGATGGAGTTTGTTTTCCTGAGCATAAACGGAGTTGTGTAAGACTGTTGTTCCCTGCATTTCGACGATGATTGTTTTATAAACAAAGCCCAGATCGACGGATTTGCAGATCGTCTAATGCTTAAGGATCGAGCAGTCACAATGATAAAGGTTTGCGGTCGTGCGTTGGAACCGGACGGTGAGTAAAACTGTTGAACAAATGTCTCTGTTCGACTTATCTGAGATCCTTTACTCTTCCCTGTGGATGACCTGTGACCTACTTTCTGTAAGACCTGAATTTTTGAACTTGAATTTTTGAACTTGAATTTTAGAAAACTGAATTTGAATTTCCGAATTTCTTCATCTTGAAAACTTGAATCTGTATTTTTTTAAACTGAATATTTGCAGTATACGAATTCAGAACAAAAAACTAGCTGTTTGAAAATACATGTCTATAAAATTCAGCCATAAAAACATTTCAATTTGTTAAATTTCAAATGTTCAATATTTGTTTAAAAAAAAAAAAAATCAAATTCAGAACTATTTTTACACTTGCAAATAATTCAAATTTACACAATTCAAATCATTTTGTCATATTCAAATTTACAAAATTCAAATTCAAATCATTTTGTCATATTCAAATTAACAAAATTCAAATTCAAATCATTTTGTCATATTCAAATTAACAAAATTCAAATTCAAATCATTTAGTCATATTCAAATTTATACCATTCAAATTCAAATCATATTGTCATATTTTAAGCTCCATAACAACGGGATTTTAGAAAGTGTCCCCATAGGAAATTACGCCCGTGGGTAGGACATCATCCCCAAGCTTCATGAACTAGCGCTCCTTTCACCGACAACGCTAACGTGACGTATAAATCTCAATCACACTTGCCAGGCCCTGCCCTGCTCTGCTTCTGATAGGCTTGTAACGTTAGTAAGAGCTGCGTTCCTTTCATATGATTGGTAGGTGAAATAAATTGACTCGAAAATATTAAACCGCGTGCAAGTTCCATTTTTTTTTTTTTTACTTCGTCACGGCCGCACGCCGGAGATCCGGCATGGTGCCGGAATACTTTAAGCCCTGTGTTATAATATCAGAGGTGAAAACTGGCAGAATGGTAAGTTATTGAACTAATACTCATTTCATGGTATCCCACATAAAGAAAAAAAAAAAACTAAAAAAACTAAAATTCAATCAGTTAAATCATTAAGTATAAAAGGTTCATGGCTGTACGCTACATGACTTTACAAACATTTGACATATTAAAGGGGTCATATAATGCCATTTTTGTACAAGCTAATATGATTCTTTAGGGTCTAAATTAAAAGTTTTTAATATACTTTAATTAAAAATTCTCATAAGTATTGTAAGAAAACACTAATTTTACCTGGTCAAAAACAGCTCTGTTTTCAGCACGCCATTTAAGTGCATGTGTGTTTAAATGATAATGAGCTTTGCTCATCCCACCTCTCTGTTCTGTGCGTACACCGTTTGCACTAACATACTCAGAGTTTTCACTTAACCTCCTTTCTGAAACAGGCCCCTGGTGTGTGGGAGAAAGGATCATGTGACTGCGTTAACTCAAGCTCATTAGAATTTTCTGAAAAATAACTGACACCGAGAAACGCTGATTGAACATGTTCGGGTGAAAAAGAAAACCAACCCCGACACACACTGATCCGATAAATAACAAATAAAGACGTGTTTGTTGACGTTTGTCTGCGAGGTGTGAATTACGTTTACACATAAAATGTTAAAACTTCTGGAGAATCACAAACATCACCAAACGCAAAAGAAACATTGAAGTGAAAGAAACCCTTTATTAAAGATTTCATATCAAACAATCACTTTATATTTAGATATTGGAAGTCACCACACATGAACACTCACCTTGATCAAACTTTTACAAGATACAGGATCTCAAATCCTCCAGCTTTAATATCATAAAACTACACGTAAATTCCTTCTTAAACGTTGATAATCACTTTGATGCTCTGTTTTTTCCGTATCGTATTTCGCATTTTACCTGCTTAAAATGGCGACAGGTGAACTTACTTTCACTTCCTATGTGTGACGAGAGAGAGAGAGAGAGAGAGAGAGAGCGAGGTAAACAGAGACGCGCGTTCACGAGAGCACCACGACGCATGCGTTGTTGATACTGTTTAGTTGGTAAATTGTTTTGTTTTTTCTTCTTTCGCAAACAAAGTCTGCGTCTTTTCAGTTTGTTTTTATCTTTGTTACTTTATTTTTTTAATATTCAATTGAATTTAATTTCTCTCTCTCTTTATTTTCTATTTAGTTTGTTAATTTATTTTTTCTTTAACTGGTTTTTGTTTGTTCATCAGTTTTTCTTCATTATTTCTGTTTTGTTTATTCTTTTGTTATTTCACTCGTTTATTCTTTTTATTTGTTCATCCTTGCCTTCATTTGTTCAGTTTTGTCTTTCATTTATTAATGCAGAGTTCCTGATAATAAATCATAAAGAGGACTTTGTTTGATCACATCTGTAATAAGTTTGTCATCATCAATCATGTTTATAATTACATTTAGTCATTTAGCAGATGATTTTTTCAAAGCGATCTACAAATGTGGAACATTAATAAGGTATTTTTTTGTCTATAGGTATGCATATTTGAATATATATGTGCACAGGCGTGTAGTCTTTCTCTACAAATTTACCTCAACAAACTGTTTGGCCTTAAACATTCATAATACAGATGTTTTTTTTTTTGTTTTTTTTTCAATACAGCCGTCACTGCTCAGGGGAAGCTATTACGAACCGGAGTCTTGAAATGGTGACAACATCCAAATTCCTGGGTGTTCACCTCAACAATAAACTGGACTGGTCTAACAATACAGAGGTTCTGTAGAAGAAGGGCCAAAGCCTTCACTTGTTGAGGAGACGGAGGTGCTGTGGTGTGTGCAGGGCATTGCTGAAGTCTTTCTATGACACTGTGGTGGCTTCTGCGCTCTTTTATGCAGTAGTGTGTTGGGGAGCTGGAAGCACTGAGAGGGACAGAAAGAGACTTAATAAACTGGTAAAGAGGGCCAGCTCTATCCTGGATTGTCCTCTGGACACCATCGAGGAGATGTTAGCTAAGCTGACTTCATCATAGACAACATCTCTCACCCCTGCATGAGACTCTGGGTCCCTGACCAGTTCCTCTGATCAACTTTATTAATCTCCAGGGGGAAATGTACATGTCACAGCAGCACAACAATAAAATGACTAAATAGAAAACTTAACATTCACAACTGCAACAACAGCAACAAGACTTATTCTCCAGAATCAATTTCAGAAAGCATTATTATTATATACAACCAAGTAATCCTAGAATATAGTCTATCATCTTGTACTGTATAACGCTGGTTGTACAATCTAATTGCGGTTGAAAAGACTTCCTAAAATGCTCTTTATAACAGCGGGGATGAGTTAATCTTGAGCTGTGAGTACTCACAAGAGCTCGACCTGTTTCATTAAGGGGACGACAATCATGATCAATGACTCTTTAATTGCAGTAACAACACTATGTAGCACTTATTATATCTATTACTTCTATCTAGTATTTTTATTCAATGTGTTTTTACATATTTTTGTTTTTGAGCTGCTGTAATAAATGATATTCCCCGGTGTGGGATTAATAAAGTCTGCCTAACCTAACCTGAAACTGCATGAACCTCTGGAGATGAAGCCTGCCGAAATGGGGGAGACACCTGACTATATAAGAGTGCACATCACCGTAGATCTCAGATTAATTCTCCTTCAGGGACGAAGATAATGTTCGCTGGACTCTGAGACAGAAGAAATGCAGTGGATCAAGACTGACTGATCTTTCCGGCGATCTCTAAAAGAGCAAATTTCTGAGCAAATTTAATATTTCAAAAATATTTTGTGTGCATTTTGTTTCTGATTTTGTTATTTTATGTGTATATATATGGGATACTGGAAAAATGTACATACTTAACTATATACTTACTCAGCAATGTTTGTAATGGTTTTAACTAAAGAGGCCCAAACTAATGTATGGTGTCAGTGAACCTGGCGAGCGAGCGTGCAGCTGTAGTGCCGTGAGCAAATCCTCACCCTTGACGAAGTTTGTGTGTATATAGATATTTATTAATTGTTTTTGTTCTTTTTGTGCAGTTTTGTTTACCATTTTTCTTTTCTTTGTTACTTTTGTGTATAGCTTTGGTCATTTTTTTTCTGGGACTGTTTCACCTCTCGAGCACTGTAAATAAACAGCACTTTAAATCTAAGATCACTGCGAGTATTGCCATCTTTTTTTTTTTCTCTCTTTTTTTTTTGCGAACCCAGTTTCGCCAGACAGTGGGCCTGTCATACCCGCTTCGACTGTTATCACTCGACTGAATGGGCGTTATCAGTGGTTATCAGATCCAATCCCAGAGGAATCCAGCTCGCCGGTAATTGGAAGATAAGACTCCAGATCCAATCCCAAGTCTACTGCAATTCCCGCTTGATATTTTCAGGTAAGACCATTTAAATGATAAAACCGGGCATTTAAACTGTAATTAATTAGTCAATAAGGGAAAACAATACATAAAATGTACGTGTTTTAATGTTGCGTGACATGAGTGTTGACATGAGATAACCGTATTGAGATGTGTTTGTAAACGTTATATAGTCTAGGCCCTACTACGTTATTAGCCTATTGTTACGTTACATGCTTTATGTGAGCATTAATGTTGCTAATAAGCATGTTTTTACGTCTGAAGCTAATGGGGAAATTTAGTTTCTAGTTAAACCCAAAGTTAGCCTGTAAAAAATACTTTTTCCACACTGTAAGAAAGTAAGGCTTGTTGCATAATATTGTATGGCACCAAATACATATCCCTCATCTGCATCCCATGTTCACTGATGTGTTTCTGTCTTTTAGGCTGTGGTAAGTATAAATAATTGCCAAATATTTTGATATTTTGATTTCAGATGGGAAAAGCAGTTAAGACCACACGTTTCAGGAGTGTTAAGGTTAAGGTGGAGAGGAGGTGTATCGCTGGCCCTGCAAAGGTTTCTTACCTTAGTCAAGGTCTTCCCCAGCCCAACTCCAAACACACACACCCTTCCGACCCTCACATGTCTGTTACATCTCAACAGGCTGAACCTGATGATGAGGCACGAGCTGTAGTTCATGTTCTGAGAGTGTGTACAGTAAGGCAAAGAAGAGAGAGCTTCAGGCCTGGGATGCAGTCTAGGATGACATGCTTAAGGTGTTGTTTAAATGTTCAGCCCCAATCACTACCCAGTGTGTTGTCTGCCGAGAACATGCTGATTATAAGTGCATTGAGTGCAGCTCCACTGCAGTGTTTTGTGAGGTTGGTCTGAAGAGGACTCACAGAAATTCACTGCATCTTTCTGATAAGTGGAATGTAAGAACAATAGCATGCAGTCATACATACAGACAGCAAACTCACAGTCATTTCAACAGATTCATTAGATACTTCAAATTGTTTTAGCACTATGTAGTATCAACTGTTAGTGTCACGAGTTTGTTGTTTTAAAATCATTGTTAGAGCTGAAATGAAGTAGATGTGCCTAAAAGTAATCTTTAATCTGGCATTTTTCCCACCTGGTGTTTGTCTAAACTTGTTTCAGAGATGCACTGTTTAGGACAATACAGTGGAAACCGCTTATCTCACAGCTGTCTGGGCCAAATCACTATAAGCGGATGATTGTTATAACCACATTTATTTTCTTTATGTTTTATACAGATTTCTATCTAATTTGTATAATTATACAAGATAATATAATATAAGCTGCACCCAGGCCCTCTCCTGCTCCAAGTCCTGTCTGAATGGTCGAGGTGAAAGCATTACACTCCACTCACGTAACATACAGTAGGCCTACCGCTGCTGTGAGAGAGCCGGGACCATCATTATGCACCATAAAAGTCCCAAAAAAGCCGCAGAGCTGGAACAGGAGGGCAAAATAACTCTGTAGACCACAGCAGTGTGAGAAGAGGAAAACATCACATGACGCAAGTGTATGTACACACACCAAACACACAATATGAACACGGTAAGCGGACTCGATTACTATAAACAAATTTTTTACACAGCATTTCTATAGGAATGATTCTGTCCCAAGCTTTTTTATCCATATAAGTGGCTGATCACTATAAGCAGTTTCCACTGAAGTAGATCATGCTCAGTGTCAGTGTCTGGGATATTCCACCACTTTAATCACAGATCAAGTACAGCACTAGGCGGCTCCATGGGTTTGGGCTCACAGACGGGGAATGAATGGAAAGGCTGTGGTCTTTTCTCCGAAGATTTGCCAGAGTCACACAGGAGAAGACTCCATCTCACCGCTTGACCTGTTGACTGATGCCCTTTTGCATTATGGAGGAGATCAACTGACCTAGGTTTGTCCACTGCTGCATAACCTGTCCAAATTCTGTGCTGGTGGTTCACTGTTTATACATTTAATATTTTCTGGAGTGAAGCTGATCACTCAAATTGGTCAACATAAGTAAATTAAATTGTGTTTGCAGAGATGCAACTCCTGCAAAGACTAGACAAAGCAGAGAAAATATCGATTCTCGCTCAAGAAGAATCTCATCTGTCATCAGAGACGCACCAGGTAAACAATGAACATAAGAAGCAGGAAACAATAGTTGTAAACGGGAGAATTTTACATTCCGTTTACAAGCGCATTTTGCATGGAGTGTGTAGTATTGATGTTGTCTTGATTTCTGTTATTTCTGTTGTCTAGTGTTGGTTTCTGAGGGAGACATGGAGAAATGAAGAAAAGGGGGATGGAGCTAGCCCAAAAGAAACAGAAACCAATAAGTAAGCAACTGAAGTGAATGCATGAATGTCTTGAATATTATTAGCAAAGAATATTGCAAATACGTTAAATTTACTTTTCCGTGTTCCGTGTAATGAAATGCAATCCTGTAAGCTATGTGAAAAAGTTGCATGAAATGAACCAGTTTATTAGAGCAGTAGTATTGCCTTCATCTGTTCTCCAGACACTGTCTGTAAATGGAAAAGGGACTACATCATCAAGCTGATTCAGTTCTACAAGTAAAGTAAGAGTTCGATGTGTTTATGTGAGACTATATGGTAATCACAGCCGTCTTTCAGTGCCCTGCTGATGTGCTTCAACATGGAGGCCCAGGTGTGATTACAGTAACAGCACAGCTTTGAAGGAAACTGTTACAATGGTTATAAATGAAGAGTTGCTATAATACTGCAGTAATTTAATATGGTGTGATTAGTAATCAATTATCACCAAGGCCTCCGTTATAACGTACACTCTGTTTGGTCAGGTATACCACAGTAATGCTTTCTGCTTGGTAGCTACTGAATTTTTGTGCTGTGTGTTTTTATATTTTTATGTATAGATCTGGGACTCGCAAGTCGTACATGGAGTGTGAAACAGAGTAAGTGAGCAGTAATCTGTCACTGTTCTCTGAGCAAGTGTGTAAATAACAATTAATACAATTTATTTGCTGCCCATTGTAGAATTGAGGACTCTCTGCTGAACATTGAGAAAAAACACTGGATTGGGAGAAGATGGCAAGAATCTGATTCAGACTTCCAGTCGACCCGTAAAGATGTTGAGCGTGAGCTCAGAGGACAACTAATCTGCAAGGCTAGAACTGAATCAAGGGAGAGAGCGGTCCTCCTCCGTCTGAGAAGAAGATATCCAGGTAAAGTGATGTGGATAAGTAGATACATGAAGATATTAAGAGCAACTTTGAAAAGGACCATAATACAAACTAATAAATTAATTTCTCTGCATGCGTGTTTCCTAACTTTGCTAGAGATGGGCAGGACATTGCCATTAGACTGTCCAAGCATTAGCCAGCTCCAACAAGAGACTGAGACAGGCAATACAAGAATACAACAGCATTCAGTGGCCACCGCAGATGAGCTTCTTCCCTGCAACAGCTGATCTTCAGGAAGCATGCGATCCCTCTCGGCATGTCTACTTCTGCTGTGATGACACTGTAAGTATAGTTCCCTAACCCTAGTAACCACACAGCAGTCACTCTAGAGATCTGACAACAGCTTACCAAACACAACTACCTGCCCATCATTTTAGAAACCACCTTGTAACATGACATTGCACTCTTTATTTATTTTGTCTTCCAGACTGGAATGTTTCGAGGAGTCTAAAAAGGCGAGGGATTGATTGCATATGAAGACTCGGGCAGCTGAGGAAGAGCACATGCTTTACCAGGAGATGAGACCTGTACCTGAACACCTCCATCAGCAGCAAGCCTTTCTGTGCTCTGCCATCAAACACACAGATCAGCCTGGGGCAAAAGCTGCTCTCATCCAACATCTCCAACCGCTGGAGAGAAAACCACATCAAGCCACTGTGATGTTTCACCCACATGTACCAGACATTGTTCCTGTAGACATTCCCCTGCTTGTGTCAGGCCCTCCCCATGTCAAGCAGACATACACTAGTATACAGTGATGATGGTGATGATGATGATGACACTGAGGATGACACTGATAACTAGGACTGTGAGCACTGGTATGACAGGTCAATGTGTGAGAGGTGTTTTTCTTCTTTGTGAGCTCACCAAACCAAATCCCCTTCGACTGAGTTGAAACGACAATAAAGTATTGTATATCCTCTGAAGCAACTATAAGTTTGCAAAACTAAAAGGGAACATACAGGTGTACTCTACAATTCAGCTTTCCCATAATGAGTTATAGGCATGTATGGAAGTAAAATAATGTCAAATGTTTTTTAAATAAAAAGCCTGTTGAATTGCACTACTTTGAAAAAAATAGGCGTTGCATTAACCATGCTTGCATTTTAATGCATTGTATTTTTAGGGCTTGCATTTTTATGGGCTGAAATTTAGCATGGATGAATATTTAAGCTTTGAATATTTCAATTAAAAACATTTCAAACACCTTTTCATTATTAAAAAATAATCCATATTCACCTTTCATATTTCACTTCCAAAATATTCAAACTGTTTAAAAATACAACCAATAATATTCAACAGGCAATTTTCGGGCCATTTTATTTCGCTTTGCAAATTCGCTTCCACAAATTCAGTGGTTCAAATTCGACAGTAAATCAACATTGACGTCCAGGAACTGCAGGAAAAGCAATAGATTACCGAGCATACTCTCCATCTGCTGTTAGTTATGGAAGCCCGTTTCCGCTACGTTGAGTAAAAAAATAAAGATTCTTTAAGTCATAATAATGAGAAACTTTCTCGCAATAATGACTTAACATCTCGTAATAATGAGAAACTTTCTCGTAATAATGACTTAACATCTCGTAATAATGAGAAACTTTCTCATAATTATGACTTAACATCTCGTAATAATGAGAAACTTTCTCATAATTATGACTTAACATCTCGTAATAATGAGAAACTTTCTCATAATAATGACCTAACATCTCGTAATAATGAGAAACTTTCTCGTAATAATGACTTAACATCTCATAATAATGAGAAACTTTCTCATAATAATGACCTAACATCTCGTAATAATGAGAAACTTTCTCGTAATAATGAGAAACTTTCTCATAATAATGACTTAACATCTCATAATAATGAGAAACTTTCTCGTAATAATGACTTATTTTCTCGCACTTCTACGCGTGCGCAAAGCAGCGGAGCAGAAGGGCGTGCCACACTAGCGACATCCCCTGGTCAAAGCTGTGTAAATGCATCACAGCAAACATGGCACGCTCTGCAGTGAATAACATTAATGATAAATGATCAGAATATAAGACAGGCTTCCATACTAGATAGTCTTTTATTCATTTGTAATATTCATTTGTATTTTTGTGTATGAACAAGCAGCAACACAAGGGTGATCCATGGATTTCAAATAGATGGAGGAATGATAAGACAGCACACCTTTCCAAATCTGTTTAAGAACTTAATCTGGAAATCTGTGTAAGGGTCCGTTCATACAGAATGCGCTTTTTCATTGCTTTTCTAGGCATACGCGCACTAGACGGACGTTGCGCTCGCTCTGCAGCGTCTCGCGCATGACACAGCGTTCTAAAAACGAGGCGCTCAATTGAAAAGAAGTTCAGCTTTTAAAAACACGTCTCGACCTTGCATTTTCCCCCTTTTCACTGCCCACTTATGTTTAAATGTCCCCAAAGTCATAACATCTTAAAGGTGATTTCTGTATTGATATCTTCCAGATGAACCTGCACATCAAATATCCTAGAAGCATCTGCAAAATACGTGTTATATTAACACACATATGTGTTACACTTAAACTTGACGAATAAATGTAATATTCCAACTTTAATCTGATAGTTTTGTAAATTCATGTAACAATTTCCATCGGTGTGCACAAGCAGGCCCCCTTCGTTACCATGGTAACCGTCCTGCTTCTGCATTCCACTTTCACACCTTATCGTGCGCATGGAAAAGTATGGAAGATATAGGCCTACTGATGATGTTATTTAATGATACTACAGATTGCAATTAGTAGATCAAACTGACTTTAATGAAAACAGCTGTTTTGCAGAGCGTGCCTGTTTGCTGTAATGCATTTACACGGCTTTGACCAGCGGATGTCGCTAGTGTGGCACGCTTCTGCTCCGCTGCTTTGCGCATGCATAGAAGTGCGAGAAAATAAGTCATTATTACGAGAAATTTTCTCATTATTACGAGATGTTAAGTCATTATTTCGAGAAAGTTTCTCATTATTACGAGATGTTAAGTCATTATTTCGAGAAAGTTTCTCATTATTACGAGATGTTAAGTCATTATTTCGAGAAAGTTTCTCATTATTACGAGATGTTAAGTCATTATTACGAGAAAGTTTCTCATTATTACGAGATGTTAAGTCATTATTACGAGAGTTTCTCATTATTACGAGATGTTAAGTCATTATTACGAGAAAGTTTCTCATTATTACGAGATGTTAAGTCATTACGAGAAAGTTTCTCATTATTACGAGATGTTTAAGTCATAATTACGAGAGTTTCTCATTATTACGAGATGTTAAGTCATTATTTCGAGAAAGTTTCTCATTATTACGAGATTTTAAGTCATTATTATGAGAAAGTTTCTCATTATTACGAGATGTTTAAGTCATAATTACGAGAGTTTCTCATTATTACGAGATGTTAAGTCATTATTACGAGAAAGTTTCTCATTATTATGAGAAAGTTTCTCATTATTATTAGATGTGATGTCATTATTATGAGAAAGTTTCTCATTATTATGAGATGTTAAGTCATTATTATGAGAAAGTTTCTCATTATTATGACTTAAATAATCTTTTTTTTTTTTTACTCAACGTGGCGGAAACGGGCTTCCATAGTTAGTCGACCTCACCAGCAGGTGGTGCAAAAACGCGTATTGTTGACGAAGACCAGCAAAATTAGAGCAAGTCATTCATTCATAAAACTCATTTACAGCAATGTAAGTGTATTTGTGATTATTATGACGGCTGTTTTATGTTAAAT
Source organism: Vimba vimba (assembly GCA_022828995.1). Classification (NCBI taxonomy): domain Eukaryota; kingdom Metazoa; phylum Chordata; class Actinopteri; order Cypriniformes; family Leuciscidae; genus Vimba; species Vimba vimba. The sequence continues at coordinate 1,368,270 of CM040830.1, read as the reverse complement.
TCAGTGCCTTCACGGTTACTTTTCCTGTGTAGCCTACATGCATCTTTCTCTACCGTGAACGAGATGTTATTCCCCGATGCGGATGTATCCAGTGTTACATTTTTGAGGTTGACATATATTTCTCTTGGTTGTTTAGTTGCCTTAACTTTATATTGTGGCGATGTGCTGCATGCAGGCTATTAGGGTTTCCCTCAATACTTCTGGACATATACAACGCTTAAAGTAGATTAATGGACTACAATGATGTAAAAGACCAAACTCGCAGGCAAGCAGATGGACTCAGAATAACGCGCAAAGCTGAGCGTTTCCCAGTGATAGACTGGCATAAAGTTGGCTTGATGTTGGACATTCGCACATTTAGGGACCGTCTCTAAAGTGTATACGACTTTGGTATACACGTTTCTAACTCCGATAGCATTTGAATAGAACGACTTACAGTCATAAAACCAACTGTAAAGTGTTCATGTAGTGTCAGGCATAATGCGCACCCTTTGGATTTTTGATATTTATTCAAATAAATTTAAGTTTGCTATTGAAGTTAGAAACGTGTATGCCAATGTTGCATTTAACTTTAGAGACGGTCCCTAAATGTGCGAATGCCCAATGTCAAGCCAATTTTACATTTAGTCATTTAGCAGACGCTTTTATCCAAAGTGATTTACAGTTAAATTAACAATAGGACAACAATATGCAAGTGCTATGATTCTTCCCAGTTTAAGCTAATGTAATACACGTAGGCATATATATAGTATATCAGTATATCACCAGTAGGCTTATATGTATATCGCCAGTATCACGAAACGCTCAGCATGAAACTTTGCGCGTCAAGTTCATATTCTGAGTCCATGCTTGCCTGTAGCCTATATGGCCTACATCCTACTTCCCCAATAAGGTGCAAGAAGATTGATCTTTCATATCACTGTATTAGTACATTAAGCGTTTTGTCCCAACTGAAGGGGAATCCTTGAGTATGAGGTATTGAGGGAAACCGATTATAATCCTGTTCATGGTAGAGAAAGCTGATGACATGTAGAATACACAGGGAAAGTAACAATGAAGTTATTGAATGAAACATAAACACACAGCTTTTGTGTGTTTATCATCTTTTCCGCACATACTGACACAGATAATCATTTCCATTTTATGAATGAATGTCTTCGTCAACAACAAGCGCTTTTGCACCATCTGATGGTGAGGTCGACTAACAGCAGATGGAGAGTATGCTCGGTAATCTATTGCTTTTCCTGCAGTTCGTGGACGTCAATGTTGAATTTACTGTCGAATTTGAACCACTGAATTTGTGGAAGCGAATTTTGCAAAGCGAAAAAAATTGGCCCGAAAATTGCCTGTTGAATATTATTGGTTGTATTTTTAAACAGTTTGAATATTTTGGAAGTGAAATATGAAAGGTGAATATGGATTAATTTTTAATAATGAAAAGGTGTTTGAAATGTTTTTAATTGAAATATTCACAGCTTAAATATTCAACCATGTTGAATTTCAGCCCATAAAAATGCAAGCCCTAAAAATACAATGCATTAAAATGCAAGCATGGTTAATGCAATGCCTATTTTTTTTTTTCAAGTAGTGCAATTCAACAGGCTTTTTATTTCAAAAACATTTGACATTATTTTACTTCCATAGGCATGTTTCCAGCCATTGTCACAGCACTTATTCACAGCACACGTAAAGTCAATAAAAAGTGATTTACTTAATAAATGACATACAGTGATTTTACAGTCATAATCCACCAGACAGTGTGCCACATACAGTAGGTTCTTCTTACATAACCGTTATTGGCTTGAAATGCTCCAGATCCAGGCCTATGTAGATGAACACCTTTTTTCTCTTCTTCCTCCAATTGGCTGCATTTATCTGCATTAAATACATGCATGCTATCTTGCGTTTAGTTGCTATGGTGGTTGCTATTGATGGACGCATGACATGACGTACTTCTGCCCGAAAGTATTTTATTCACAGACACTTTTTTTTAAATGATAAATTCAACATTTGTTGACAGAAAATCACAACTTGATAACTAAACGATATGTTCATGTTAAGGTTAACAATTTCTCGTTCGATTCTGAGAAATACGGAAGTGCATTGTGTTGTGGGCGGGGTTTACTGGTTCTCCTGTATCTGCTAACATATCTTAAATAAACCAACATATTTACATTTTCTTAACGTAGATCATCTAGAAACAGTGTAATTAATAGTTTGGCTGTATTTGATATATTCAGTAGATATATCTTTTTACAACCCTACTTTGCAAACCAGGAAAACTACAACTGCAGTGGTGATTTGTATAAAGCTGCATTGCGTAGCTATAGGGAATTGTAGTTTTTAAAACATTAATGTTTTTCTTAGAATTGGAGGTTGTAAATAGTGAGTTGAGAGTAGCCTACAGTGAGGAGTTTAGGGGGATTGTAAACACATCAGATTTTAAATGAAAATACATTTTACATTTTTAAATGGGTTAAAATTAAAAAATTATCGCCTCCAGTAGGAAGAACCCCGGAATTAAAGATAAACAACAATGCCTTGGACTACCAACCTGAAGCTGCTGCCGCGATTTACACTATTGGATGCTATATAGTTCATTCCTGCTTCTTTTTTTACTTTCTGAATTATATATAAAAAAAATATTTTATTTATAAATGAATTTCACTGTATATAGTATAAAGTATGAAAGAAATATATGTACAGTTTTAGAATAACCCATTTTATACATTAAACACAACAATACGCCATCACATTCACGACTCTCCTGTGATTAAAGGCGACACTTCCGGTTTTCTTCCCACCGGAGCCTCGCTTTCGATTTTAAAATAACGGCTGCGTGAAATCAGCGTATAGACCGGCATATAGCACTGTCTTTGTCATCACAGGAACGGGAACAGAACCATAATAAACTAGTTTTAGCTAATGGCGATTGTCTTTCTGATTAGAGTCCTGCACGGGTTTGGACGGGTGACCCGCAAATTTTGCTCAAACGGTGAAAAATATCCAACTGTGTCGGATACGGGTGCGGGTCGGGTCGGACACGGGGAAAACACGGGTCTAAACACTGGTTTAAAACAATCACATGCAAATGTACAAATATATGCATATTTTTAGGAACACATAATATGCCTGTATTTCAAGTTGATAAAATAATTTAAAATCCACATCAGTTTATTTGTGCCCACGCGCCATGCCCTCCCAGGATCTATAACGTTACCTAGGCTACTTTCACTTTTAAAAATTCATCATAACCGCGCGCGCGATCTGCTTGTAGTCGTCGAGATGGATGCTGAGGAGCTGATGAAAAGAATAGCTAGTGGAGACTGTAAAGTTGTCGACAGTCATCAAAAATCAAGTCCAGTGTGTGGGAGAAATTTGGAATTATCTGAAGAAAATATTGTGAACGGGTTATTTGCTGCATGCATTTTCGTGTTGGATAGCCGCAAATGTGGAACTTCATCGCCGAGGAAGCATGCAAATAACTGGTAACAAACCAAGCAATTCTACCGAACAGTATTTTTTCAAATTTAACACTGTTAAGTGTTTTTTTTTTTTTTAATAAATGGGCAGACTGGGACAATGCTATGATCAAAGATGCTCATGTTTGTAGTGTTATTGTGTTATTGACAGTTATTGTGACAACAACGGTAGAGTTAAGCCCTGGTAAGTAAACAAATGTTTTCTGTAAACTGTAGACTGGTTTAATAGTTAGGTGAAGTTCGATATCTGGCATTAATTGTGACCTGTGTCATGCTACTTAGCAGATAGCAGTATCTATCTGAACCATAGACTGTAAAAAAATAATCAAAAATAGAAAAAACAGATGTCGTCTATTTATTTATTTTTAAACGGATGAGATGCTGCAGGAATCCTGAAAAACTTGACTCCACAACTGGTGTGATTTTTACAGTCCACGACGCAACAAGTAGGCATTTTTTTCTTGACGAGAAATTCTCTGGTTAACACACAATTCAATGGGATGGAATGAACTTTCTGACCCCGACATGCGCACTGCGAACTTCGAATTTTCCTGTGACGTCAACCGTGAAGGGGTCTATTCACATGATAACTAAGGACAAGAGCTCTCTATAACAGTTGGTCCATGTCTGTCGCCCCTTTATTGCTTAATTATAAGCCTTCAAACATGCGCCAAGGTGATGTTTCAAAGGTCAGTATTTCAAAACAGGAGCCATGTAGAATCTTAATACTTACAAATGAGACTCTCCAGGTCAAGACCTTTCTAACGATGTATTTGGTCTAGCTCTACAACAAAGTTTTAATTTTCTCATTTCACGTACACAATCCTGGGTGTAGTTTCAGAGAGCACTTTGAAGGCTCAATAGACGTAGCCTATATATAATGAAGCTTTGTGTTTGTTTGTTTGTTTGTTTCCTGACTCTGTAAACAGATTTACAACCCCACAACATGAGGAATACCTGGTATACATACACACACACACACACACACACACACATGCACTCACACACACACACACACACACACACACACACACACACACTGCATTTCTGTATGGGACACACATGGCTATTTATGTTAATGCTGTTATGATGGTTAAAAAAATATCATTAATGAATAAGACCATCGTCTATGATGGGTAGTCGTCTCCTCTTAGGCTACTTGTGGACTATTTTTAGGCCTATTGGAGGTGAAAACCAAGAGTACATTATACATGGGCCCTTCCACCCAATGGGTGACATTTGCTTGTTGTTTCTCTTCAAAATTAAGCATCTTTTTTCAACACTGAATCTAATACTATATATATTTAACTATTCAAAATGTGTATTGGTCAATCTGTATAATGTGTATAAGTTTCTAAGCAGAAGATGGATGCATGTTTCCTCAGTCCATGTTACCAAAACTCATGTGCCATTTAAAAAGCATTTTTAAAAGCATGTCAATTAATTTCTTTGTATTCACCTCAAGAAAGTGTTGTTGTTTTTTAAAGAAATGGTTGGTTATTTGTTCAAATAATTGATATTTGTAACTAAAATATAATGGTGACCGGCATCACTTTGAATTGAAATGTAGTGTATCCACGGCAGACATCTCCACACAGTAGTGGAACACACCTGGTCCTCCTTCGCATAAACTGATAATAAACTTTGTCTCAGAATCCAAGGAGAAACAATTGATATCCTTAACACAGATAAAAGGAGACCCTTCACATGTTCTCTTAAATGTTAATCATTAAAAGAAAAGCATAACACGGTGAATGTGAAAAAAATACTTCCAAGCAGAAGTACGTCATGTGACCTAGGTGGCGTCAGTGATAGCGGCGTCCATAGCAACCGTTATATTTACATTTGAAGAATTAAATTGTAGTGTTCAACTGTATACCAAAGTTTCCACAAGTATCACTGCTCTGACATAACCATCTCTTCAATATCCATTTAGCCAAACATCTCCCAGTGACAGCAGGACTGAGAACATTTGAAAGTTATGTGAAGCATCTCATCATAACATGAACTCATACTGTGACCAACTGTTCTGAATATTATGGTAAGGTCCTTGCTAACACCAGCCCTACTGAACCAATGATGAGACAGATTTATATATAAACAAAAATGTAGAGTCAATTCAGTACAATAGAGCTTTATTGGTCCACACATGACCCAGTTTAAAGGGGACCACATTGATGGTGCCAACAAATGACAACAATTAATACAAATTGGGGTGAATGAAAATAACAAAAAGATCACAGTTTTCTTCTTACAAGTGAAGTGTAATCATTACAATAAATTGCAGCAAGGTTCATCAAGTATATTTTAATGAAAAAGATTAGGCACTTAATACATTTTAAAACGCGTATGTATGTATTATGTGTGTGTGTGTGTGTGTGTGTGTGTGTGTGTGTGTGTGTGTGTGTGTGTGTGTGTGTGTGTGTGTGTGTGTGTGTGTGTGTGTGTGTAGGGACGGATTGGGGGACGTCAACACAGTAAAAACAACTCAAACAAGTAACAAGACACATCTTGAATGCAGTTAATAGCAGGTTCAGGGTGTTTGCATGGTGTTTGACACTGGCAGTGAAGACACATGTTCATTTTAAAACCACATGCAGTGTGTGACCATGATTGGCACACTGTGCACTGTGACCATGAACGCCACTTCTTGCTTGCGTTCTTCTTCTTCTCATCAAAATGGACGCGGCAGACACGGCACAAATTGCCTCCATCTACCAAAGGAAAAACACAGATATTCTGGAAGTCGAGCCAGTTAGTTGAAATCACACTCATCACCACATTTAAAGCAACATCTCAAAGGCAGCTTGTTCATTTGTAACTGTTGCCAAATGGAAATGTGGGTATTGCACATCAGTTCAGATGCTCAATCATAAAATAAAATCAGGTCAACAAAGAAGAGTTCCTTTAGCATAACCCTGAAATAAGGACAACTCTGGGTTTTCCGGTTCAGAAATGGATGTAAATCAAACCTGAGACAGAGGGGTAACTACATTTTAATTTGAGAAATCTCATCATCACTTTGTTCTTCAGCTGCTTCCAGAGCTCAGCTTCACACTGATGCAGTCCCATTATTTGCATCTAAATCTCAACAGCCAATTGAAAATGTAAAATGACAACCTTATCAACCTTATATAATATGCTATTTAATGTCACCTGGATAAATATTGTATCCATAAATTGTAATTTTCAAACAAGCTTTCTCTTTGTGTCAAATATCAATGGCGCACTAGAACAGTAGCTTTAATTAAGCTCAAACTTAAGCAATACTAAAAACTGATTTGTAGCAGTTGGTAAAATGTATTACGATTACAAGAAATACCATTTTCACACATGGCCTCTAAAGTTTCCTCCACTGCCTTTGTCTGGAAGCCTTCTGCTGTGTCTGTTGATCTGAAAATATTAAACCATCACACAAAGGGGAAAATGTCTTCTTTTGATTTAATTTTAGTATTTCAGTGGTCAAATGTGCTGTGTAATGACCACAGTTACATATCTAGTAAACTATGCTTCTTAAGTTTAATGTTATATATTTATTTAAAGAGAAAATAAAAACAACTCGGCGTACCTTCTGCATCATGTCCTCTGCCATGTCAGTGGGGGTGCATTGAGCTGCATCTGATATTTTTAGGGGAAAAACACGTATGTATCATGAGCATAACAAATAACTGACCTTCCTTAATCACACAGCAGTATCAATGAAGGAATGTCATTTGCAGGAATTACATACATAGAATTTAATTAGTGAATAGTTTGATGAGCATGAAAACGATGAAAAGCATTGCCAAGGGCCACAGTCACTAGCACACATATCGACTGTGACGTAGAGATGTGGGGCATGTTTGAACGAAGTGTTTTAGGAAGGTGTGGCTGAGCCTTAACCTTTACAAAGAATATCTCTTTGGGTTTGAGACTTTGAGCTTTGTAACTCTGCAGATCTTAGACATGCACAAACAGCAACATAACACACTAAAGAGAAAGGAAAACAAGAAATCGCATCATATGACCCCTTTAAGAGGCAGAAAGCTCAAGCAGAACCACAGCTCAGGGTGGACGGCCATCCGCCTTGACCGGTTGGGGTGAAGGGACAGAGAGAGATGCAGTGGCCCAGCACTATACAAAGACTTACATGTAGGCCTGTATTATTCTTTAGTTAACTTATTTTCCCCACTTTGCATAGAGCCAAATGGTCCGCCAAAACACAAGTGGAGAAAGACAACCACTGGTAATTACTTATTTCACTTACTTATTTCAAATGAAATCTCCTCTTTCAAAATGTCCACCAGTCGTTTCCTCCATGAAAGGAAGGCTTCTTGAAGGTAAGGCTGTTGGGCAGTCCCGCAACTGTAATGGTCATGCTCTGATTCACCAGGGACTGGTAGGGGAGCCTTCCAGTACCTCCGGCCTCCTCTGAAAGACACGGCACACACATGCATGCACAGGTTACACAATGTTACACAGTTGGACAATTGTGACTCTCGCCTCTAGTTGGGCCAGTGTACAGGCTGCACACAGTCATTTTGGTAAGGTGTCATAATCTAATGGTTGATGGGCACATTAGACAATTTATTCATTTGATAATAACGCCATGGATTCATGAAGGAATATTAAGCAGTTTCTTTACATCAGTCTTAAAAAGTATTTGAACTTATGCTTACTATATTTTTGGTTGAATAGATCTTGCACTTTTCCTACCAGTACACTGACATGATCTCCGGTACTGGGTGTTGCGGCTGAGGAGCTGTCTACAGATGAAACAACACACAACAATTCGTTTCATAAAACTGTATTATGTATATTTGCACTATTACAGGCCTGAGTCCATTTCTGTGGATTTTCATATAACCAATCCCTTTGTAATGCAGTGCAAAGTTGTTCACTGTCTCCGTTGAATCAAGGAAATCAGTGGCTCCTTTGCTGCTCAGTTCACACACCTCTAATGATGACTTTTGGCCGTCAAATGATAAAATGGCTGTTTCCACACTCAAATCCTCAAGCTTGGACACCTTTACAATATTTAGATAAAGAAGACAACCACAAAAATAGTAAATAATTGATTATACACAAAATAGACAAAACATACTTTTAAAAATCCAACACACACTGAAGAAACAACTCATACCAGTGTTGTCACACGTGGCAAATAAGTGGTCAGGGACCACCAGGGTTACATTACTATACATTAGCTGTGTTTACATAAGAGTCCAAATGCAACTAATAGTTACAATAGGGTTTCAGCACTTCATGCTTGAACCCCTAATGACTCATAGCCATTTGTGACGACTAATGCTAATGACTAGCCCAACCAGTAGCAATTTAGTTTGAGAGGGTGGTATGAGCCTTTGACAATTTCTTCAATGTGAGAATATTTCATGTTGATAGCCTTGTAAAAAAAAAAAAAAAAGCTGGAATATTTATTTGGGATGAATTCATCTGAAATGATGAAAAAAACTACAGATAAACAATCCAGTTGTCTGTCACAATGTTCTGCTCACATCACAATTGTTGCCGATCATCCTTCCATCTAATACTATAATAATAATACAACTAATGCCTAGCAAATGAAGCCTCTTTTCAAACCTCTAACTTCAGCTTCTTAAGGTGCATTTTAGTTCGGGCATCCCTCATCTCAGGGCTAAGGTCCTGTGTCTGCCCATGTACCCTCAGTGATGCTGCTTCTGGAAAGTGTTTCTGCTTTTCATCTTCCCCCAATGTTGCCCACCGGCCAATCATTCATTGTGCCTGAGGAAAAAATAGATGCACAGAAAACTTAACACTTTAGAGTCAGCATCTCTTTTAAAGTAAATTCATACAACGACAATCTGTCCAACACACTGGTTAACTTGGGTTGAGAAACCCATTTCTCTGTAAAAACAAGATAAAATGCTGCTTTTTATTGTTTTGTAGGTGCAGTGTGATTTGTGCAGTAGGTGAGCACATTTTGAATGTGCCGAATATGAAAAAGATAGTTCCCCTTCAGGAACTACCACTGCGTGTAATCGCAGTGGGAACGCCTCCAGCGTAGTGCGTCTGAAGCATGAATGAAATCAGTCAATGGCGAGACGGAGCGTCACAGCGAGTGACGTCATCGACCAGGACACTATAAAGCACCCCTGAATACACAAGCGAAACAGCTTCTGTTACTTCAGCAGCGCTCTGTGTGTGTGGTTATTATATTTCGTGTTTGTCTGTTTCTAGTGTTACTAGGCAGGAGTTTTTCACTATATATTCCCACATATATAAAAAAAAAACAATATGAGTGTCAAAATGATGAGCGAGCAACAATATAGGCAGTGTGTTCCCCCCTGCACTCGATACATCACAGGCGGGGATTCACACCAACTATGTGTTGCTTGTTTGGGAGTGCAGCATGCCCAGTCAGCTCTCGAGGGGGCTGATTGTGAGCATTGCGAGCATCTTCCCTTAAGGACGCTGCGCTCGTGGCGATCGCTCTTCGAGGAGGGCGGTTCGCTGCGCGCTCCCCAAGGCACAGGTCCCGCTTCTGTCGCTTGACTTGGGGTTCGCAAATGGATCTCACCCACGAGCTTGAGACGGGCCCCGCCCTATCTCATCCTTCACCGGTGAGATCCAGTGCCTCTTTCCCGGCTCTGGAAGCACGCGCTGCGGTTACTTCCGCCCGGGTTGAGGCACATGATGTTCAAGAACTTCGGCTATCCAGTTCTGAGGAGCTGGATGTTGAAAGTCTTGCAACAGAGGAGACTGGAGACTCGTCATTCCAGCACCCTGCTGAAGATGAGCTTATGGATGTATTATCTCGTGCTGTTGAGAAGCTCAGCATCGACTGGCCAGTTGATAGGCAGGAGTCTAAACATAAAAGCAAACTTGATGAAAGATTTCTGCCGCCACGTTCTCAGCCTTCTCGCCGGTGCTTACCATTCTTCTCAGATCTTCACACTGAGGTGTCGAAGACCTGGGCTAGACCAGTATCTAGTAGGATTTATACCAGTCAGTCTAATGCTTATGGTAATATTATGGGAGCTAAACATTTGGTTATGTGACGATGCCGATGGCGGAGGAGACACTCGCGAGCTATCTCTCTCCTGAATCGGCATCGTCGCTTAAAGCACCGGCCCTTCCCACCAGACCATTAAAAAATACATGGTAAAAATGGTAAATGGACTGCATTTATATAGCGCTTTCACAGACCTATGGCCACCAAAGCGCTTTACATAGCCTCACATTCACCCATTCACACACCGACGGCGGTGTCAGCCATGCAAGGCGCCATCCAGCTCATCGGGAGCAGCTGGGGTTAGGTGTCTTGCTCATGGACACCTCGACACTTGGTCATGTGGAACCGGGGATTGAACCACCAACCTTTCCATCCGCACTGGTGGGAAAGGCTTACTCGGCGGCGGGCCAGGCAGCTGCGTGCCTACATACGATGGCTATCATGCAGGCATATCAGGCCGACCTGCTTAAGGAAGCTAGTGAGGGGGGAGAGATTTCTGTAGAGATTATTAATGAGCTCAGACAGACAGCTGATCTCACACTCCGGGCCACCAAGGAAACCGCAAAATCCATTGGCCGGTCTATGGCAGCCCTGGTGGCCACGGAGAGGCATTTATGGTTGAGCCAGACATCCATGAAAGAAAAAGATAAATCTCTTATTTTAAATGCTCCCATGTCACTTGCAGGCCTCTTCTGTGATGCTCTATACTCTGTCACTGAGAGGTTTCAAGAAGAAAAAAAGCAGGCAGCCACATTTCATAAATTTATCCCCCTCAAAGTGAGAATTCCTGGGACTGCTGAGCGAGGGCAGTCCCAGCCGCCGAGCAGCTCATCAAAACAGAGAGCGCAGCAAAAACAGAGCGTCGCGTCTCGTGCCCCCCCGCAGAGAAACTGGAGGGATGAGACGGGGCGCTCTCAGGCGCGGCCTTCGTGGGGCAGGGCTGATCTGAGGACAGTCATTGTCACCAAGAAGGCCGCGTCTAAAAGGTCCTGACACTCCCAGTGTCAGGGCTTTGAGGGTGGTCCCCACTGAGAGAGACTGGTGTTCACCTCCCTCAAGGGTGCCCTGTCTCTCCCGGTGCCCTCAGGGGTCTGTTCTACTAACCCTGCCGAAACAGGGCGTAGAAGGGCCCGGCGAGTGCTTTCCCGAGGGACGCTCGCCCCCTCCGAGGAGGGCTCTGGAGTGTTCAGACCAGTTGTACCCTGCCGGTGCGCTGTTACAGGGCGCTGCGTCTGTCACTCAGAATATTCAACCAGAGGCCAGCCTCGAGAGGCTGGTACCCTTAGTAGATTTTCTAGTGGAGTGGAAAAATCTTCCCAATGTGTCTCAGTGGGTCCTGCATACGATCGAAAGAGGTTATACAATTCAGGTCTCGTCCGCCTCGGTTCAGAGGGGTCCTTCCCACTGTGGTGGGCCCCGAGCAGGCTCTGGTAATGGAACAGGAGGTTGTGACTCTTCTTCAAAAAGGAGCTATAGAACGGGTTCCTCCTCTCAGCAGGGAGTCAGGTTATTACAGCCGATATTTCATTGTTCCAAAGAAAGACGGGGGGTTGTGTCCGATTTTAGATCTGCGTCTTTTAAATCGCACTGTAGGGAAGCTCAAGTTCAAGATGCTCAATCTCAAACAGATCGTGTCACAAATCAGGTCCGAGGACAGGTCCTGACGCCTACTTCCATGTGTCTATTCTTCCTCAACATCGGAAGTTCCTGAGGTTCGCTTTCGGGGGCGAAGCGTACCAATATCGGGTTCTTCCGTTCGGCCTAGCACTGTCACCCCGAACGTTCACGAAATGTATGGATGCGGTCATAGCTCCGTTGAGACTTCATGGTATCCGCATTCTGAACTATATCGACGATTGGTTAATTCTAGCTCAATCGGAACAGCAAGCGGTTCGGCATCGAGATGTCGTTCTCGCTCATATCAAGAGATTGGGGTTGAGGCTCAATACCAAGAAGAGTGTTCTTTCTCCAGCACAGAGAACCACATTTCTCGGTGTGGTCTGGGATTCGACGACGATGCAGGCACTACTGTCACCTGCTCGTATTGCTTCGATTCTCGCGGCCGTACAACAGGTCAAGCTAGGCCAGTCACTCACTGTAAAGCAGTTCCAGAAACTGTTAGGTCTCATGGCAGCAGCGTCCAATGTTATACCCTTCGGCCTCTTGCACATGAGACCGCTGCAGTGGTGGCTCAGAACCCAGGGATTCTCCCCGAGGGGAAATCTGCTCCGCACGATCATGAGTTTGCAACGGTGTCTTCGCGCCCTGGTCATGTGGAAAGATCCTTGGTTCCTGTCCCAAGGTCCTGTGTTGGGAGCTCTTTGTCGTCGTGTAATGCTAACGACAGATGCCTCTCTCACGGGTTGGGGGGCAATCATGAGTGGTCGCCCAGCTCAGGGTCTGTGGTAGGACCATCATCTCTCGTGGCACATAAACTGTCTAGAAATGTTGGCGGTGTTTCGGGCCCTGAAACACTTCCTCCCAGACCTAAGGGGCCACCATGTCCTTGTCTGGACAGACAACACATCGGTGGTCTCTTATATAAACTATCAGGGAGGTCTGCGGTCATGCCCGCTTTACAAACTGGCCCGTCAGATCCTTCTTTGGTCCCAAGAGAAAATTATTTCGTTGAGAGCTATTTATCTCCCGGGGTATCTAAATCAGGGGGCAGACATCCTGTCGAGGCAGGGGCCGAGGCCCGGGGAATGGAGACTTCACCCCGAGGTGGTGGAGCTCCTTTGGGAACATTTCGGTCGTGCCGAGGTAGACATATTTGCGTCCCGAGAGACATCACACTTTCCACTGTGGTTCTCTCTCAGCCAGCCAGTTCCGCTGGGGTTGGATGCCATGGTGCAGGCGTGGCCGGGGTCATGTCTGTATGCTTTTCCCCACGATCGCTCTGCGGGAGTTCTGGAAAGGGTTCTGGCCGGCCTGAGTATGGTTTGCGGACCTTGTGTCTCTCCTCGATGGCTCTCCCCTGGAGATACCGATCAGGAGGGACCTACTCTCTCAGGCGAGCGGGTCGATCCTTCACCCCCGCCCAGAACTGTGGAGGCTGTGGGCTTGGCCTCTGAGGGGGCCCAGCTCATAGAGTTTGGTCTCTCGACCGAGGTTGTTGAGACCATCCCTCAATCTAGAGCTCCCTCTATAAGGAAGTTATATGCCACGAGGTGGAAACTTTTCACCTCCTGGTGTGGAGAGCGCCAGCAGGACCCAGTTAACTGCCCGGTTGGTACAGTGCTGAAGTTCCTGCAGGACCGTCTCTCTACAGGGCTATCCCACTCCACACTGAAGGTGTGCGTGGCGGCCTTAGCTGCTTACCACGCCCCTTCGAGTGGAGGTTCTCTCGGGAGACACCCACTTATATCTCGCTTCCTTCGTGGCACCTTGAGGCTGAGGCCAGCAGTACGCACGAGGGTACCATCCTGGGACTTGGCCATCGTTCTAGAGGGTCTCTCCCTGGCTCCCTTCGAGCCCCTTGAAGAAGTTTCCGAGAAGTTCCTTACTCTTAAAACTGTTTTCTTACTTGCTATCTCATCTCTCAAGAGGATAGGAGATATTCAGGCGTTATCGGTGGCTCCCTCGTGCTTGGAATTCTCGCCTGGCATGGCTAAGGCCTTCCTCTATCCTAGGCCGGGTTATGTTCCCAAGGTTCCAACTACTGTTGTTAGACCTGTCATACTGCAGGCTTTTTGTCCTCCTCCATTTCTGACGTCAGACCAGGAGAAGCTTAATTTGTTGTGCCCAGTTAGGGCTCTAGATGCTTATGTCCACAGAGCTGCCCTGTGGAGGAAGTCTGAACAGTTGTTTGTTTGCTTTGGGTCTCCCAACAAGGGGGGGTCCCGCTTCTAAACAGAGAATGAGCAAGTGGGTGGTCGAGGCCATCTCACTTGCTTACGAGTCGGCCGGTCAGCCTTCACCTTTGGCTGTACGGGCTCACTCCACTAGGAGTATGGCTGCCTCTAAAGCTCTCCTTTCAGGAGTTTCTCTTCAGGATGTTTGTGATGCGGCAGGCTGGTCCTCACCGCACACTTTCGTCAGGTTTTACAGTCTTGATTTTGGCTCCACTCCTGGGACGCAGGTTCTCTCGTTAGTTTGTGCTCCCTAATCACACACAACAGGGACTTGCTCGTATGGGGACGTGGGTATTGCGTTCCCACTGCGATTACACGCAGCGGTAGTTCCTGAAGGGGAACGTCCTGGGTTACGTATGTAACCCTAGTTCCCCGAAGGGAACGGACGCTGCGTGTCCTGCCATACTCCCGGCATCCCCTTGGATCGCTTGCTTCAGTAACATCAGAAGCTGTTTCGCTTGTGTATTCAGGGGTGCTTTATAGTTTCCTGGTCGATGACTGTTACAACCAGGGCCTGAAGTTAACTTTTTTGACCACCAGCCACTGTGGCAGGTGGATTTAAAAATCCACCCGCCACAGTGACTTTTTACCAGCCAGTTTTTTTTTTTTTTTTGCCTCATAAAAGGTGAAAAAAAAGGAACTGCACAAACATTTGTTCTTTAACTTGTAAGAATGCACATTTAAGTGCTGGCAAGTTATTAACAAGATCCATACAAGTAATAATAACTCTTAGAATACAGATATAGACCGAGTGCAGCTCGTAGGCTATGTAAACAAATCACACGCGGCTGTGTTGATCGCTGAGCAGCTGTTAGTTACAGCGTTCAGGAACCGTTATGGTGCGTTCACACCGGACGCGAATGGCGCGTCAGGCGCGAATTTAGACGCATATTCGCGTTTGGTGCGTATGGCTGACTTCGTTTGAATGTCAAATAACAACAGTTGCAAAAAACAAACAAAAAAAAAAAAACGCAAAGACTCAGCCGCTTTAGTTACTGTTGCTATGTCCGACAAGCTACACCGCGCTCACGCCAAACCATGATCTCACGCAATGAAAAACACATCGCGCAGCAGATACACTGACAACACGCTGACAGACAAGACAGTCCTGGTTACTTTTGATTTTAAACAAAGTATCAACGTTAAAATTTGGTCATTTTTAAAGAAATCTAGACAATACCGTTTTGTGGCTCGTAATGTGTCTTGACAGATCGCTGTGGTGCTTCAGTTAAAGCTGCTTGTGAACCGATCATCTCTTCCTTCTAGTTAATTTATAGCATAAAATAAAAATAAAGTAAAAATAAAAAGATGTCAGTAGGTCTACTCAGTACACTGTTTTTTCAAGTTCAAATCATCCAACGTTGAACTCTCCTGACTGCTTTGTCGGACAAAAAAAAAAAAGGCGGATTATGATTGGCCAGATCGCCGTCAATCAAACTCCCCGCGAAGGGTCGATTCTCATTGGCTACCTGCCAATGTGGCAGGTAGATTGACAGTGTTACCCGCCAATTGCAGAATTCACCCGCATTTGGCGTGTGGTCGGGTGTTAATTTCAGGCCCTGGTTACAACCCTGGCTCTAGGGATGCAACATAAAGGACACGACAACAAAAGTTTGCCAATCAAAATAAAGTTTATTTAGTATTAAAGAAAAAGGGGACTGTAGAAGCAGAAACACTACTGCTGCAGTGCTGGCTGCAAAACGAGAGAGAGAGAGTGAGAGCATGTGTCCAAGGTTTTAAGTGGCTCCCTTCAGGTGGCACCAATTAACCCATTGATTGCAGGTGAGCTACCAGGGAAACTGCAACGAAACACAGATTAGAACACTCCCACATAACACTCCCACCCTTAAAACATTGCTATAGAATAACCTATGGCAAAGTCAACAAGTACATGAAATATAAACAAGCACTTACGACCTTGACAAAGCATCCGCCAAAACATTGTCCTTCCCACGAATGTGGTGGACTGAAAGGTCATAACCCTGCAATAACAGGCTCCATCGCATTAAGCGCTGGTTAGAGTTTCTCATACTATGGAGGAACACTAGGGGATTATGATCAGTGTACACAATCAGTGAAATACTGGATGAAACATACACATCAAAATGGTTCAGAGCAAGAATAAGGGCCAAAGCTTCCTTTTCAATGGTAGAATAGTGCTTCTGATGGATATCAAATTTCTTTGAAAAATAGCACACAGGATGCTCAACTCCCACTGAATATTCTTGAAGAAGAACTGCACCCACACCGAAATCACTAGCGTCCACAGCTAGCTTGAAAGGTCTTTTAAAATCAGGGGCAGCAAGAATAGGAGAACTGCTCAACAATGCCTTCAAATTGTCAAAAGCCACCTGACATGACTCCGTCCAAACAAAAGGAACCTTGGGACTAAGCAGGTTAGTTAAAGGTGTAGCAACAGTGGCAAAATTTTTGCAAAAGCTCCTATAGTATCCTGCCATACCCAGGAAACGTTTTAGTTCCCGCCGAGATGATGGTACAGCAAAGTTCACGATGGCCTCCACTTTTGCTCCCACTGGAGACACATGACCGTGGCCAACAACTTTACCCAAGTAAGTTACTGTGGCCTGCCCAAACTCACACTTGGAGAGGTTCAAGGTCAAATTTGCAGCCTTTAACCGTTTGAAAACATCCCCGAGCTGGGCCAAGTGTTGAGACCAGGTAGAACTATAAATAACTAAATCATCAAGGTAAGCCTCACATCCTGCAACTCCTTCCAACACCTTATTCACCAGACGCTGGAAAGTGGCAGGTGCATTTCGCATTCCAAATGCCATAACATTATAATGACAGAAGTTGTCCGGCGTCACAAAAGCAGAGATCTCACGGGCTCGCTGGCTAAGTGGAACCTGCCAGTAGCCTTTTAAAAGATCTAACTTTGAAACAAAGGATGCAGAACCTACTTGGTCAATACAGTCGTCTAGCCATGGAAGAGGATAGGAGTCAGGCTTAGTGATAGCATTTACCTTACGCAAATCGGTACAAAACCGAAACGAACCATCATGCTTCTCAACTAGTAAACATGGTGAACTCCAAGCACTAAAAGTCGGTTCAGCTATGTTATGTTCTAACATATACTCTACCTCTTTACGCAAAAGCTGCCGTTTAACAGGATTCACCCTATACGGGTGCTGCTTAATTGGGTTAGCTTGGCCTACATCAATGTCATGCTCTAGCACATTGGTACAAGATGGAACATCAGAAAACAAGGCCAAATATTGACCAATTAACTGAATAATATCAGAGCGCTCAGAGAGATTTAGATACGACAACTGAATGTCTAAATCAGCCAAGATTTTAGAATTTGGCAATCTACTCTGAGCAATCTCAGAGACAGCAACACCTTCTACGGTCTCAGTAGATGGAGCATTCAGTGTAGCCAAGATTTTGACCTCTGTAAACCCTGTTTGATTACGGTCAAAGTAAGGCTTGAGTAAATTCACATGGCACAAGCGGGTTTTCCTTTTACGATCTGGAGTCTTAACCAAGTAGTTACACTCACCAACTTTCCGATCAATGGTATATGGACCGCTATATTGAGCCTGCAATGCAGAACCCAGTATTGGTAAGAGCACCAGCACTTGGTCTCCTGAACAAAACACGCGATGTTTAGCCTTTCGATCATACCAAGTCTTCATCTTTTCCTGAGCTGCTTTCAAATTCTCTTTGGCCAGTTCACAAGCTCTACTAAGCCTAAAACGAAAGTTAGACACATAGTCCAAGAGGTTAGTAGGAGTAGAATGCTCAACATCTAACCATTTCTCCTTTACCAATTTCAAGGGCCCCCTCACATTGTGACCAAACACAAGTTCAGCTGGACTGAAACCAAGGGATTCCTGAACCACCTCTCTAACTGCGAAGAGGAGTAGTTAGAGATCATCATCCCAGTCTCTCTCAAACTCTTTGCAGTCGGTCTTCAGCATAGTCTTGAGAGTTTGATGGAATCTCTCAAGTGCACCTTGAGACTCTGGATGATACGCTGATGAAATGTTATGCCGAATAGACATCTGCTTTAACACCTGGGAGAAAAGGCGAGACATAAAATTAGACCCTTGATCAGACTGAACAACTCTTGGTAGTCCAAACACTGTGAAAAACTTAATAAGGGCTTTGGAAATGGCAGGGGCTGTGACCTTGCGCAAAGGAACAGCTTCAGGAAATCTTGTAGCAGCACACATAATTGTGAGAAGATATTGATTACCTGACTTGGTACGGGGAAGAGGTCCAACACAATCAATCAAAACATGTTCAAATGGCTCTCCAATGGCAGGAATGGGATGTAATGGAGCTGCAGGAATAGACTGGTTGGGTTTGTCTACAACCTGACAAACATGACATGATCTACAATACTGAGCCACATCAGACCTCACCCCAGGCCAGAAAAAATGTCTTAACACACGATCCAAAGTTTTCCTGACCCCCAAATGGCCAGACAGACAATGATCATGGGCAAGATGCAATATGTCAGATCGATAAACCTCTGGAACCACCACTTGAAACACACTTCTCCAGTCATCCTCACATGGTATTTTTGGATCTGTCCACTTTCTCATCAAAACACCATCACTAACAAAATAGCCAGAAGCAACATTTGATAGCACTTCGTCAGACACTAAATCTTCAAACATGGGTGACAAAGTGGGGTCTTGTTTTTGCTCAAGTATTAACTGTTCACGGGATGGAAACATCTTTCCACTCCCTGCCAAGTTCATGTCACCTTGGGCCATGAAAGTATCATAAAGTGGAATCACAGATTGACTGTTGGAAGATTTGGCTTCAACTAGCCTCTTAGCAGACATAGCACGAGTAGTTGCACAGACAGGAAAAGTTTCTGGAAATGCCAATTGAAGTTCGTCTGGACCATCTGACTTTAGGACAGTAGAGGTTACTTCAGGGACAGCTAGCACCTTCCCACCAGCTAGATCATTCCCTAGGATAAAGGACACCCCATCTATGGGAATCTGGGAACTAAGTGCCACAACAACATCGCCAGAGATTAAATCTGATTGGAGATTAATTCCATGTAAAGGCATAGACAAAAATCCTCCACCAAAACCTTTAACAATTACCTCTGAACCTTGAGCTGACTTTTCATTGAAGGACAAGACATCACGTAAAATCACAGATTGAAAAGCTCCAGTATCTCTCCAGATCTTGATAGCTTGCCTGTGTTCAGGGTCAGAAGACAGATACACAAAACCATCCATCAGAAATGATGATGAGCCAGCTAACTCACCTTTCTTGCATGAAACATCAGCAACTGAAGATGTCAAAGGAAGGCTTGGCACAGTGCTTACAAAGGCTACAGTCTTTGCGGACTTCTGTTTCTTACTTAAAACAGGACAATCTGCAATAAGATGGCCTGGTCTCTTACAATAAAAACAAGCCCTTTCTGAAATCAAACCATCATTAGTCATTTTATTGGCAGGTGATGAGGCAAAGGGCACAGACTTTACAAACCGAGACCTATTATGCTTAATCTGGAACTGAACCTCAGCTTGTTTGTCACCAAACTTATGGGTTAAGACAAACTCATCTGCCAAGATTGCAGCTTGTTCTAAAGTCACTGCCTTCTGCTCATTCAAATAAACAGAAACAACCTCAGGCAGACAGTTTTTAAATTCCTCAAGCAAAATGAGTTGTCTAAGATGTTCCTTACTTTCCACCTTCTGAGATGTACACCACCGATCAAACAGATTCTCCTTCTGCTTTGCAAACTCAACATAAGTGTCGTGAGCAAGTTTTGTACAACCTCGAAAGCACTGGCGGTAAGCTTCAGGAACCAGCTCATATGCCTTCAATATGGCTGCTTTAACCTCATCATAATTAGCACTCTTCTCAAGGCTTAGAGCGGAATAAGCTTCCTGAGCTTTACCCACCAAGATACTTTGTAAAAGCAAAGTCCACATAGTTCTAGGCCACTTTGATGTGGTTGCCACCCGTTCAAAATGAGAAAAATATCTCTCAACATCTTTCTCAGAAAAAGAAAAAAAAACTAACTTAATATGTCTACCAACATCAAATGGAGAAACATCACCTCTTGGAGTTAAAGCAGCAGCTTTTAATTCCAACTCTTTAAGAGACCGTTCATGTGCAAGAAGCATTTCTTTCTCTCTTAATTTTGTATTAACCTCTAGCTGTTTCTCCTGGAAAGCTAGCTCTCTGAGCCTAAGATCAATTGCAGCTTCAGACAAAGGAGCAGTCATGGATTGTGGGAATACCTGCTTAACCTTCAAGACACCATTGTCAATCAAAACACTTCTAATGATTTCCTTCACACTATCCTTCAGTCGCTTCTCACTACTTGTGATGTGAATATCATAATGAGAGGACAACTGCAAAAGTTGATCCTTTGTGAAAAACTCAAGTAACTCCTCTGAAGGTTCCTTTAGGAAGTCTTCTAAAGAAGCCATTACTAAACTCAACACTAACTACACTTAAGTAGTAACACTACTTCTTACACAGAAGTTCAGCCAACACAACAGGTCCAATAGCACACAGCTACAAAAATGACAAATAGCAGCAAAAATGCTCTCAAACAAAGCTTTTAAAGCCTTACACAAAAGTAGAAGATTACTCACCCCAAGCAATCACGGCTATCTAAAGGCAATACTGGGCATTAGTCTACACAAAAGTCCACAAAAGGAACTTCACACAAACACTGCTAACACACTAAAGTTAGGATCATGGACCAAATAAACACTACAGTACCTCAAAAAAATATTTAACTCACCTAACTTAAATATTCCTCTTTCACTTCCATCAAAAAGTGAGCATGATTGCTGAGCTCAAACACAATACAAAACACATGAGATACACCCGGATACCTGCCTAACACTTCTAACTCCTATCTATCTTCTGAGGTGTACCGGGCACGAGGCGACTTTAAAAGCAAAAACTCAGCAACTGTGAACCAATTAATCAATGGTCACAGTTCTGAAATGCTTACCCCCGACAGAGAACAAGTCTCCACCCAGAATAACCTCGAAAACAAAAAAGGAAAAATAACAAAAGAGTGAACCGATGGAAGGATCGAATAATCAACCCAGCTGGAACTCTCACCCTTCCTAACCGGGAAAACTCATGCATATACTCAAAAATACTCAAACAACCATACTCACCAAATGATCTCAATCAAAGGGAATAAACGAATACAGTCCCCAAAATATCAAAAGAAACAAATGCTTTTTACCAACCAAATTGGACGAGCCCCCATTATGTTACAACCCTGGCTCTAGGGATGCAACATAAAGGACACGACAACAAAAGTTTGCCAATCAAAATAAAGTTTATTTAGTATTAAAGAAAAAGGGGACTGTAGAAGCAGAAACACTACTGCTGCAGTGCTGGCTGCAAAACGAGAGAGAGAGAGTGAGAGCATGTGTCCAAGGTTTTAAGTGGCTCCCTTCAGGTGGCACCAATTAACCCATTGATTGCAGGTGAGCTACCAGGGAAACTGCAACGAAACACAGATTAGAACACTCCCACATAACAATGACGTCACTCGCTGTGACGCTCCGTCTCGCCATTGACTGATTTCATTCATGCTTCAGACGCACTACGCTGGAGGCATTCCCACTGCAATTACACGCAGCGTCCGTTCCCTTTGGGGAACTAGGGTTACATACGTAACCCGGGACGTTCTGCTTCATATATGTGCAAAAAGTGCCAGAGTGTGTGAAATGTGTACAAAGTAGGTAGCAGCGCTCGACACGCAAGTAATCAGAATGTGCTAATGTTCATGTTGTGTGATATGGCGTGAGGCTTTAAAAAATACTAAAAAATAAATGTACTGTTTTGCCAGATTCAGAGTACTTTCATAATGTATTTAGTTTCCAGGGCTGGCCTAATGTTCTGCTTCTGTAGAATACACTGGGAGCATTATTTGATAGGGCATGTTGGTCTATCGAAATATGCAACTCTTGACATCTTAAAGTTGCGATTACAGAATATGCTGCTCCTGACATTTTGAAGACATTATTACAAAGTATTTATTTTCTAATGACAGTGAACAAAAGGTAAATATTCATGTGTTATAATGTAATTTCCCTTTAACAGATGCTAACTACCATATGAATATTTGTACGGTCAGCTGAACAAGAAAGGCTGAAAGTTTCCCACTGAGCACAGACACGTCCAAACGACGTCATTACAACGTCTTTGTCGAACGTTTAGAAGACGTCCACTGAGTAGCCAGAATGAAAGTTTTTATGACGTCTTTTTTAGACGTCTTTTTGACGTTCAATGTTGACGTCCAACTGACATAAAAAGTGAACGTTCAGAAGACGTCCAATGAAGAGTCAGCTTGAACGTCTTTTTTAGACGTCTTTTTGACGTTCACTGTTGACGTCCAACTGACATAAAAAGTGAACGTTCAGAAGACGTCCACTGAGGGGCCAGAATGAAAGTTTTTATGACGTCTTTTTTAGACGTGTTTTTGACGTTCAATGTTGACGTCCAACTGAAATAAAAAGTGAACGTTCAGAAGACGTCCGCTGAGGAGCCAGAATGAAAGTTTTTATGACGTCTTTTTTAGACGTCTTTTTGACGTTCAATGTTGACGTCCAAGTGACAAAAAGTGAACGTTCAAAAGACGTCCAATGAAGAGTCAGCTTGAACGTCTTTTTTAGACGTCTTTTTGACGTTCACTGTTGACGTCCAACTGACATAAAAAGTGAACGTTCAGAAGACGTCCGCTGAAGAGCCAGAATGAAAGTTTTTGCAACGTCTTTTTTAGACGTCTTTTTGACGTTCACTGTTGACGTCCAACTGACATAAAAAGTGAACGTTCAGAAGACGTCCGCTGAAGAGCCAGAATGAAAGTTTTTGCAACGTCTTTTTTAGACGTCTTTTTGGCGTTCACTGTTGACGTCCAACTGACATAAAAAGTGAACGTTCAGAAGACGTCCACTGAAGAGCCAGAATGAAAGTTTTTATGACGTCTTTTTTAGATGTCTTTTTGACGTTCACTGTTGACGTCCAACTGACATAAAAAGTGAACGTTCAGAAGACGTCTGTTGAAGAGCCAGAATGAAAGTTTTTGACGTCTTTTTTAGACGTCTTTTTAGCGTTCACTATTGACGTACATAGTGAACGTTCATTAGACATCTCTTTTAAATGTTGATTTTTGATGTCCAAGTGACATCTTTACAATGTTGTAAATGAAAGTTTTCACAACATCATTTCAACGTCACTTACAGATGTCTAAAGAACATTCATAAAAGTTTTTAAGATGCACAAACGAAATTAGCTTTACTATTAGCTTTATTAAACCATGTTTTGGTCATCAAACAGGCTTTTGTTCCAAGGTTGGATGACAACATGGTATTCAATAAAACTCATTCTAGTCATAGTAAAAGCAGTGTGCAGAACTACTGCTTTAAAATTGTAAATAATAAATTAATACCTATCCCTTTGATGCACCTGTCAAAAACATGCAAATACGTTTTAGTAGCCTTATATTTTTGCAATTCGCTCCGTGCACAAAATGGCGACCGTTGACGTTTCGAACTTGAGTGTGTGGGCCAGTACTTCCGGTGAAAACTTCCGGTGATCTGACAGCGAGAGCGAGAGACAACAGCGACCGAGGTCCATTACCACAGCGATATTTTTCACATTGAGTGTTTTTAGGATTCAAGAGAGGTGACTTGCCTTTCAGAGGGTGACAGCCTCAGCACTTCATTGTTGTGTGCCGTTATGTACCATGTCGTCACGTTATAACAGAGAAGTCAGCTTTCATGCATTCCCCGCTGACGCTGCGGAACGGGCATGCAGTGGATACAGAAGATCCGGAGGGATGACTTCAACCCGACCAAATTTCTAAATGCATATCATTTTCAGTGTATTTCACCTGTGCGTTTCTATGCTTTCTATTACTGCATTTATTTTGTGCAAGTGAGATGAGTAAAGACCATCTGTTTAATAAATCATTATCTGTCTGGTGTTTATATGCAGCACATACAGTATTGTACTACGAGTAAAATATACACAAACTTACCCATATTAAATTGTTTGTCGTACCATACAGTTAAAAATGTAAAATATGTGATAATAATATTGATCGAGCAATTGATGCAAGTAAAAACAGTAGTCAGATTAATGAATGAAATACAACTGTTCACGAACAGAAGATTGTATTTGACTCATGCTGCATACGCAATAACAATTATATGCCTACTGTAAATGGGTCAATGACGTGACGGGTCATTTTTTTTGTCCAAAGGCCTTAATAATAATAAAAAACAAATATATAACATCCAAAGTATGTAAGGTAGTACAACTTGATCTATTTTACTGAATCCAAAAGGTTTTAATTATATTATACTACATATAAAGGTATTTTAAAGATTTTGAAGTGTCAAAAAGTCATTCGGTAAAACCGATATAGTAAATATTTAAATGGAATAATATTGCTTTAATAACCAAAGGAACTACAATAATACAAATACAAGGCTCTTTTTTTTTTTACATTTCCCCTTTTCTCCTTTCCCTGTGCAATGTTTTACTTGAATATGTTGGAGTGTTTAGAGTAGTCCAATAAATGATTACATTTATGAGATCAGTGATAATTTGTTTTAATTTCTTCTGTGGTACACACTATATACTATCTCAACATCAATGTCAGATCCGTTTTTAACTTTCAAATCAGTGGTTAAACCGAATGACTTTTTTGGTGACATTTTTTCCATCTTGTAAAAAATGACAAAAAACAGTGTTGATTGTACAAACCACAAAATCTTAAACTAAAAAAACTAAGTAAACTAAAAAATGGTTTCAAATATAGTTATATCTCCATTCTATTTTTTTACACTTTTAAAAACCTTATTCGTCAATGACCCAATAGAGTTATAACTACGATTAGAGTTGTTTGCATAAAATGCACCGTGAACATTCACATGTTTGCCCTGTGATAGGCTGCCTACAATTTATCTCCAATGACTATTTTCTCAATTCTGCGCATATATTTTTACTTACATCAATTGCTCGATCAATATTATCACATATTTTACATTTTTAACTGTAGGTACCACAAAAAAATGTATGGGTAAGTTTGTGTATATTTTACTCGTAGTAAAATACTGTATGTGCTGCATATAAACACCAGACAGATAATGACTTATTAAACAGATGGTCTTCACTCATTTTACTTGCACAAAATAAATGCAGTAATAGAAAGCATAGAAACGCACAGGTGAAATACACTGAAAATGATATGCATTTAAAAATTTGGTCGGGTTGAAGTCATCCCTCCGGATCTTCTGTATCCACTGCATGCCCGTTCCGCAGCGTCAGCGGGGAATGCATGAAAGCTGACTTCTCTGTTATAACGTGACGACATGGTACATAACGGCACACAACAATGAAGTGCTGAGGCTGTCACCCTCTGAAAGGCAAGTCACCTCTCTTGAATCCTAAAAACACTCAATGTGAAAAATATCGCTGTGGTAATGGACCTCGGTCGCTGTTGTCTCTCGCTCTCGCTGTCAGATCACCGGAAGTTTTCACCGGAAGTACTGGCCCACACACTCAAGTTCGAAACGTC
Organism: Vimba vimba; assembly: GCA_022828995.1. Classification (NCBI taxonomy): domain Eukaryota; kingdom Metazoa; phylum Chordata; class Actinopteri; order Cypriniformes; family Leuciscidae; genus Vimba; species Vimba vimba. The sequence continues at coordinate 1,342,401 of CM040830.1, read as the reverse complement.
AACGGTCGCCATTTTGTGCACGGAGCGAATTGGAAATAAGTGACATCTGATTATTGATTAAAAAAAAAGCAAAAATAGTTTGAAATGACAATTTTTTTTCCATCTTTAATGAGGTTTTCAGCAAATTATGAACAGGCTGATAAATAAAACAACTCTAATGGTTACACTGAACTGCCAAGTGAACAAAAAACAAATTACTCCAGACCAAGATTGGGGGAGGGTGGTTGGAAAGGGGGAGAGAGACATAAAGTCCCCTAAACTAGAAATAAACACACATGCCTTACAGTACTCATGTAAAATTCCTCATTATTTCCACCCCTGTATGCCCTCCACGGCACGTTTAAGATGTTCTGCTGCATGATGCTTGATTGTAGCCTCTGTAGCTTCTTTATCCCATTTCATGACTGCAGCTGCAAGAGTTGAACAAAAACAAAAAATCCATAAGTATGTAAAGAAAACCAGTTACATTGTTAACATTGCAAGTTAACATACAATATTTTTATACCGGCTCATTGTTTACAAGCGTGGAGGAGGAGGATTGTTCAAATTTATTGTATGTTGAATGACATATTTATGGATTTTTGTCAGTTTATTTAAAATGGTTTGTATTAGTCTTCGCAAGTTCACTTTGTAAACAACGGGGCGGTACTTCTGCCTACGTCCAGCGTGAAACTGCATTGATTTGGACTTCAACAATTTGGTTACCATTGAAGTCCATTGTGTGGAGAAAAATCCTGGAATGTTTTCCTCAAAAAACTTAATTTCTTTTCCTCTGAAGAAAGAAAGACATGAATATCTTGGATGGCATTGGGGTGAGTAAATTATCAGGAAATTTTCATTTTGAGGTGAACTAATCCTTGAAGTGGCAATACTACAGTGACCAATGGTGACTGGTGTGGTATATGGCAGCAAACAAATGACTGAAAATGGGTTCTGTAAACTCGCGTCGCTGTATGTTAGGAAGGTGTAAGACTGCAATAGACAGTGGCCTTGGGTGACAAGATATTTAAGATAGCAATCATGAATTGAGAGAGACTGCATATAATAAAATTTCTCAAGCACAGCCCAAATGTAATGCTTTTGGATACTATAACTTCCATTTTAGCAAATACTAGATTACTTGTAGATGAGTTTAGAAAGAGGTAATCCAGTGAAGTATCCAGCTCCAACGTTATCAGTTCTGCTGTCAGTACTGGAGAAACTGAGAAAATGCACTTACTATTTATTAATGATAAATAGATGTTATCTTGCAAATTCTATCTTTGCCAGCCGTTTCTATACGAGATAATATTAAATCATCTGTCTATGATGCATTTTTGATATTTGCAATGCAGAAGAGAGTTGTTGTAAAATGCAGTCTCTACTGTTGCATTGCGGTTACTTGTTTGATAATAAAAAAGAGCTATTTAAGTAAGGGATAATGTAAAGCAAGGCAGTTGTTATAGTGAATATAACCCCGACAGGCTGATACGGAGGGGTCTTGAATCTGCCTGAAGGGGTTGTATTCGCTATAACAACCGCCTCGCTCTACATTATCCCGCTTATTACATGGCTACCCACCAAATAAATTAATAATTTGACATAAAAAATTGATTTAAAAAGGAGTTTATTCATTTAAAAAGGATTGTATTGCTTCTGCTAAAGAAAATACTAAGTTCCGTCTCTACAGTTAGAATCCTGCATCTATAGCAAACCTGTTTTTCATGGCAACTGTGTGTTATACTTAGCAGAGTTCTGTTATCAAGAAATAACACACCGCTTTCTACATTAGAGTTCAACCAAGCCATGTAATAATGAACAATAATCCGAGCAAGGGACGCTGTTTCCAACTTCAAGGTGGCTTATGTGTGTGCGCACCGAAACCGACCGCAACTAGACAAGCAAATTATACTTTAAGCTTTGTGCGCGCATTTAACCATCAAATACACAACAAAATATGTCAAAATGACCGGATTGGAGAGTATTCACTTAAACACAGCTCATATCTTAAATTGGTGTAAATAGTTTGGAGAAAAGGGGAGATTGGTATTATTTGATCTGCATTCAGTCTAATAAACCTTCTGATGATTGCACCATTACATTAATGTGAATCAAACAAAAGGCAAAGAGAAAATACTCACAGCCCTTGAATGATTAACTTTGTCTTGATGATTTGTCTTAATGCTTACCCTCACTTTTGTCTATCTGAGTGCTTTTAATTTATTAAAATAGAACAATGTAAAAAAAAAGTCAAAAAACAAAGAAATTAGTTCATTGTGTTTTTAAACTTTATTCATGTAGCATGTGCTTTTCAATTTGCAATTTTTTTTAAAGTTTGTTCAGTAGGTTACCAGTTTAAAAAGTACAATTGGGTATCATTTTATTATAATAATACTAACATAATTTGTCTCTTAGTTAAGCTTTAACTAAAAGCTTAAGGGGGGAGGAAGGGGGGAGGAAGGGGGGAGGAGGTGCTGTGTACCTTTACCTTTCAAAAGTTTTAGTCGTCTCCAGAGGCAGTTTCTGCTTCTTCACCTTCCCCTTCATATTGAATTTTGCCATCAGCCGGTTGGTAAAGAGCCTGAAGAAACAAATTCACCATTTAGAAATTACATGTGTGTGGTAATCTACAGGAACTGTAGCATGGGTGAGAGTGCCAAGAGTGGATTAAAGAAATGGGGGCATGGGACACCGTTGTTTTCTGGAATCGATTAAACAAACCTCTTAGAAGTGACTTTTTGCTCTGAGAAAGACCTCGCAGAGTATCTTGAGATTGGCCTTTGAACATTTTCATAATCTGAAAGACAAAATTTGTCAAATATTACTTTATTGTTTGTAATAGTGGATATAGCTCTTGTAGCAAGTTGTGTGCCCATATAACTCGAGCAACCCCAGTGCAGAGCTCCTGCCTCTGTTGTACTGAGAGGACAGTGTAAAGATATCTATATACTTCTGGCAAGGGCTGCACGATTTGGGGAAAATGTCATATTGCAATTATTGAGGTCAATATTGTGATTGAGATATGCGATCGCGATATAATAAACAAATGGTTTCATGAGTCAACTTGCTTGGTTCTCAAGGAAAATGCACACACAGATTAGTGATGATAATGCTGAAATGTGTATTTCTCGACTCAAACTAGCAACAACAACTTAATTATTGATAACACCTATAATGATCAATAAGCCATTGATGACTGGATAAAAACTCTTAAAACTTCATTGTAGCTAAGAAGACACACCTAAGAAGACGGCTGACAAGAAATGTATACATATACACACACACAGACACAGTATATTGCTTTTAATTTATTTAGCATATAGTTAACAAAATAATCCTAATATAAATGAAAGTCAAAAGCCCACAGTCATACCTGGAAACAAATCCTGTTCAAATAGGATATATGGGCCATTCTACAGAATTGGTTTAAAGTTAAACAAATTTTTATGCAAGCAAATTTTATAATATCCAAGGTAAACATTTCTAGTAATTGTGCAGTTAATCATCATATTGTATTTTCAGAAAGGTTTGGAATATTTATCCTCTCCCCAAATTTGTGACTAATGAAACACAATAATATGAAAGTCAACAACAATTACAATTTTAACTATTCCAAGTGTAATTTTTCCTTTGTAAAAAGCATAAATTTTATCATACGTATTTCAAAGTTAAGGATTCATTAGTATTGTCTAAAAACATTCATATTTCGTCTCAAACATATATATTTTTTATGATACATTAATATAGGGGGTATACATTTTAATTTGCAGTGTAATAGCATACGTTTAAAACATTGCATTTTATTTAAACAACATATTTCATGAACATATTTCAGCAGATTTTTACTCATCTCAGTATTGCAATATAGTTAAGGAAAAGCTAAACTATAATAGCGTTACGTTCATGTAAAAATAGCATGTTGTAATTGTAGTAAACGAGCATCTGAGCCGTTCATTCACACATACAAACGTACGGTGACGCATTGCTGCCACATACATATTATTTTTTCCTCCCAATTATGTCGTAATAACGAGATCTTATGTCGTAATAACGAGATCTTATGTCGTAATAACGAGATCTTATGTCGTTTTAACGAGATCTTTTCTCGTAATAACGAGATCTTATGTCGTTTTAACGAGATCTTTTCTCGTAATAACGAGATCTTATGTCGTTAAAACGACATCTTTTTCTCGTAATAACGAGATCTTATGTCGTAATAACGAGATCTTATGTCGTTTTAACGACATCTTTTCTCGTAATAACGAGATGTTATGTCGTTAAAACGACATCTTTTTTTGCCCTTATAAGGACATGTGTAGTCATGTACAAAATATGCCTTTATCCAGACAGCCTATCGCGCCTTTATCACACGTTCAAAAAGCTTAAGCAAATATAGCAGCCCCCAATCATGCAAAATTAATCAATGAGGCCCTTTTTGGAAAATATTTTAAATATAAGTTTTTTTTATATATAGCCTATATATAATATATTATATATGAGATTTATTTTTGTTAATAGGCTATATCTTCATTCATTACCTAGAGATATAATTAACCAAAAAGTAGTCAAAACACAAAACAGAAAATTTTACAACATTGTGTTCTTATTTTGTTTAATTAACGAAATGTCGTCTTTATAACAGAAGATACAATACAATAAATACAAAAATCTTCAAGATACAGCCTACAATCTTCACATGTATAACGGATGTCACCTTATAAACAGTCCTTTGTGTGGTGGAATAAGCAATGCTATATAGAAATATATGGTTAGTATCTTAATTAAAATTTTCTTTTATTCTTTTATTAGTTCATTAATTATGCTAGCTCAACTAATTAAATGTGAAGAGCTGGATACTAATTACTAATGAAATAATGTCAAATATTAACTGTAGGCTATTGATTAGAGTTGCCATAGACTAAAGGATTTTTCTAGACTAGTAGTCATTCATTTAAGCAATTAGGACTAATCGCACGTTTATATTCAAAGCTGGGTGCATGTAGGCTATAGCCTATATTCCGCGCTCAAGCGCAAGCATTAAACTTGCCGCAAAGCGCCGGCAAAAGTAGGCTAATGATATAATAAATGTATCTGAAAAAAAATAACGAAGCATTTTAATTGTTTATTAATGAACTAGTCTTTTCAGTGTAGGCTGCCTGCACTGTATCTCCATACATCTCCGCTGTAATGTAGCCTAGATGCGCCTTTCATACAGACAGGATTACATTATCAGATGGTACCGTATTTGCTTTCGATTGGATTTGTTTTTCGTTGGTGGACATTTAAAAAAAAAAAAAAAACTTTATAGTTATATTTCTCATGTCTGTGAGGCTTGTCTATACACTGTTTTTCAGTTCATTTTTGAGGCGCGCTCCAATTCAGAGATCATGAAAGCGCGCCCTGTTTGTTTTATTTTATTTTACAAAAGCACACCGTTTTCTTGTTGTTGTGAGTTTACACAAATAAAAGTAGTTGCGACTGATGTATTATTATTTTCTGTATGACCAGAAATGATGGAGTATTTTAAGTTGTTTCCACTGTTGATAGGAAAATGCGAGTAATGGCACCGGCGCCTCCATCCATGTCATAGTGCGCGCTCCATACTCTGCACAAACACTCGGATATGCGCTTCATAATAGCAAACATTTATCTAGGTTAACGTTAGAGCGAGCGGCCATGACAGACGGATAATCCTCTTCATGTTTAACTAATCAAATTCTGTTGCATTTTATTGCGGCAGTTTGAAAAGGGCGGCTGAAACACTTAGCCTATACAGATAAACGCCCAACGCTGGTGTTTTTCTTTAAACAAATTCGTTTAGGCTTTAAAATAAATATTGTTTATGGGCTAATTAATGCCACAATAATTTGTTTATTTTATTGGCTACTTGTATTTTTCATTTTTGTTTTGCATTGAATACCATTGAATATTTGCATTGAATGCATTGAATATTTGCTGTGCACCGCAATGCCATCCTCCCATAGAAAGACACGTTAAGAGCCACCTATTTTCTTTATAATAAAGGGTTTCTATGGAAGGAAAACGCTTAACGTATAATTAAATGCATTGCGTTCATATTCTTTATCACTGAAGCTTTTTCTTTATTATAAGGGTGTATTATTCCATTAAAAAATTACTGTTTATAAGGTGACAATCCGTTATCTTGAAGATTTTTGTATTGTATTGTATCTTCTGTTATAAAGACGAAGATTGACATTTCGTTAATTAAACAAAATAAGAACACAATGTTGTAAAAAATAAACAACTTAGGCTATGTTCTGTTAGATGTGTTTTGACTACTTTTTGTTTAATTATATCTCTAGGTAATGAAGATATAGCATATTAACAAAAATAAATCTTATTAGGCCTATATAATATATCATATTAAAAAAAACTTATATATAAAATATAAAACATCCTAGCCTATATAAAATATATTTTCAAAAAAGGGCCTCATTGATTAATTTTGCATGATTGGGGGCTTCTATATTTGCTTAAGCTTTTTGAACGTGTGATAAAGGCGCAATAGGCTGTCAATTTTATGTGGATAAAGGCATATTTTGTACATGACTACACATGTCCTTATAAGGGCAAAAAAAGATGTTGTTTTAACGACATAACATCTCGTTATTACGAGAAAAAGATGTCGTTTTAACGACATAAGATCTCGTTATTACGAGAAAAAGATGTCGTTTTAACGACATAAGATCTCGTTATTACGAGAAAAGATGTCGTTAAAACGACATAAGATCTCGTTATTACGACATAAGATCTCGTTAATACGACATACGATCTCGTTATTACGACATAATTGGGAGGAAAAAATAATATGTATGTGGCAGCAATGCGTCACCGTACAAACGCGATTCATATTAGAACAAAGATATTTGCGTTTGAATAGCGCGCGCTTTCAGCGGGTGATTAGCAGATAATGAGTTGCCATGAGAACGACTAACGTCTCTCTTTTTATATAGATTACATAAACAGAATATTCTCTTTCGTTTTGAATTAGATCATTAAAAAGTAAACACTTAAATTATTATAAAGATTACTCTTGCCAGTGTGTATTTGCTGAGTTTTGCTTACGTTTAGAGACCTGCTCCAGAAAAAAAATTAATGGAGAAGGAGAGGCAGAAAGCACACAAAAGCATAATGTTTTGTTTCGATTGTAAGTGGACACATAAAAAGTACATTTTACAGTTTATTTTTTTCATATTTCAAGTCTGTATGACCATAAATGACGGAGTATTTTAAGTCTATTTTGCTGCTATGTGAAAAAAAACCCCAGCAAAACGCGCGGGCGCATTTGTCGACTTTTCGGTTAATGTGCCCGCGCAAATTGCCGCAGTTTTAATAAGTTTTTCGAGGTATTAGGGGGCATGTGTGACTTCCAATTAATCTGATATCATCTCTTAACTGAATAACATATTACATTTATTTTTAACAAATGTTTACTTACCTGTTTTAGGGTTTTAGTCCAACTAAGGCAGTGTCTCTCTCCACGTGTCAGCAGCCTCTTTCATCTGCAGGATACTGGTGACGTTGCAGTGTGACGTGCGATTCTTCTTCTTTGATTTTTTAACGGCGGTCGCAAACTGTTTTAGTGCATTACCGCCACCCTCAGGTTATAAATGATCTCTGGCGGGGGAAGCGCGGAGGATTAAGAGCTAAGCTAAAGCTAACTCCACACCGGCTCCCTTTACCCAGCATTTTCCTTGCCAATGTACGGTCGCTAGTGAACAAAATGGAGGAGATTCGACTTAACATCACATACAGCAAGAGACTTTTGAACTGTAATGTCCTAATCTTTACGGAAACATGGTTAAACAGCAGAATACCGGACAACGCTATTGAGCTAGCGGGACTCCATACAACATTCCGGTCGGATAGAACATTAGACGGCTCCAGTAAGACCAGAGGTGGTGGATTGTGCATTTATATTAACAACGCTTGGTGTACAAACTCTGCTATTGTTGGGAGACATTGTTCAGCTAACCTTGAGTTTCTCATGGTCAAATGTAGACCATTTTATCTACCGCGGGAGTTTACTTCCACTATTATAACTGCAGCCTATATTCCTCCGGACGCGGATGCTAAGCTTGCTATGAAAGAACTTTACGTAGCCATCAGTAAACAACAGATTGTTCACCCCGAAGCTGCGTTTATTGTTGCGGGTGATTTTAATCATTCAAACTTAAAGTCAGTGCTACCGAAATTTCACCAGTATGTTTCCTGTCATACCAGAGGAAACAAAACCTTAGACCATGTTTACACAAACATGGCTGGAGCTTACGTCGCAACACCCCTCCCCCACCTGGGACAGTCAGATCACCTTTCTTTGTTCCTCACCCCCAAATATGCACCTCTCATCAATCATGTGAAGCCATCAGTGAAGACCATCAAGGTGTGGCCTGTGGGGGCAGATTTTACACTCCAGGAAAGGTTTCTACACACAGACTGGAGTATGTTTGCTTCTCAAGCCACCAGTGGCTCTCACACGGACATTGACTGCTACACCTCCTCTGTACTGGATTATATCAATACCAGCATTGATAGTGTTACAACCCAGAAGCAGATCACCACATATCCAAATCAGAAGCCATGGATGAACAGGGAAGTGCGACTCCTGCTGAAGACACGCAATATTGCCTTCAAATCAGGAGATGTACAAGCCTATAGCACATCCAGAGCAAATCTGAAGAGGGGCATCAAAGAGGCCAAGCACTGCTACAAGCTAAAGATAGAGGGACATTTTTCCAACTCTGATCCTCGACGCATGTGGCAGGGCATTCAGGCCATCAGTAAATACAAATCCACTCACTCCACTCACGCTGCCACTGATGTCAACTTCCTGAACGAGCTGAATGACTTTTATGCTCGCTTTGAAAAAGACAACAGAGAAACTGTCACCAAACTCAAACCCTCAGTTGACCACCCGCCAATCACTCTCTCTTCCACAGATGTCTGCAATGCACTGAGCCGGATCAGCGTGCATAAGGCTGCTGGACCAGACAACATCCCTGGACGTGTACTCAGGGCATGTGCAGAACAGCTCGCTGGGGTTTTTACTGACATTTTCAATCTGTCTCTTGCCCAAGCAGTGGTACCAACATGCTTTAAATGCACTTCCATTGTGCCAGTGCCAAAACACTCCAGTCCGATGTGCCTTAACGACTACCGCCCTGTAGCACTCACACCCATCGTTATGAAGTGTTTTGAGCGGCTGGTCCTGGCACACCTAAAATACTCCTTACCATCCACATTTGACTCACACCAATTTGCCTACCGTAGCAATAGGAGCACAGAGGATGCAGTTTCCATGGCACTGCACTCTGTGCTCACACATCTGGACAATAAGAACACTTATGCACGCGTGTTGTTTGTTGACTTTAGTTCAGCATTCAACACTGTCATCCCAACCAAGTTAATAGCCAAACTTGGAGACCTGGGTATCAATACCTCTATGTGCAGCTGGATTTTGGACTTCCTGACCAACAGACCTCAGAATGTTCGATCAGGCTCCACCTGCTCCATGTCCACTACACTTAACACTGGTGTACCACAGGGCTGTGTGCTAAGTCCGTTTCTCTACTCCCTCTTCACCTCCGACTGCAAACCTGTGTACGGATCTAATTCCATTATCAAGTTTGCGGACGACATTACGGTGATTGGTCTCATTAGCAACAACGATGAGACTGCCTATAGGGAGGAGATCAAGCACCTGGCCACATGGTGCACTGAAAATAATCAGCTCCTCAACACTGCCAAAACGAAAGAGCTCATCGTAGACTTTAGGAAAGAGTCAAGAGGCACTCACGATACCATCCACATCAATGGAATAGCTGTTGAGCGTGTCTCTAGTTTCAAGTTCCTGGGGATCCACATCTCGGCCGACATGTCCTGGAAAACCAACACCTCCTGCCTGGTCAAGAAGGCTCACCAGCGCCTTTTTTTCCTGAGGACACTGAAGAAGAATCAGCTCTCCTCGACTATCCTGGTGAACTTCTATCGCTGTGCTATAGAAAGCATCCTGACCAACTGTGCTACAGTGTGGTATGGGAGTTGCTCTGTTGCAGAACGCAAGTCATTGCAGCGGGTGGTGAAAACCGCCCAGCGCATCACTGGGACTCCTCTATCTGCCATTGACCACATCCAGAGGAAACGATGTCTGCATCGAGCTCGCAACATCGTTAAGGACCCCTCTCACCCAGCCCATAGACTGTTTTCTCTCCTGCCCTCCGGCAGGCGTTTCAGGTGCCTCCGGACCAGGAACAGCAGACTAAAGAACAGTTTTTTTCCTAGAGCGGTCTCTTTATTGAACTCTAACCCTTGTTGATCACACTGCCCTCATATACTGCTAGACTTTCCTCTCCCTCCTTACATCTGCTTTCATTTGTTATTTGCAATACTGTAATGTTCATTTGCCCTGCTGGATGTTTATTACAGTAACAACTGTTTATATATGTATCTTGCACTACTTTATCTTAACTGGAATATGCTCAATTGCACTGCCGACTGTTTATTTACAGTACCAATTGTTTATATGTGCATTTTGCAATATTTCGCATAATTTCACTGCACTTTTATTTGGACAGTTTCTGTCCATACTTTATATGCACTATTTTAAATCCATTGTTATATTGCTCATCTTAGCCTAATTTATTATTGTGTATATCTAACTGAGAAAGTTTTGCTGCTATTGCACTTGCTGATATTGCATTTCTGGTTAGACCTAAACTGCATTTCGTTGCCTTGTACATGTACTTGTGCAATGACAATAAAAGTTGAATTGAATTGAATTGAAAACAAATGATTTTATCCAGCTTGGTAGCTCTTAGAAACTAAAAATAAATATTAAATTATTTTATGGCCTGACGATTTATTTAATATTTCTTTTAAAATCTCTCCCATGCCCTAAATTTTCCTCTTGACTACTGCTATCATATTTATGACACATAACAATACTCTGCTGATCAGGTACATTGCAATTATTACATAAACCAGTATCATGCTTGCCTAGATGCAGAGTTTTGTTTAGTCTAGAGTGCCCTAACCGTAACCTTGCAATGATTTCCCCCTTCGTACCCCAACCTAAGGGTTTATAAAAATAGTTCCCCTCCCTTGTTTCCTCTATTCTATTGTTCCTGCCACATTCTCATAACTTCTTTCTTTATTATCGATTTAGCTTCTGATTTTCCTTCTTTGCTGTATATTGAAATATTTTGTGCTAGGGTTAGGGTAACCTAGCCTGACTACGTCAGACTTCCTACTTCCGCTAATTTCATTTCGCTCCTGTAGTCAGTCTGAGATAGCAGCGTATCTTTCAGTTTTCCACCGGCCTGAAAACAGCCGGGCCAATCAACGAACAGAGGGCGGGCTGAGAGCCGTGACGTAGACGCTGATTGTACCGTGGATGCGTAGATTTACTTCACATAATCTGCAAAAGTCGTTCACAGCCATGTTCACTCCGGTATTTCGCTCGATGGTTTAGTTTTTGCATCATACATGTGTTTACAGTGGAAGTTAGATGCGGCTGAGCATGCGCATAACACACGCAGGGCCGGCGCGTCCATATAGGCGAACTAGGCAATTGCCTAGAGCGGCACTTTTGTAAGGGCGGCAAAATGTGTGCCAATCGGGAATGAACAATTCACAAAATAGGCTATATGATTTGCTGAGCTGCCGCTGCGCCGCCCCGCCCCCTGCTCTCACGAGTCATGACTGAGTGATGGGAAGTTCAGATCATTTTACTGACTCTCTTGTTCGATCTCGTTCATCAAAATGAACGAATCTTTATTTGAGTCATTTCGTTAATTTAAGTGGCTTTAAATGTTACACTTTTAACAGCCAAATTCCCCGATCACATCCACCTACGCATATAGTATATGTATAGCCTATATTTCCTCTTGGCCTACTAAAGTGTTCCTGCAACGGGAGTGTTCTTTGGCTAGAGCAGAACAGCAGAGTGTGTGTGGACAGAAGTGCCTGAGCTTGTGTTTTTGGTTAAGTTGCGTTGCTTTGACATTGTGGAAAATATAACAATAGAAACAAAATGTATTAGCCTTTTTACCCGTTATTATCAATCTAAATTAATCTCGCTTTTAATTTAACTTAATTGCGTAAATTAAATTTCGTTTTTCTTTATTTAAATTTAGTTTTACTTTATTTAAATTTCGTTTTTTCTTTATTTAAATTTTAAATTTTGTTTTTTCTTTATTTAAATGTTTTTTCTTTATTTAAATTTCGTTTTTTCTTTATTTAAATTTTAAATTTCGTTTTTTCTTTATTTAATTTTTTTTTCTTTATTTAAATTTAGTTTTTTCTTTATTGAAATTTAAAAAAAAAAAATCTTTATTTAAATTTAGTTTTTCTTTATTTAAATTTAGTTTTTCTTTATTTAAATTTTGTTTTTCTTAATTTAAATCTACCCTTTACTGTGTCAGTAATTTGTTAGTCAGAAACATATAGACTACCTTAAAGTATTGCTTAATTTAACAGACCTGTGTGTGTGCGTTTTATATCACTAGTGCAGCGTGAGTTAAGTAGGCTATATAAGCCCTGCCCACGTGAGGTGCGCCGCTTCCCGCTCGCGTTGTTCTGTAGTTTAGCCTACTAAAAGTTGATTAATTCTGAACGTGTCGCGTCTCGCGTGTCAAATGCGACACTGCACTCCCTTGCGAAGTCGATTGGATGAACGGTTCTCGAAATAATCAAAATGCAAACGGACATACAGACACATAGGGATTCCTGCCTTTATTAGAGAGAAGAATATGTTCAGCACCCTCTCGAAGCTTTGAATATTCGATGTTCATTACTACCGAAGTTTCGAAGCTCAAAAAATGGTATTCGGACCAGCCCTAGGGGCGGCACAAATGTTTTTCGCCTAGAGCGGCAGAAGTGCACGCGCCGGCCCTGAACACACGCCATAACCAAACGTTATGTGATTGGCTTACGGGTAACCAATGATTTTAAACTTCAGACAAGCGCCCCCCCGCGAGAGAGAAAACACTTCTCTATTATGCTATTCCAGACTCTGTCTACGAAACAAAGTGAAGTAGCAGAGTCTGGTATTACCAGGCTAAGGGTAACCCTAACCCTAACCCTAATCTCACACATACGTATTTGCTATATTTGTTCATCAGTACAGGATTCTGTGTCCTCCAATGACATCAGGACATTTTGTGATGAGATATGTGCTAAATCAGCATTGAATTAGGAGTCTTTACAAAAACAAAAATACACATATGGTCCCACTACAACATTTTTAATATAAATCTGTAACATTTTAGGCCCTTTGTGGGCTCAATCCTATGTGGAAGATCCAGAGAATCATGAAGCGTGCTCTGCACCACTTGATAGTGGGTTGTAATTCTACTGAATTGCTTTTAATGCTGGAAATGTGCATGCACTGAATGTGCAAGTTTGAGCACATATTCACATCCAAAATACAAATTTTTCAGAAATTTCACAGTTTCTATTTCTTAATCCATATATTAAATAAATTGTAAATAATTGATTCATTTTAGAATGATTGCATAATATCAACTTTTTATGCAATATCATTTGCCATTTTCATAATAATGTGATTATTTTTATTTTTTTATTTACCAGTATTTTGTATGACTATTTGTCAAAAAACTTCTTGCATTTCACAATGACACATTTCAGATTGGTTCATATACTGAAATAGTCTTCTGTCCAAAAGGAGTCCTGGCTTTCTTGCACATCCACACACATCCACAGTAAGGGTCCCTATTCAGACGTTCGATATTAAACCAAATTTGCACTTCCACAGATGTCCAAAGGGTTCCCTAGTCAGACGTTCAGATTTCGAACCAGTTTTGCACGTCCACAGACGTCAAAAAGAGTCCCTACTCAGACGTTTAAATATTGAACCTGTTTTGCACGTCCACAGACGTCCAAAAGAGTCCCTAGTCAGACGTTCAGATTTTGAACCAGTTTTGCACGTCCACTGACGTCCAAAAGAGTCCCTAGTCAGAGATATTAAACCAGTTTTGCACGTCCACAGACGTAAAAAAGAGTCCCTACTCAGACGTTTAAATATTGAACCTGTTTTGCACGTCCACAGATGTCCAAAAGAGTCCCTAGTCAGACGTTCAGATTTTGAACCAGTTTTGCACGTCCACAGACATCCAAAAGAGTCCCTAGTCAGACGTTTAAATTTTGAACCAGTTTTGCACGTCCACAGACGGTCCAAAAGAGTCCCTAGTCAGACATTCAGATATTAAACCAGTTTTGCACGTCCATAGACATAAAAAAAGAGTCCCTAGTCAGACGTTCAGATTTTGAACAAGTTTTGCACGTCCACAGACGTCCAAAAGAGTCCCTAGTCAGACGTTCAGATTTTGAACCAGTTTTGCACGTCCACAGGCGTCAAAAAGAGTCCCTAGTCAGACGTTCAGATTTTGAACCAGTTTTGCACGTCCACAGACGTCCATAGGGGGTCCTAGTCAGACGTTCAGATTTTGAACCAGTTTTGCAAGTCCACAGAAACACATACATGGATTCCTCGACAACGTCATCACTGCTTGCGCACGCAACCGGAGGGCAGAAAGAAACAACAAGAGGCGATGCTGGAGTGATGGACAGGGTAATGTGAGTAAAAGCAGAACTAGCATAAATTATTTTTGTGTGATTGCAGATACATTTTGATAGGTAGACGTACCCTGCCATGCATTTGCAGTTAGCCGTGAGGTTGAACCCAAGGGCCTTATGGACAGACACCCAGGCATCATAAGACTTGGCTTTAATGCCTTGCCTTTGACGAGGGAGCACACCTGACCTCAACACACAGAAATCTGGTGCAGCATCAAAGTATTTGACAAGCTGCACATGATCACATAGCACGTAGCTGTATGCATCAAGGGATTTGTATGCTCTAATCCTTACTCTAGGATACACGCTTTGTGTCTGAATTAGATAGTTGTATATATCAGGCCATTCAATTGCTGGCCACTTCTTGTCCTCCACAATCCACAGATCGTCATGTATAGCGTAGGGATCTGGCAAGATCTCACTATTGCTGAGAGTACGTTTTTTAATATAATCGGCACAGTCGGAGGTATTAAGGCTTCCCACATAATCCATGGTCAAATCTTTGATTTACAGTACAGTATTTTGTGTATGTGTGCAGTCATGAGATGTGGCAGATCGTAAAGTAACGTAAACAAGCGTAACGTAACACATAAAAGCAAATTCGGGCTGTCCAGCAGATGCTGCACTGCTAACACTGGCTATTACATTACTAGCCTAACATGATCATTCATACATATCACAGTTACACTGCAAAATTAAAGACAGACAAACAGATCCAACTAAAATTAAGTTTTATTGAGTCAGCAGTTACATACAAACAATAAGGAAAGCTTCAATACTTAAGGTTGTGTCATTAGCCGCTTTTCAACCGGAGGAACCTTTTCACAGTTCCTAGAACTATTGGCTAAAGTACTCGGATGTCGGCGTGTTCGCACCGCAGGAACTAGGAACGATTTTAGTTCTAGGAACTCCATTTGGAGGAACTAATTTAGGTCCTACTTCAGAGTAGGGTCTAAACCAGCACTATAGGAACTACCCGTGACGTTAGTGTACGCTGATTGACCGAACGCACGCGGAACACCAGCACCCACCATTTTTAAAACAGCTATAATGTAAACACAGATTATAGGCAGCCTATATATTTACTCCATAAACTAACTATACAAACATGGAAAACAGTGATAGATGGGTCTCTAAACATTTATGCTGAAGAGAAAATCCAACGCAACTTTGAGGGGACCAAGCCAACCATGATTATGTTTATCTTCCCAGCTAGCAACACTGGACATCACCCACACGGCATAGGCTAATAACCTTTTTTTCATATACTGTCTATTTTCTATAACAGTTCTATCTAATAACATATTAAACAGTACTGTTAGACAGATCGCTAACTAATAAACACAGAGAATGCGAGCATTGTTTGCTCTGGCGTTCTCAGCGCCGCCAAAATAAAGGTCTGTCGCGCCGTCAAAATAAAAGTCGCCGTGCTTGCGTCACTCCCTTACCCCTCCTACCAGTTCCTATGGCCACTTGGCCAGTGCGAACGCAAACAGCAAAACCGAGTTTGGGGGAGAGTAGTTCTTAGAACTGTTTAGAAGTGGACAGTTCCTAGAACTAAGTTCCTGTCACTACTTGGTCGGAAAGCGGCTATTAGCGGACCAGCTCACCAATCTGGCTTTCTGCCTCTGGTCTGCGCACACACCCTGTAATGAATGTGAACAGGAAACCTATACTGTTCACTCTATATAGCACAAACAGGGCTACCATAATATGTGAGCCACATGTATGTACATGTTTTCATTTTTGAGAGAATAATGTTTATGCATGGTTATTGAAAAAACTAAAAATGAAAGTTTTGGCTAATGAAAGACTTTTGACTAATGGATGTCATCGCCAAGAGTTTTTTCTTCAAAATGATGTGAAAATCATCCTGCCTAATCATTCACATAAAACGATACATTGATTTAAGTTTTGTGAAAAACTTTTAGTTTGGAAAGCCAATATGCGGATGGGGCGTAAACGCTCCAACAGCATCATGCATATTTAGTAGTTCACACCTGATTAGACAATGCCCCTGCATACTTAATGAGCCATTCATTCAGGTGTGTCACCTATAGCTAACTTAAATATACAAGCTTCATAAAAATGATCATTCTAGAAGAAAATTTCATATGGCATTTAGAGGCTTTTTATATATATACACACACATATATATATGCATACACACATATATATATATATATACACACTACCAAATTGGTTCACAGTTGAAAGCATCGCAATTTTTTTTTTTTTTCACAAATTGTGCTTGCAAATTGTATAATATCCAAGGTAAACATGTCTAGTAATTGTGCAGTTAATTCTCTATTGTACAGTAAAAACTTTATAATCTATTCAAAACTAGTCAACGTCTTTCAAAACTAAAGTATACATTTTATCATACGTATTTCAAAGTAAAGGATTCATTAGTTAGTTGATGACTTTATTTTTGACAAAACACATACAGTATATATTCCTCATCTCAGTATAGCAATAGAGTTTGCTAAAAGCTGTTCATTCAATACAGCAGTATTTGAAAATCGATATTTAGTAAAATTACATTTATATTTGCATTTATGTCAAAACCTAGACACTTTTAAACATCAAAATGACATTTATTAATATGTATTCGTGTCAAAATGACATATAAACAGATTTTCCTATTCAATTTTGCATGGAAACGCTTCCAAGACGCTTGCGTGTCACGTGAAAAATAGGCGTCGGTTCTATTTCTAGCATGCACGCGTTTTCCGCGCGGCATGTCTCACGCAGGCAGTGTGCAAGCTCTAAACTGTTAACATGGGAGCCGAAATAAAAACGGACACGCCAGGCAGCTGAGACGCTTTACCCCTCATTTACACCGCACACGTCTGCGGCGCATTACGGCTGCGACACGGCTACCGGAGCTGATCGCGCCCATTCTAGTCAATGCTTGTGTTTACACCGGCAGCGACGCGGCACGTTTCAGAAGCTTCCCAGAAGCGGCTCTCCGCGCCGCTTCGCTAAATATAGGCGCCTAGTCTATTTTTGACGGACGCGCGTCCAAGTCGCACCGGAAATACAAAATAAAAGTAAAAAAAACCTGTCAATTTTAAAATAAACACCCTGTGCAGACTCCCAAACGTATTGTACGTTTACACCGGACAAAACATAAACATTTAGCCAATTTATCCATGGTACTAGAAACCCCAAAATCAGAAAAACACTTCGGACAGGCAAATCACGTGGTCTCACGCGTCCAGTCGCTCCGCTTCTGATATGCTCCCGGTGTGAGTTGGCACCGCGTGGAGGACGGAATAAAACCTTTTCGCAGCCGTAATGCACCGCAGGCGTTTGCAGTGTAAATGAGGGGGACTGGACGCGTGAGACCACGTGATTTGCCTGTCCGACGTAGTTTTTCTAGATTTTTGGGTTTCTACCATACAGTCTATGGTTTCTACCAAGGATATTGGTGTGTAATACGTTAGGGAGTTTGCACAGGGTGTTTATTTTGAATTTGACAATGTTTGTTTTTACTTTTATTTTGTATTTCCGGTGCGACTTGGACGCGCGTCCATCAGAAATAGACTAGGCGCCTATATTTAGTGAAGCGGCGCGGAGAGCCGCTTCTGGGAAGCTTCTGAAACGCGCCGTGTCGCGGCCGGTGTAAACACAAGCATTGAGAATGGGCGCGATCAGCTCCGGTAGCCGTGTCGCAGCCGTAATGCGCCGCAGACGTGTGCGGTGTAAATGAGGGGTTACGCCACGCATCCAGTGTGTCACCGGCCTTATCCAGCTGATGTGGGCGTTTCACAGGTTTGTATGGATCGCCTCACATTTGCGTTTGAATAGCGCGCTGTCTCCGTGGGCGGAGTCACATTAAAACTTAATTAGCTGAGATGAGAACGACTGACATCTCTCTCTTTACATACATATTACATAAACTGTGAATATTTGTTTTTTATAAAAAAAAATACTTCATTTAAAAGAAGAGAATTCAAGCTTCATGCCTGTGTGTCTGTATGTCTGTTTGACTGAGTATTCGCTGAGTTACAGTTCATTTTCGGACGCGTTTCAGAATTGACTTCACTGACGGAGAGTAGGCAGAACTCGCATCATGTTTATTTTTCTTTATTTGGCGAAAAGCACAACACTTTGTTTTTATTATGAGTATACACAAAAAAAATACACACTAAACAGGATCGATTGATGTGCAACACAAGCATATAAGATAAAAATTAATTATTTTTTTTACATTTTTTTTTTGCACTGATAAGGAAAAAAACGAGCCTATCGCGCCGGTGCGATAGCCGACCTCAGGGGGTTAATAAAAATGTAATGCAACTATTATTAAAAACATGATGTATAAACTCAAGCTTCCATTGGTTTCTAAAAGTGAGCTTGAACTGTTTCTTCTTCTCATAATTATGAAAAATGTATATTTCATCAATCTTTGTCTCCCTCTGCTGGTACAACACAAACACAGAGATATTCAGGCTCTTTATTTACTCTGTGACAAAACCCAGAGCTTTTTGAGTTACTGTGTGTTTATACACATAAAATGATTAATCTATGAATGAGAAACTGTAATTTGCTGTGAAATAAAAGGTGTTTCACTGCCGCCTCATCAGGTCTGTCAGAGGATTGCTGAAATCTAAATGAAGTCTTAATTTATAACAGTGAAGTCACTGTATCTTCAGTCTCTGTTAATTCTGTTGACTGTGAGTCTCTGTAGTGGATCCTTATTCACCATCAGATGATCATCAGAAGATCTCACTGTAATTTATAATCCTAAAATAAAACACACACAGTCACATATGCAGTATGAAATATTACATCAGTCACATCTTTTCATAAGAAAACTAACTAGATAATCTATATTAATTCATTCTCAAACATGATCATATAGCTTCTATCTGATGCTCAAAGTCACTTTACAAAATCAAACGCACATGAAAGGTCACTTTCACACAATGGACAGCTGATACAGAACCAGCAGAAATGATCATTACACTCACTACACATTTAATATCAGTTAATAACAACCCAAATCTCAGATTATCACACACATAAGGCGTCTTTACACAGAAACCAAATCTGAAGCGGCATAAAATCACAAAATGTGCATTTACACAGAATGTTTATTGCTTCTCTGATGCTGAGAACATAATTGCATTTACACAGGAATTAAAATCGCAGGAAATAATACTTGAATTCAAAAGTGATTAAATAGCAGTGATGCGCGGGTCAATGTATAAACAACCCGCACCCGACCGACGTTTTAAACTAACCCGCCCGCAACTCGGACCGCAAAAAAAGAAAAAGAAAATATTGTACCCGACCCGCTTCCTGACCCGCATTTTTTAAAAGTAGTAAATGCTCATCGTTGCGTCGTTGAGAAAAAAAAGAATATAGCCTAAGCTATTCTAATTTTGTCAAGAATTATAAAAAATCATCAATAAGCTCATAATTTGTAAATAGTCTAAATGTTTAGTTTTAACAACAATTTTAAAAAGCTGGCTGTCTATTTTGATGTTTCTGTGCAAGTTCAGCAGACAGTGAGGTTCGGGTTTGTTCCGATCAGAGCTCGTGAGCGGAGAGCTGAACCTATTCCGCTCCGCTTACTCGTTCCGCAGGGTCGCTCGCTCAACCCAGAATGGCCTGCTGGTTCGAAAATATGTGGAATAAGGGCTACCTCCGACTAATTATTTTTTTTTCTAGTCGACTAGTAGTTTTTAATTTAAGCCATTCGTGGACAAATCGCCCCTTTATATTAATTTAATTAGCCTACTTAAATAGGCTATAGCCTATGGATAATAAGCGTTATGACCGCACGCATAAAGCTTGCCACAAAGAACCGGTTAACCCTCAGGGGACCACTGTGTTTTTGGGGCCTTTGAGATGTTCTGACATGCCTTGACATTTGTGCTTTTTTCAGTTATTTATAAACATGTTAATGGCAAAGGTGTAAATTCACTCTATATAGCACAAACAGGGCTACCATAATATGTGAGCAACGTGTATGCAGATGTTTGTATTTTTAAGAGAATAATGTTTATGCGTGGTTATTGGAAAAAATTAAAATGAAAGTTGCTGAATTAAGACCACAAAACACATATTAAATATGTGTCCACAAGACTTTTGACTAATGGATGTTCTCCCTTTGTGTTCTAGCTTCAAAATTATGTGAAAATAGTTTTGCTTTATCGTTCACAAAAAAAAAATACATTGATTTAAATGCTGTAAAACAGGTTTTGCTTGGAAAGCCAATATGCAAGGGGGAGGAGTAGTTTACACCTTAGATTGCATAATCTCTGCATAATCTCCCCACCCACTCTGCATAATGACTCTGCCTAATGAGCCATTCATTCAGGTGTGACACTGACTGAGCCACAAGGACAAAAGATGTATTTAGAAGAAGACTTATATTGACCATTTAAGATTTCGCTTACATTTCTCTTGTAAATATGTTTTGCTATTTTATTAAAAATGTTACAATTACAACAATAATTACAATTTCAACAATATTTCAAGTGTACTCTTTCTTTGTAAAAAAAAAAAGAAAAAAGATTATAGGCCTACATTTTATCATATGTATTCATTAGTTTGAATATAGCCAACATTGGAACATCTAACATCTTAGTCTATGAATTTATTTTTGAAAAAAATAGTATTTTTTTTGCAGTTTAATACGTTGCTTATACAAATACATTTTTTTCAACATATTCCAGTGGATTTTTACTCATCTCAGTAGGCTATAGCAAAGCAGTTTATTATTTCACACACAGACGCGCGATTCATATTTAGGCTAAACAGTCTTTACAAACATGTACCCTTCATTCATCTCACAGAAAGGCGAGTCATATTATAGAAATGCGATTCATCTTTTTGCGGTTTGCATAGGCCTACACTAACGTTATTCCATAACGTTATTCCACACGTGAGAAAAGAAAACAGCCTACCTCACTCCTCAGCGGAATCTGCTCCTCATATCAGGAGATATTGCTCCTCATATCAGCACTGTTCTGAGGAATCGTTTCTCCATAAGGTAGGCTATATTATGCCTCACTCGATCGCGACGCGCTGTGTTTACAGCTGATGGGCGTTTCACAGATCTTCAATAGTTCTCAGAATTTGCGTTTGAATAGCACGCGCTCTCCGGGGAGTGGTCACATTACTGTGAATTAGCTCTTAATGAGCTCGACTGGAGTCGCTCTCTTTTTATACAGATTACAGAAGCTGAGAATATTTGTTTTTTATATAAGTTACTTCATTTAACAGATGCGATCTCAAGCTTTATGCCCGTGGGTCTGTTTGCCTGTTTGACTGAATTTTCGCGGAGTTATAGATCATTTTCGAACGCGTTTCAAATGGGAGTTCACGGACAGAGAGAAGGGAGAAATCGCATCATGTTAATTTTTCTTTATTTGTCAAAAAGCAAAACACTTTATTTTTATTGTGAGTATACAGAAAAAAAATAGAAACTGAACAGGATCGATTGATGTATTACACGAAAATGAAAGATCAAAATTAACAGAGCATTTGGTGTTTATTTTCATTGCTAAAAAAAAAAAACGAGCAAAACGCGCGGGCGCGTTTGTGGTCCCCTGAGGGTTAAAGTAATCATTATGAATGTGTCTAAATTAGCAAGGAGACATTTAATTGTTTAGTAATAAACTGGTGTTTTCTGTGTCGCTGCAAAGATGAAGTTGACAATTCGGACTCGCCATGAACGCCAGAGAGAAATGCACATTTCATTTGGATTACATAATCAGAGAGTAGCCTATTTATTTTGGTTTGAATATTTTCGTTTAAAAGTAGACAATTGATTGATAAAACATTGATCAAAATTAAGATACAATTTATACAAAACGAAAATCTTTTAAAAAGAGTTTTCAATAAAACAAAACGTTGTCAAAATCATGTTTTACCAAAAACATGGCCGTTGCTAGGAGGGCGCCAGCGCCTCTGCCTCTCAGCGCGAGTGGATGATGATAGCCCTGAAGACGCCTAGCAATGATAGCCTATACATTAGTGGTAGTATACCTTTAGTTAAGTTATACCTTAAGAGTCTTCGTAGCGCGCTAATAGACAATATTTTCGGAAAAAGCAGCCCAGGTATGATGCGTAATGGAGATTCCAAAGCGCTCTTCTTTGGTCAGAACCATGGAGAGCGATTGCGGATAGGTCCGTCCTATGCACCGAAACTTTTAACAATGCAACAAAATATTTAAAGAGCATCAAGCTATTAAAATCTATATTATGTATACGCACGCACAGATAATAACAGCTATATTAGTCAATATTTTTTTTATTAAGTTAAGCAGTGATTGGATAACGTTTTTAATTTTTTTATTTAACGTTTTTAATTTAAGGCCCACCCACAATTGGTCTGGCTTATCCAAAACTGAAATCCTGGCGCCGTGCCTGGTTGGTCATGCCAGTTTTGTGGCTATCAAATGTGTAAATAGCATCGCAAGAAGTACACATGACAAAACCAGCACTTTGGTCATCATCTTTCATTATTTCGGCAAATGTCTCCCACACTCACACAGCTTCCACTCCCCAGTCTTCACCTTTTCTCTTGCCGCCTCCATCTCTACCTGCAGACTGAGCTCGTGCGTCATCATACTTCTTGCCAGTTATTCAGACAATAAAGTGTAGGCCTATGTATTTCATTGAAAATAGTGTCTAGTAATATATAAATTACAAAGGTTTAATTGGCATCTTTATTTCAAACGACCCGACCGACCGCGACCCGAATATCATTAAAAATATTTTTGGATGACTCGTAACCGCGGGTGACCGCAGGCACCCGCTCATTTCGGATCAACCCGCGCATCACTGTTAAATAGTAAACAAAGAAATAAAATTTGAAATAAATAAAAATACAGAATTTTAGATTTCCTCTGTGTGATATAGTGATCTCACGCTGTGACGTTTGTCATAATTCTGTGGTACTGATAGCTATATTCTATTTCTTAATAAAATTGTTCCAGATGGAACAAATGCTACAAATATATTATGAATTTTTACACCGGGTCGATCACCGCAGGATTATATTCTTTTCTTTTTTTCAAAGAGCCAGAAAGAACAATTCTGCTATCGTTAGCGTTTCAGGCAGGTCGTGTGTGAAATATCGTCCTCAAGAAGATGATTTTTGGAATATAATATCACACAGTGACGGCGAATAAGCATTTAGCGTATCTCAGAGAAATGCAGCGGCGCGTTGATCTGCCAGTCTCTTCAAAGGAAGATTACAAACGGCGAAAGCCAGTTGATTACACACGTCGACGACTCTGTTATTTTGGTGGTTTTGCTTTGAGTACAGGACACTTTTACTTTATTGTCCCTTGTTGGCTGACATTTTTTAATTTGGCTAAAACAACATGGAGCTCGGCCAATATGTTTAGTCTTCCGCTTCTTGATTCTCGCGCCGCGCGTTTGGTTGTCATGACAATGACGTAGTTTAGAGCGGCACAAGATCACGTTCATTTACACTGAACCAAAACAATATCAGAGTCATCTTTAATACTAGGGGCTGAGGTGGGTCAGACCCGTCATATTTTAAGTCTGCTTTTATGTGGCATTGTGTCTTTACACAGAACTTTGTGCAGACACAGAGCCGCTTTAGAGCAGCCTTATCTCGGCTGTGTAAAGATGCCTATAGAGACAGTTAAAGGGGAAAAGCTGAAAACATCATTAATATTATTTTCACAATCAGTCACAACAGTATGAGCAGAATTACACTCATATTAAACACAGTTTAAAGTTCAGAGACCTACAGAAACTGAAGCTGAATTTAAGACTCATTATCTGATGATCTCAGACAAAATATTCACACACACACACACACACACACACACACACACACAGACAGACACACACACACACACACGTGGTGTTACTGAACCTGGTACAATTTACTTATATTTCTAGTGAGTAAATCAGCCATTTGAACTTTAAATGAAAATATGATGATTAAAATCGTTAAAAACTATTCTTACCATAGTGTCTCCAGTTTATAATGTGGACCATCCTTCAGATCCTCCAACAGCTTCACTCCTGAGTCTCCTAGAGTATTATCTAGATTATTCCAAGACAGATCCAGTGTTCTCAGGTGTGAGGGGTTTGATCTCAGAGCTGAAGCCAGAGCAGCACAACCTTCATCTGTGACACCACAATCCCTCAACCTGTAGAGAACAATGACACACATTAAGCCTATATCCAGAGATAAACATGACCACGTAAAACAAATAAAATAACAACATTATGCAATATTAAATATATACAAATACTCAAATACTTTCTGAAGCCTTGGATATACATCTGTAATGATGTCTGATTCTTGAATGAATCATTTAAGTCGGTTCATTGCCGTGAATAGGAGAAACCCGTTGATAAACCAGTCTAGATGATTCATTCATGAACAGAACTGATTTGGTTTACCGAGTTCAAATCACTGATTCAGTGATCCTGTCAATGTTTTAGTGAACACTGTCTCAGGAAAGACTGAATGGTCTGGTCATGGTGTCTATTAAACACAATTTAGCACAATGGCTTCATTTCAAAGATCTGATCAAAGAATGGTGTTGTACTGTATGCAGTGTGTAATTATTTGTATAGTTATAAATGTACAATTTTAGTTAATTTAATACACTTTAAAATTTAGTTCTTTATAGTCTCTTATTGAATAATAGTTAATAAATAAAATAATAAATAGTTGTTGTTATATGAGGCAAAAAGATAAGATAAGGGTTTATGAATATCCAGAGCTTCCCACTTGTATTTACGACATTGGCTGCTTTTCCACTGTCGGGCCAAACGGTTCTCATTGCATAACCGTTCCATTCCGTGCCGATCCGGGTCAGCTGGTACAGTTACGGCTTCATTCTCCACTGTTGGTTTGATAGCAGCCGCTCTTTGGGATGTAATACAAACACGTCAGTTGTTGCCTTGGTAACGCGACGGTTTACTGATGATATGAGATGTAAATAGCGACCGCGTTATGGAGAATGATAAGCTATTGCTTTTAATTTTATTATTGCTTTGTTTACTTCACTCAAAGAGCGCTTAACCAGCTACAGAGAAACCAGCAGCCAGAAAACAGACAAGTGACCAATCCTGGAGACTTTACTTCACGGATTCTACCAGCACGGTTCGGCTGAGGATTCATTACCATTATAAGAACGGTTCGGCCCCACGGTGGAAAAGCGGCTATTGTGGAGGTGTTCATGTGCATTCAACTCGTAAATACAATCTTTACGAGATGACATGAACGCACCATATGAGTGTTGAGTGTCGTAATATCCATTTCAAGTGGACGTGTGGAAGAGACGTGAGACTGAAAGCACTGAAAGCACTCGCGCTGCTCATATACTGAGAGAGAGATAAGACAGTAGAGCTGCACGATTCATCTTTAAAATACTGTGATCTCCATTCAAACACACACACAATCTTCTTCAGATTCGTCTGTCTATTAAAACTTTGACAAAATCATATCGCAACATTCAAATCTGTGTTGGCGCTGACAAATACTATGATACAATAGTTCAAATTATCATAGAAGTACTTGGATAAAAGTTTAAAGTTAAGATATAAACACTGATGTCTACAATAGCGATCAAAATTTGATAGAAATCAATCAGCCTTTGATAGAAACTTGGCGCTTAAAATAACACATTTATCGATTACATTGATAACAAGTGATTGTTAATGTATTTGTAATTGAATTATTTATTCAAGAGAATGTAGAACTGTATGATGCTTCTGAAATAAAACTCAGAAAGATGTGATAAATTGAATTTGTAAATATGACTCATCCTATAGATCATGTACAGTCTGTATAAGTGTATGATTGAACTTTTACCCATATTCTAGTGTAAAAAAAAAAGAAAAACATTGCAATATCGAATCACAATATTGTAGAGACGCAATTCTTAAAAATTACAGTACATATCGTATCGGCACACAGGAATCGTGATAGTATCGAATCGGGAGATAGGTGCATCGTCCCAGCCCTAGTGTGTGTGTGTGTGTGTGTCTGTGTGTGTGTGTGTGTGTGTGTGTTTGTTTGTGTGTGTGTGTGTGTGTGTGTGTGTGTGTGTGTGTGTGTGTGTGTGTGTGTGTGTGTGTGTGTGTGTGTGTGTGTGTGTCTGTGTGTGTGTGTGTGTGTGTGTGTGAATGCGCTTAATGCATTTGTAAACATTTGAAGGAACTCTTAATATTAATGTAATTAATGTCCAATAAAGGCTGTATTAAAGCACTTAATGACATTTTCTGATTTTCCGTGACCTAATCTAAAGTGAGAACTATTTATGGTTAATAAGTTGTTAACAAAACATTATCTAACTCTTTACATAAGAGCTAATTAAACAATAATACTTGGTTAATTACAGTGACAGTGAACA
The DNA here is from genome assembly GCA_022828995.1 of Vimba vimba. Taxonomy (NCBI): domain Eukaryota; kingdom Metazoa; phylum Chordata; class Actinopteri; order Cypriniformes; family Leuciscidae; genus Vimba; species Vimba vimba. The sequence goes on along the minus strand of CM040830.1, from coordinate 1,315,435 downwards.
AAGAATTCGCTATTTGTATATAGTCTCTTAATATATTAACTAGTGCTTATATACTATTATATACTATTCATTAACTATAAACTAATAGTTTAAAATAATTGATAAGCACTGTGTTACTGTATACTTGTGATAAAGTGTTACCATTATTTCAAACCGGTCGCATTAAGTGTAATTGTTCCTTTTGTATGTGATGGAGTGATTCTTCTTTTTCAAACATAACACAAAATAAACAAAGTAAAGATGAATTTGACTGATAGCATTATTTATTTATTTTTCAAGATTTCCACAGATATGGTGATATATTTATCCTGTGTTATTTTGGCCATGATAATCATGTAGTGCTAAAGCTGATATGGTGACAGTCCTGGTTCAGGTGAAACACACACCACTTCCCTCTTTTCAGCTGCACACACACATTTTGAGGCAATGCTCACGCTTTTACAAGGGTCTGTTTGCACAAGCATTACAAAGCTGATTTACACCAAAAATTTGTAATTTAAAAAAACTCTTCACTGTATCCTGCAACTGTTGTCTGGGTTGTAGTTCATCTGGTTTATTTAACTGTTAGTTTTACTTTCTTTTGGGAGATAATAATATAGTAAGATGTAAATGTTCCTCTTCAGGGAGACTCCTCACCGCTGCCTTCTCCCACCGGCAGGATCTGACGGCTCAAGCTGGAATCTGTCGCTGAACCACCGGATGGGGCTTACACCAAAGATATACTGTATACACTATCTACTGTATATATTAATCCTTATTTACTCCGAGTCTTTTTGGTAGAGATGATCTTACCACAGTATCTCCAGTTTACAGTGAGGATTCGCCAGTCCAGCAGAGAACAGCTTCACTCCTGAGTCTCCTAGTTTATTCCCAGACAGATTCAGTTCTCTCAGGTGTGAGGGGTTTGATCTCAGAGCTGAAGCCAGAGCAGCACAACCTTCATCTGTCACACCACAATACCTCAACCTGTAGAGAACAATGACACACATTAAGCCTATATCCAGAGATAAACATGACACTTAAAAAATAAATAACATAATGCTGTCAATATGAAATATATGGAAATATTCACTAGTTCAAGTTGTTAAATTACATCAGTTAGGATTAGGGGATTCAATATACAGTTTGTACAGTATAAAAATGATCATTTCTATGTAAAATCCCCATAAAACATGGAAACCCAACATGTGTGATTGTGTGTGTTTGTGTGTATGTGTGTAATTAATGTATTTGCAAACATTTTAAGGAACTTGTGTGTGTTAGGGAGGAAAAAATCAACTCACCAAACTATCGCATTTTTTTGGTTCACAATTTTAAAATATATATTTTTTTTTTTTATTCCAGAATCAATATTGATTTAAATTAAATTGCTTTAGTTTTGTCCTTGTTTATAGACGAGGTTGACAGAAGTTAGCCACTTTTGGTCCAACAGAGGATGAAATATGTTGTTATCTATGAGTGACGTAATATCCATTTCAAGTGGACGTGTGGAAGAGACGTGAGACTGAAAGCACTGAAAGCTCTCGCGCTGCTCATATGCTGAGAGAGAGATAAGACAGTAGAGCTGCATGATGATCTTTAACATACTGTGATATCCATTCAAACACACACATGATCTTCTTCATCCATTTAGTCTGTCTATTAAACCTTTGACAAAATCATATCTCAACATTATAAACCTGTGTTGCCGCTGTGGCTGACCCAGAGAGAGTTGTCATGAAACAGCTTATTGGGAACAGCGGGTTGGGAATCATAAGAAAATTTCCGGTTCCCATTCAATAAAATTATTAAAACAATTAATAAAACATAGCAGTAAGGGGAAAATGCACAATCCTTTGTGTGTTTATTTCTTATACTTGTCAAATGAGTTTAACAGACTGGTAATGTCAACAAATTAGCAACTTTTGCACACAAAAAAAAATTCTGAAGGAAAATAAACATTTCTGCTTTCTCTTGGAGAATTTGGGACCTCTCCTATAGCTTACAGTATCTCCAGCAGTGGCGAATACCCTTTCAGAAAGGGTAGAGAACACACATGTAAGATCCAGACAGGTGAAATTCTGCATCCTCTTGGAGAATTTGGGACCTCTCCTATAGCTTACAGTATCTCCAGCAGTGGAGAATACCCTCTCAGAAAGGATAGAATATGCTTGAACACACATTTAAGATCCAGACAGGTGAAACATACTATTTTTAAAATCGGTTTGAATGATTGATTCATAAAGACTTCACTTCACTACTGGATGAATCAGCGCTCTATCAGTTAATAAACTTCTCTCTGTTTATGTCTATGATGCGGTGAGTCACGCAGGCACTGGGCTAACATTACTCCGCCGCGGTGCGACCCGAACGGTGTAGAGTAGTCCGAGTCTAAACGCTTATTACAGGCTTACTGTAATGATTCAGGATAAGACAAAAACACGGTTTGAAAAAAGGCGTTTATGATGTACTCGCTTATCGTATACATTTTGTAAATTCTGAACATAAAAAGGTTACAGACAGCAGCTTTAACAGTCGGAATGTTTTGAAGCATCAGATGTTATCGATACACTCGTTATCGCTCTCCTCCATTGGTGAGAACTGAAGCCGCCAGTGTCCTGATATGGTGCTGAAATCTTGGAACTTGAGTCTGCACAGTAGCGATCTCGGGACCAGACCTGCGCAGTAGTGAGCAGGAAGTAAAGCCGCGAAATCAATGCTCTGCCCTCACTTTCACAGAATGCACTCTCCCTGAGTGCACTTTTAAAAAACTGATTGCAGTACGACAAGAGGCTTGTTAAAATAAAGTAAATACAATCTCCTCAGTCCTCCGAAGATCCCGACAAAAATGTCCGTTGGTGCTTCAGTGACTACTTCGCTCAGAGAACCTGTCAATCACAGCTGTCAATCATGACGTTAGACCACCGTTTTTATAGCATCACGTAAATTAAGCGCAAGCGTCAGTTCTGGCAGGCCAGGTAGTCAAGACGCTGCTAACGCTATTGGCCAACAACACGGTCTCATCAGCTGTTTCTGCTCAGCTGAGATGCATCAGCTGTTTTGCATCAGCGCATCAGCTGTTCAACTCCCCTCGCTGCTAATGGCTACGATATAAAACAGGGCGCCCTCTTTAAACAGATTCAGTTCGCTCCTAGTTGATGCTAGCTTCTTTGCAGACTTTTCTGTTCGCTTGTCAAAATGCTCATGCTGTTATTTAGCCCCAAACGTCTGGTCCTACTCACCCTGCTGTTGGCCATGACTTCCACCGCTGTCGAGGAGGATTCCTGGCAAATCGACTCCTCTGAAGACACCCGGGCATTGCCGATTCGACTGGACCAGGGGCCGGATGCCTGCCCGGATGACAACGGCGCTGTCCGTCGAAGCTCTCGCCGGTTGGCGAGTAAATCCTCGTCTCAACCCTGCATTAGCGATTGGCCCGTGGCCAAGATACTGGAAACATTGTTTTCAAATGATATTCAGCCTCCGAGTGGCGCTTCTCACGAGGATTTATTCGTCCTCCTCTGTAACTCTCTGATCGTTCCAGCGGTCGACTAGCTGCCTGAGCCTCCTCTCCAGTCCTCCGGGAAAAAGCACACTCTGAAGCGTATAAATACCGAGACGGCCGGCAGGCCTGTTGCACAAAAACGGGCCAGCGGTCTTGCTCGTCCGGTCCCAAACGTATCGCCAGAAGGTGACCCGGTGCTCATGGCGCTGTCTGACGTTCAATCTTCTTTCTTTGATATGGCTGCCAGAATATCGACGCTGGAAGACGGCTCCGCCTTCAGACCTTCCTCGACCCCAGTCTCTGCTCTATCGGCGTCCACCTCTGCTTCGGCTACCTCCGCTGTCTCAGACTTGCGTCACCACCTACGCCGGCCTCAGAGTGATGACGTCACAGTGGAATTTATTCCTAGAAGGACCCTGGCGACCGCTGTCCCTCTGTCCACGGGCTCGCCTTTTTTCCCACCGGCCGCTGCCATCTCTCATCAGCTGAGGAGCCAGATTTTGGCAGGTAATGACATTAATCTTGTTAAACTCTTGCTGGGCTCTGAGCTGTGTGAACGGCATGTTGTAGACTGTGGCAACGTATCTGTCGAGTTAAAAGATGGGGACCCTAGACTGTCAAAAACTCGGACTATTCCCGAGTTCTGCATTGCATTTGGTGTGTATAGGGACATCATTTGTGAAGTTCAACCGATGCGCAGAGCCGAACTCGATACTTATCTGGCCATTATTTCCGACCTAGCTCTCTCTTATTGTGGGGTTTTGTTTTATGAGTATCACAAGTCTTTTTCTGCAAAAGCAGCCATGTTCATTCAACGTGTTGGAAACTTTTATTCCTTCATCAAAGCAAGACCAGGAGACGTTGGGATATCATTCAAGCAGAAGTTATTCTTTATTGAGGACTTCGCTGAGCGTTGCTGCAGTCATCCAACAATCTAAAGTAACATAACTTTACATGGTGTCTTATAGGCATTTTAGGAGGAGGGACTTTTGAAGGTGGAGACAAATTTAAACAAAGCATGTAAATGAGTATACAGGTTTAGGTAACACACCCTAGACTGAGGGTCTGGCCAATGTCTAGAGCCTGGTTTGCTTCTCACCTACACCTCCTCTGCCAATTCTGTGGACTGCCTCCGGATCGTTATACAGCTCATTCTCTACGCATCGGTGCAGCAACTACAGCCGCGGCATCCGCTCCGGTTTCAATCCTTAAAGCCATGGGGCGGTGGTCTTCTGCTGCTTATGAATGATACCTTCGCCCTGACGTTTGGGCTATTCTTGATGCTCAGAAGGCCATGAGCTCAGTTCCCTGATTGGTTCGCTAAATAAACAATTATGCCTCATCTGCTTAACCTTACTTGTGCTTCTTCTGCTTTAGTGACAATCGCCATGGATGCGCTTACCGGCTGCTTAATTCATGCTCTCATTTTTATTTTTACAGGAGGTTGCTGTTATGGTCTGTTTGGGGGGAATAGTTCAGCTCTCTTAGTCCTAATTCACGTGAGCGTCCCCTAATGCTGCTGCTGTCCCCTGACTCTCTGCTAAATTAATGGTGCTCATGAATGTTCAGGAGACTCATCTGATTAGAACCATATTACTACATTTCCATTTAGTCATTTAGCAGACGCTTTTGTCCAAAGCAACTTTGGATATTGCTAACTAATTCGTAATTATTCATAAGATCCTAAGTATTTTAATTGTCTAATTCCATCCTCTTGTTTATTCACAAGTGGATTGCCAGGTGTGGTTTGTATGGGGGGGAATAGTTCAGCTCTCCCAGTCCTAAACTGTGTGAGCGTTCCCTAATGCTGCTGCTGTACTCTGACTCTCTGCTATTTTATGGTGCTCATGAAAGGTCAGAGGACTCCCTGAACAGAGCCATACCGCCAACAATTTAATTCAGAATTTATCAACTTGAATTGCAATTTATTCAATAAAAATTTCCTAAATCATTTTTATTGTCATGTGTGTTCTTGACTTAATGGACCTGACAGAACTAACTAAAAACCAACTTATTTTAGAAACAGACACTTGAACTTACATCAGCGTAATAAAAACGACAGCAAATGAAAGAAACCACCTTTGGAAAAAAGATATTTGAAGTGTAATTTAATTGTTTAGTTGGTCTCACGTCCCGTTGAATAACACTGGGAGGCGGGGCTTATGACCTATACTAGGACCAGTCACTGGGGGGCGATCAAGACGTTTTGGCTTTACTTTTCAGGGCTTGTGCGGCACACTTGGTTTATACTCAAACTATAAACTTTTATCTCAAAAACTTAACTAAGTCCCCCGACTCCGGTCCGGCACAACGCCTAACGAGTGCTCGAAGTGCGTCAGAAACAGAGCGCGCGCGATCAGTTGTTGATAATTTGTTGTGTAGCGTCGCCCCTCGCCGCATCCAATGTAGACAGCATTGCTTTTGTTTGAGGGCGCTTACACTCAGGCTCCCCTGTAGAAACGGGCCTGACTGCTCGCGCCAGGTCTAGACATGGTGAAAGTTTCCTGATTGTGACGAATGGCTGAATTTACATGACACATTACAAATTAGCATTACAGTCTGCGATAGATACAGTGCCAAAAAGAAGAGATGAGGATAAAAGGGGATAAAGACAGAGGTAAAGTGATGTAATGAATGAACAGTTTATATAATTGCATAGTAGTAAGATACTATAATTTAATGGCAGTTATTTTTACCTTAAACTTTATGCTAGCAGTTGTTCTGAGTTCTCCAGAGGCCGCAGACAGTGTGATTTTGTAACAATCATGTCAGTTTTTAGACACATTTTTTTAATCACTTTTTTTAATTAATGTTTTACTCTAGAGTTGTGCAGTTTTGGGGGGGATATGTGGCATTTTTAAAATTTATTTGCCAAAATTAGTAATGATATTTATATATAGGTTTATTAAAAATAGCAAAGTTTTATGTAAAATTCACATTAAATATGTATTGTAAAAAGCGCAATAAAGATAATGGGGACTTGACTTGAATGCTAGATGTAATATTCTTGCTATTTGTGTTTAGGCTGTAATGTGTGTGTGTGTGTGTGTGTGTGTGTGTGTATGTATGTATGTATATATATATATATATATATATATATATATATATATATATATTAGTGATCGACCGGTATATCGGTTGGCCAATATAGCGGGCCGATATTTGCGGGTTTTACGTGTATCGGCATCGGCCGATACGCGGCTGCTGCGTTCGCCGATAGTTTTTTTCCGGCATTATTACAGGCGTCCGCAGGCAGCTCTGTGTTGCTGGAGACGCTGCAGTTCACGTGCAGCCCATGCACTGCCCCTCCCACACTAGCAGAGTGCTGGAAGCCTCTTCAAGACAACGGTTAGTTTTAAACTTTCAAAGCATCTTTTAACTGTTTGACTTAGCTGAAATATTGCCATACACTTTGAAAGTGGAAACACGTTGCTCTATATGTGCGTGCAACTATAGCTAGGTAAGTTTGTGGGTCCAAATGGAAAACGCGAATGCCGAATGCCTCATCTATAAAACTGCTTGTCATTGTATTTAGGGAGCTGCAAATAGCTAAGTTTGAGGCTATCATATGCATACAGCAGCTGTTACGAACACTGGCCATAGGATTAATTCATGCCGACGTTGTTCCGTGATTCTGTGATATTTGTGGGAGTTTTATTCAGCAACCACCCTGGCTGAGGTTTGGACGTGTGCTCATAAAAGAAGCGACGCGGTTGCGACACGCATGTGATGCAGCGCGCTCGTTTGTCCGTGGTGAGATGAAAACATCTAAACTTTTCAGAATGCCGCAAGCGCACGCAGGTCAAGTGACAAAAAACAACTGACCTTTCCATGACAACATCAAAAGCTCGGCCAAACAGCTGATCATAGCTGGACAGGGCGGGTTTTTATTTCTCATCTCCATAAATATATGTAGTCGTAAAGGGCTAGAAATAAATTAATCCTTACTTCCTCGTTATCATGGAGAGCGCAGTTCATGGTTGCATAGCAACGACAGACACCACAGGAGCGCAAGTCCTTGTAGAATGGAGAAAGCGGTGCGGCCGTGCTTTCCAGACGTTTTTAGATGCGATATGTGAACAGTCCCTAATTCATAATAAACTGAGAATCTATTTGGTTCAAAATCGTTTTTGTTTTGTTTAAAATGGAGATCGAGATCATTACATATATCAGACAACTACACAGAATAATATGTTCCAGTCTATTTATAAAAAAACTAATTTGAATCATTAATTCAAACACGTTTAAAACAAATTAATTCAGTCTCAGCAGTAAAGCAGTATCGGCTCCAAATATCGGCCCAAAAAAATCAGCAGCCCCTATCGGTCATCGGCTAAGGCTGATGGAAAAAAAAACGGTATCGGCATCGGCATCGGCACTAAAAAATCCATATCGGTCGAACCCTAATATATATATATTAGGCTTGGCACAACAGTCGGCAATCGACTACTGTGGTCTTCGACTGAAAACGGGAAGTAAATACAGGTATTTGCGCTGGCTGAATAAACATAATTTTTATTCATATCTTTCACATCTACTGCAGTCAGATTCACCGTGTTCACTCTGAAGGAATCACTCACATGGTGCACTTGTAATGACATATCAAGGATGTTAAGAGACTAAAGCAGGTTTAAAGGTCCCGTTGCATGCGATTCCATGTTTCAAAGTTTAGTTAGTGTGTAATGTTGTTGTTAGAGTATAAATAATATCTGTAAAATTATAACGCTCAAAGTTCAATGCCAAGCGAGATTTTTTTTTAACAGAAGTTGACTACAAAAAACGGCTGGATTGGACTACACCCCTCTACTACCTGCATTAGTGACATCACCAGAACCGTGTTTAGACTAAGCTCCGCCCACAGGAACACAGGCGTATTGATGGCGAAATGTCAACAGACGGTTGATGTTTATCTATAATCGGATACCGCAAAAGTTTAATTCGAAGTTGTTAGTTTGCTCTGTCCATTTCACCACGGACTGTTTTTCTAACCTGGGATAATATCAAGCAGGCTTCTCTCAGCGTTTCATACTGACGAAGGGGGCAATTTCAACTATATTCCAGCAAGCGGTAAGTACAAGTAGTGATTTAATATGGAAGTAGTGATCAACTTCACATCGTTTCTCTTAGTAGGATGAAAATAATCTTACTTAAACTGTGATTAATATACAGAAAGCGATCAAAGAACAATCCCTTTCCAATCGTCCAAGCTGTCAATCAATCACACAGCGCAAGTTTATCTGGACACTTGCCAAAACTCGTTATGAAATCAATGACGCTGTTACACTGCACAACGAAGCTCTTACTGTATTTATATGCCTCATGTTTGCATTGGTAAAATCATTAGTGAGTGCAGAAACTGCGTTGCAATGATAAGATCTTTTTTCACGGGATCAACAGGCTGTCATCTGCTCAACGCTCACTGCAATTTTTTATGTGATTGAAATAGATCTAAATACTTAAAAAACTTCTCACGATTCGTTAATCCCGATAGTTGTAATAGTAAAGACGTATAATAGCTGTAATAGTAAAAGTTTTCCAGATAGTTCCACATGTAATGCCAGATATTTCATATGCAAGCATGTCAGCCAATCACAGCAGAGGGCGTTTACACTGAAGTCTCACAGCAGACACGCCCCTTCAAACAGAGTGTTCAAACCAGGGAATGAAATCAGGCTAGGAAATATGCCTTTTATTTCTAAATTATAACAATTTTTGATCTAAAAAACATACTAACATTATAAGGGCACCCCTGGAAACATGATAAAATAATAAAAATAATCCATGCAATGGGACCTTTAAAACTTGCCCCATTTAAGTCAACAGGGTGCACATTTTAAAAAGAGGATAACACGGTGTAGGCAACACCGATTTTTGTTGTTGTTCTCTGTACTGACAGCACTCCAAATTTACAAAAAAATTAGCTCAATGTTAAAATTGACCGGAGTTCTCCTTTAAAAAAAAAACATTCTCAACATGATCTCAAGCAGTGAAAAATATAGGACACAGACAACGCGCTGAAAGACAGGACGAGCAGGTAATATTTAATATGAAACAAAGTCTCAACTTTCAAATTTGGTCAGTCAAACAAAAATAAAATAGGCTTACCGTTTTTTGGCTCTTTAATGTGTCGTGACAGATTGCTACAGTTAAAGCCAAGTTCAAATCCACCGAAGTTAATCAATAACTCTTCTGATTGCTTTGTCGCACAAAAATGGTGGAATTTGATTGGTCAGATCGCATGTCAATCAAACTCAATACGAATGATGAATTGACGCCATGTAAAAATAAAATTACATTACTCTAACACCCCCCACCCCCACGATGAAACCGGTGAAGGATTCCAAATTTAAGAATCTATTTCAAATATGCTTCCTTACATAAACATCACGGTGAAGAATACTGATTTTAGCATTTGAGGTATAAATTAAGCTTATTGAGTTTTACCAGTGTAAGTTAAATGAGTCAGATCACACAGACTCTAACCTCATTGTCTTTAATGGCTCTTTGAGTCCCAGTATCACTCAGAACTGATGGGATTAGCACACGAATGATTCACTGAGAATCTCACCTTTTGTTCTGCAAATGGCTTTCGGACCCAAATGGCCCTTGAAACCTTATGCAGATTGAATTAAGGATTGGCCAGACCCTCAGTCTAGGGTGTTACCTTAACCTGTATACTCATTTACATGCTTTGTTTGAATTTGTCTCCACCCCCAAAAGTCCCTCCTCCTAAAATGCCTATAAGATACCATGTAAAGTTATGTTAGATTAGATTTTGTTGGACGAATCCGCAGCCACGCTCAATAAAGAATACTTCTGTTTGAACGTGATCCCAACGTCTCCAATAATCTGCTTTGAAGGTAATACCGGTGTTGTCACAAGTCGATTAACCGGTGGGAGAATATTATCACCGTCACATCTCTAATATATATATATATATATATATATATATAGGCTAAATAATCATGAACACAATGACGGGGTGAAATAGGCTGTGATGCATGGGGCACCAGGTAAAATCTTGCCTAGGGCAGCAAATTGGTCAGGGCCGGCCCTGCTGTGTGGTTGAAAAGACTTTGAAAGTAAAGCTGTTTCATATCGACAACTGCTCTACTATTAAAGGATAAGCTCCCAGCACTTCATCCACACATCGCACCAGAACTGTTTTCGGAACCGAAACATAGGAATTTCGCATGGACAGGGAACTACGTCATCACGTTGAAAGGTCACGCCGGCGCCGGCAGAAGTACCGCCCCACTGTTTACAATGCGACCGTACGAAGGAGGATAGTTCAAATAGTATTGTTTGCTATTATATATATAGTAATAGTATTCAGTGAATATGAATAGTATATGAATAACATTCTGATGAATATGAATAGTAGTTCAAATAGTATTGCCGGCGCCGGCCTGACCTTTCAACGTGATGACGTAGTTCCCTGTCCGTTTGTTGATCAGCTCAATCCGAACTATTGAAGGTAAAAAGTCTATAAATTATATATTTTTTTGAAAATGACCTATCGTTTCGCTAGATAACAACCTCTTCTTCAGCTGTGATCGCGTACAGCCCGTTTAAACACTTCAAAGACTTTTGAAACTGCATAGATTTGGATTTAAAAACGACAGTAACCAATGAAGTCCATTGTTAGAAGAAAAATCCAGAAATGTTTTCCTCAAAAAACATAATTTCTCTCCCACTGAGGAAAGAAAGACATGGATATCTTGGATGGCATTGGGGTGAGTAAATTATTAGGAAATTTTCATTTTGGGGTGAACTAATCCTTTAACCTCTCTCTGTCATGTATTGACAGCAAGCGACCGAGCTCATAAACACATTTTTTAAGTAGAATATATTGTTTATGAACACCTCAAATAGAAATAAAATATTAATGATTCAGTTATTAATGGTTTTTACATGCTTGTCATGGGCGTTTGTAGCATAAAGAGTGTTACAATAACTTTTTAGTGAACGTATAAGTGCAAATATCCCGTCCAATTTTAAGAACCCTAATTCCCACATTGTGGAATTATTCACACTGTGAATTTAACACATTCCTTTGACATTTAAATAACCTATAAAAGATCTTTTGCAAGGACACAATGACGAAAATGTGACTTATGTAAGTGTAACATAAAATGATACTGCATTTTAATGTGTGTCTTTGCCACAGACATGACCTGTTCAGACACCTTATGCTTTTTATTCTAAATCACTCACTCATTTATTTTATACAGTTTAAGTAGCAGAAACCTCCGCCAAATAATTCTGATATTTTAATAATGTTGTTCATTCATTGGCCACTTAAAAGTACAATCTCTATTATATTTTTTCCAGGGATTAAAAAAGAAAAAAAGAATAAAATCCCCCGGTTCACTCCGAGCAGAATCAGTCCTATTTTAACGTTTCTGTTCCTGCGTTTCTTCTGTATTATAAACGTTCAGAAACTGGTTTGATTAGAACAAATACAGATTAATGACGTTATTTTGCTTTACTTTTATTTGTAGCCTAGTTTATAATAATAATAATAATAATAATAATAATAATAATATTTAGGCTATAATACTACTACTAATAATAATAATAATAATAATATCTCTCTTTTCTTTTCTTTGTTTAATGCCATGTCAGCTTCTATGGATATATATTCAAAAACTAAATAAGATGCCAAACTAATTAATTTAAAGTGAAAAAGCCTACATTCCTCATTCGGCACGAATCCAAATGTTTCATTATTTGCGAATCAAGTTGAACAATTAGGCCTTTTATGTAGGCTAAGCTTTGTACTTGGCATTATTGACGTAAAATATCATCTTTCCCATATAACAGCAAATACTGAACAGGCTGCGATATCAAGTTAGCAATGCAAGATTTGTGTGTGTGTGTGTGTGTGTGTGTGTGTGTGTGTGTGTGTGTGTGTGTGTGTGTGTGTGTGTGTGAGGCGGCGGCGCAACCACTGGATTTTTTCCTTCCAAGAGAGTAAACTCTTACTCCGTAATTAATGGTCATCCAGATTAAAGCAAGACATAATTCATAAATTATATTAAAGATATAAAAGATATTCAGATTTTGTAAAATAACAAAAACAAACGGAATGTCTCTGTTTCCTTTATAGATCTCTGGAGCGCGCCACAATGAACTGAAACTCAGCACGTTTTCTTTCTTTTTTAATCTGTAATATTTAAGTGAAATATATTTCAGCCTTTTTTAGAAGAATCTGTCTAATATTTATTTTCCCAACAAAACATCAAATAAATAGAAATAAAAAGGTTAATTAAATTAACACAAAAATGTTATATTATGACGTTAAAAGGACATTTTTCTGTAATAATGAGAAGTTATGTCATTAAAACAATATATTTTCTAGGCCTTTTAAGAACATGTGTAGTCATGTACTTAATGTATTAAGACAGTTTAATGCTTATAACGTGAAAAACGCTTCACGTGGCTTAATGAACTAAGACAGTCATGTTAAAAGATCAAATTCTGTGCACACCTTATTAATAAAGCATATGTAGCGTACAGAAAAGCAGATGAGCCCAGATTACGAACGCATTGCGTTTAATTACACGTTAAGCGTCTTCGGGAGGGCGGGGTACTGTCACGTGTAGTTGTAGATAACGTGTCCGTTCAGGTTTGGACTTTCAGTTTGTGTTTTGATTGGTTCCTGTTTTCCTTTTCTTTTCCCGCCACTCCTTTGTTTCTATGGTTACTATCATTGAGTTAATTTGTCCCAGCGTTGTATGATTAATTATCTCGTTTCTGTTTGCTATATAAGATGCACCCTTTCCTTCAGTCTTTGTCCGATCTCCGCTGTGTTTATGTGTGTTTTCCCTGTCAGCTTGTTCCAGAGTACTATTATTAAAGCTTGAGTTTGTGCCTATAATCAGAGTCTTCAGTCTGTTCCTGAGGAAACCACAGTGTCACAACATTGTTTGTGTTATTTGGATTTTTGATTTTAAAAAAATGAAGTTAATCAAAAAGATTGTGATAATTTGTGATTTAATCATGTAAAAAACATATTTGGTTCAAAAACTATTTTTAGTTTCAACTGACCATAGAAATCTGATTTGTTCAAACTCACTTGAGAAAAAGTAAATTGATCACTTGTAATAAGTTTAGATAAACTATAGATCACATCAAAATATAGAAAAATTGTAAAAGAAGAGGTTAATGTAATGAACACTAAAGAGTCATGAAAACCCTCTTTCAGCTCAAGTCTACCTCACAATCCTTTTGAAAAATCCTCTTAAATGTGTGTGTGCGGCTGTGAGAAGAAGAGAGGGAGTGTGTGTGGCAGAGCAAGACAGAGGAGAGAGAGAGAGGGACGAGCGGCTGTCATCTGTCAGCGGCCCATGCCGGCTCTCACTACATATCAGGGGGAAACTGGAGGATTTTACAGCGAACAGTGAAATTCCAACCAGATCATTGAACACAATCTGTATTTTCCCTTTAACAGTAGAAATGTTTATATACATTCACTATAAATTCATATATATGATAATCATTTTCTCATGCAAATGTCATTTAAACCGGTTGCATAGATCACACATCTACGTCCCCTCAGGACACTGACAATAAAGATGGATAGTGACAGAGAAGATAGAAATTCTCGTAGCTCTCCTCAGAAAGACGCTTGTTAAACACACACACACAGTTTGATTGTGTCGGTAGTTTCTGGCCAACCAAACGCCCGCAGCGAGTCTCGGCCTGACAGCATCACGGGGGAAGCCTGCAACACATTCAACTCTTGCACCATGGACACACACACTTGCGACCCATGAACGGCTCTCTAAACTACTGCCCGATTTTACAGTTTGAAGCGTCTGTCATAGAAAAATACCATGTGCTGTAATTAGGGGTGGAACGGTACACAGAAGTCACGGTTCGGTTCATACCTCGGTTCAGACATCACGGTTCGGTACGAGTTCGGTACAATCAGGGATGTAGTGGAGGCTAAACGCACGTAAACGCCGTTTACGCACCTCCCAGAATTTGGAAATAGCGTTTGCCCACCTCCAAAGTGCGTTTATCCACCTCTAAATTTCACGTTATGTGAGCAGACTTTGCTTTTCCAGTGCGTGATCGCCGATCGGCACATGATTCGAGCATTTGGGCCGTTAACTACAGAGCAGAATGCGCAGCGCGCAAACACGGAGCAGAGAGCGCAGCGCGCCGACACACACACACACACACACACACACACACACACACGGAACAAAGAGAACGGCGCACACACGTAGCAGAAAACACACGCTCGTGAAGTTACTAAACAAGCTGCGCGAGAATGAAACTTGATCGCAGTCGCAACAGGAAATCATTAAAATGATGCAAAATTTTATTTATTTTTTTTATTCATTACAGGCAGCTGGTTTAATGTAGGGAGCATGTTAAAACCCAACTGTTCAAGTGATTCAGAGGGAATCAAGCCTGCACCAGATTTAAGACTTTTCCCTCTACAGGGAAACACTGATCCACATTTTTCTGATAGACCAAACAATCAATTAATCGAGGAAATATTCAACAGATTAATCAACTATGAAAATAATCCCAAATCCCTAATCATTATGCACAAGTGCATTGCATTGGAAGCCCTGGATATAAGCCTCCCTCTCGATCTCTCTTAAATATTTTTGTTCTCTCTGTTTTGTCATTTAGTAAACTTCAATTTCAACCATATTATTCCTTTTTGAGTCTCTTTAACAAGAACTTAGATTAATGTATGAATTGAATAGTGATTGTGTGACCTATGATGAGGGAACAACCAGTGATACCCTTGGTAGTACCATCAAATGATAGCCTATAGCGATGTCATCAGGATACACATACACCGGAAGGCAGTGGCCCACCTTACCGGCTGACCACGTCGTGGTCCACCGGAATTTATAGTTTACCCACCTCTTTTTTTACCACTACACCACTGGGTACAATGGAGGGAAAAGCAAAACAAAAATTCAGACGGTAATTTTTATTTTATTTTGCATGTCTCAGGCTGTACCACCAAAGGAAAATAAATGTCTTAAGCCTTGTATTTTTTAAATAAGTTTTATTAATAAAGTAAAGGCATAGAACCAGTTTATTTGTAGTGCACTGACAATAGTTTTATATAATTAGTTTATTAATTAAATTAATAAAAACACCAAAAGACCTTGAGATATGTTTGGTAATTGTACCTGAATTAATTTAAAATTAATTTGCTATATTTCAGATCAATATATTTGTTTTCCTTAAAATTTTAATTAACACTAACTTTATTCTCATCTTAATTATAAATAATTTATTTCTGTATAAAATAACACTACCATTAAAAACTAATTTGATTTTCTATTTAATCAATGTAGAATGTGTAACTTAAAAATAAACAGATTTGTGCTCTGTTTGAGGACAAGAAATGAAAACCAATGCAATATGATGAATGTCCAAAAGATGGCACCGACAGACTGTTTTCAAATGGGGTTGAATAAATATATTCTGCTTTTAAACAGTGTGTGTGTGTGTGTGTGTGTGTGTGTGTGTGTGTGTGTGTGTGTGTGTGTGTGTGTGTGTGTGTGTGAGAGAGAGAGAGAGAGAGAGAGAGAGAGAGAGAGAGAGAGAGAGAGAGAGAGAGATTTTGGTTGGATGACAGTTGTAGGTTACAGTTTGACAAGAGTTTACAGTTTGACAAAAGCACAATGTTGTTTTATATTGCGAGTGTACACAAATATAAGTAAACACTTTGCAGTTTGAATGATGTCCCATGTGAACAAAATGACGGAGTATGTTTTTATGTTTCCACTGTTCGATCGCGCCCGCGCCTCTCACTCACTCACTCACACACACACACACACAACATATTCCAGCATTGCAATCTTTACATCGCAGCCTGCTTCAGAGCTAAGGCGGAGCTACAGATTAGGTGTCCCTAAAGAACCTGCGTATCTAACAGTAGTTCCGCATTACATTAATTAAATTGCACGCAAGATTTATTTATTTTTATACCGTGTATTCTATGTGTATAGTCATGCACCGAACCGTGATGCCCCTACCGTTTCGGTTCAATACGAATACATGTAGCCTACTGTTCCCTATTACCGATTGGCTGAAGTAGGCTTACTGGTGTGGTTTAGTGAAAGCGCCTCTCAGATCTTGGGAATTGTCAGATCACGCGAACCTGATTTTATTTTTATTTTTTTTTGCAGACACGTCTGTACGCCGGAAATCCGGCGTGGTGCCGGAGCACTATCAGGCCTGTAATCCTGATTGTGCTGAGATTGAGTGTGTTTAAAAGGTAACTAAATCCTAAACCAACTTTTTTTAGTTAATGATCTGTAAGAATGGGGCTTTATTAGTGCTGTTCATTGATTCAAGTAACTTTTTTGACATTTGGGTATAAAGTATTTTAATTCTACAATATATGGTGTAAAAATGTCAGAGTGCTGCCCTCTTCAGGTTGAACGGTGGCTACTGCAGTTGAATTTTCCTATTGGATGTTTGCGGTACTGCGTGACGTAAGCGGTACTAATACAGACGTACCCGGGGTGGGGCAGCGCGGCGGAATGCAGGGAACCGACTCGGACGGCACAGCGGCCCGAAGCGGGGTCTGAGTGTGTGGTGCAGCACATACCTGCTTCCGTCGAAGGCCAGAGTGAGTGTGCGGAGGCGTCAGAGCGTCTAGGACACAGCCACTGCTGCCCGCTGGCGATGAAAGAGGGGCTCTGGGGTGACAAGTCATAGCGTTGTCGACCACCAAGCGCGCCCTCTTGGGGCCCAGAGGTTTCAGAAATTGCTCTTTTTTTGAAAAGGTGGAACAAAAAGAAAAGGAAACAAAAGATTCTCTCAACTGCGTTGCCGAACAACCCAACCTGGGAAAGAGGAGCATCCAGGAACCGATATTTATCAGTGTCCCTCATATCTCCCAGGTTGAGCCAAAGGTGGCGCTCCTGGACCACCAAGGTGAACATCGCCTGACCGACTGAACGTGCGGTTTCCTTCGTCGCCCGGAGGGCGAGGTCAGTTGCCACACGGAGCTCCCGAAGGAGCTCTGGGTCAGAACCACCCTCGTTCATGTCCATGAGCACCTGGGCCTGGTGGACCTGCAAGAGCGCCATGGCATGGAGGGCGGAAGCTGCCTGTCCACAGGCCTTGTAAGCCCCAAAGACAATGTGTGTGTGTGCCCGCTTCCTGTTTATACCCATGCTGCGGGGCGGGAGCGTTTGACGCGATTCACGCACGCCAGCTTTCATTGGCTCGTTCTGTAGACACAACGACGTTGATAGGGCTCCCTGAAGTGATCCCAAATACGTTGTCACGTCGCCGTTACGTCGAACGTGAGCGACTGAAAGGGAACTCCTGTTTCCTCTGATTACTGAAGCCTTATAGAATCCCGCAGTGAAAAAAAAGCTCTTTGATTTCTCCAGCGCTTTCAACACAATAGTCAAGTCAAGTCACCTTCATTTATACAGTGCTTTTAACAACATAGAGTGTTTCAAAGTAGCTTTACAGTGATTATAGGAAATTAAAGTAACAGATTTTTTTGGTTTTACAGCATCTCTAGAATAAAGTTATTGTCCAGCTAAAGTTAGTTTTGATTGATTCACTTCCGTTGCAATGATCATTAGTTATTAACTTAGTGGCCGCTAACATGACACCGTTCTAACAGAAAATCCTTAATGTGCTCCGGCTGATCAACAGTGTTTGTTTCGAGAACGCAAAGTTTGAAATAGATTCCAAGGTGCAGGTGTTGAATAATTTTTAAAAAATACAAATAAAAAATATTTAATTATCTCGGCACGAATATGTGAAAACATACCTAAGGTAAACCACCTTTGCATGCCAGCAAGACAGAGGAGATGCTGATAGACTTTCGTAGGAAGGCGCCCCAGATTAAATGCTGTCCAAATGGGCAGTTAAATGCTGATCTGACCACTGCTTCACTTTATAATGTGCTAGAATAGAATAGAATAGAATCGGGCATTTATATAGCGCTTTCATATGTACTACTGTACTGTACACCCAAAGCGCTTTACAATCATATCAGGGGATCTCTACTCAACCACCACCAGTGTGCAGCATCCACTTGGATGATGCGACGGCAGCCACTGTACAACGGCGCCAGTGCGCTCACCACACACCGGATATAGGTGGAGAGAGGAGAGAGTCAATTCAATGTAAGGGGATTATTAGGAGGATAATTCCATTAGGAGGTGGAATGTGGCCAGGACACCGGGGTTACACCCCTACTCTTTACGAGAAATGCCATGGGATTTTTAATGACCACAGAGTCAGAGTCAGGACCTCGGTTTAACGTCTCATCCGAAGGACGGTGCTCTTTTGACAGTATAGTGTCCCAGTCACTATACTGGGGCGTTAGGACCCATACAGACCACAGGGTGAGCACCCCCTGCTGGCCTCACTAACACCTCTTCCAGCAGCAACCTGGTTTTCTCAGGAGGTCTCCCATCCAGGTACTAACCAGGCTCAGCCCTGCTTAGCTTCAGTGGGCAACCAGTCTTGGGCTACAGGGTGATATGGCTGCTCATTTTAGATGGTATAAAATATACTGTTGCTTTTGAATTATTGCTTCTGGACGGGTTTGCCTGTAGGGGCACTTATTGGCCCGCTGTACATCATAGCAAGGTATCTAGTGCTTCAAAATCTTTCTCTAAAATTTGAATCCTATTACTCCTTCTGGTTTCTGGAAATGTGAGCACCAATCCAGGTCCAGATTTGCTTCCTGAAAGTCTACATAAGCTTCCAACCCCCTTAGAATTTAGTAATAGACATGGGCTTGGCTTTCTTCATATAAATGCTAGAAGTCTTGTTCCCAAATTAGATATATTTAAAACTTGGTTCATGATCTCTAAACCTGATGTTGTAGTAGTGTCTGAAACTTGGTTAAAACCTTCTGTCTCTGATAATGTTTTATTTATTGACGGTTATAGAATTTTTAGATCTGATCGTAAAGGTAGGGCTGGAGGTGTTGCAGTTTATATTTCGGACAAATTTTAGTGCTCTGTTCGGCTTTCTAAATCAATTTCTAAGCAATTTGAACTTATAGCTGTGGAAATAAAAATTGGGAATATTCCACTTATTGTCATCGGTTGTTATAGGCCCCCCACTGCCATTAATGATAGTATCACTAGTCTGTCAGAGGTGATATCAAATTTTCATTCATCTGAATTAATCTTGTTAGGTGATTTGAACTGGGATTGGATGACTGAGAAGTCTGAGAACATAAAACGGGTTTGTGATTCTTTAAATCTAAAACAACTTATAAATTGTGCTACCAGGATAAATCCTTCACAGCTAGGTAAAGATACACTCATTTATGTTATTTTAACAAATGCAGCACATAAATATGTTGCTGTTGGTGTTTTTCCAAACGATATGAGTGATCATTGTGCTATTGCATGTGTTAGGAGTACAAAATTACCCAAATCCGAAGGTCGGACTGTTCTCAGACGTTGTTTCAGGCATTTCTCGGAGCAAGCTTTCCTTCAAGATTTATCCAGAGTGAAATGGCTTCAAATAGAATTGATTCCTACTACTGAAGATGCTGTTGCTTTTTTTCAGCAACATTTCTTAAAGCTTGCAAATAAACATGCCCCTATTAGGAAGATTAGGATAAAAAACAGAGACAACCCTTGGTTTTCTAAAGATATAGCTGACCTAATCCATGCCAGAAATAATCAATGGTCAATAGCTAGAAAAACACAGAGTGCTAACGATTGGTGTCTTTTTAGAACTCTTAGAAATCAGTGTACAGCGCTTATTAGAAAATCTAATGCTGAATACTATTTGGCACAAACGTCAATTAGTTTGCATGACCATTCTAAATTCTGGAAAACTATTAGAGCATTACCAAATAAGAAAGTTTATAATGGCTTCCCCCACAAATTGAAAATAGGAAGTGCTGTGATAACAGAGCAGAGGGATATGCTAAATGCTTTTAATGAGCACTTTGAAAAGGCAGGACATATCTTTGAGAAAACATTGGATGAAACCTCTATTGTTCAACATAGTTCCCAGGTAGAAACAGGTGAAATTCCCCATGGCGAAACTAACATGCAGGAATCTTGGAATAATCTATTCCTGGCGGAACCTATATTCCAGTCACTACCAGGGGAAGTTGTTGCTGATATTGTTTCTTCTTCGATCCTTGAGTTTACGCCATTCTTGGAATCAAAAGTTTTACATGTTTTGCAGAACATTGATTCCAAGAAGGCAGCTGGGCCAGATGGACTTGATCCTGGTTTGTTAAAAATGGCAGCAGAAATTATAGTGAAACCACTCACTTATATCTTTAACCTGTCCATTTGCACAGATACAGTGCCTATTTCGTGGAAGCAGGCTTACGTCACACCATTACTAAAATCTGGGGATCCATGTGATGC
The DNA here is from genome assembly GCA_022828995.1 of Vimba vimba. Taxonomy (NCBI): domain Eukaryota; kingdom Metazoa; phylum Chordata; class Actinopteri; order Cypriniformes; family Leuciscidae; genus Vimba; species Vimba vimba. Next base: position 1,294,582 of record CM040830.1, on the reverse strand, counting down.
AAATAATTATAGACCTATCTCAAATCTTTCGGTTTTAGCTAAGGTTTTGGAGATTTTAGTGTCTGATCAATTAAAAACTTTTTTGGTTTCACAAAATATTCTTAACAACATGCAATCTGGTTTTAGATCTGGCCACAGCACAGTTTCTGCCTGCTTAAAAGTTATCGATGATATAAAAGCGGCAATTGATAAAAAGTTATTCTGTATGGCTGTGTTCATTGACCTTACAAAGGCATTTGACAACAGTGGATCACTTCATGCTAATCAAAACCTTGTTGAATATTGGTGTTGGTCATAGAGCTGTAAATTGGTTTCACAGCTATCTCTCTGAACGGATGCAAATTGTAAGACATGGGAATGTAACATCTGACCCTGTCGTCCTAAAAAAGGGTGTCCCACAAGGATCAGTTTTAGGTCCTTTGCTTTTTATTATCTATATAAATAATGTTTGTAGTGAATTTAAATACTCACAGTATCATTTGTATGCCGATGACACAATTATGTATTCTTGTGCCTCTACACCTGAGACTGCCTGTGCGAATTTGCAGTCAGATTTTGCCTCATTACAATCCGCCTTGTTTGATTTGAAGCTACTTTTAAATGCAAAAAAAGACGAAGGCAATGATTTTTGCCCCTGTAGGTACCAAAGTCCCATTTCTTGCTATTAAGACACTCCAAGAAGAAGCTATTGAACTTGTTGATACTTACAAGTATTTGGGTATCTGGCTTGATAAAGGGTTTACCTTTAAAAAACACATTGAAGCTCTCGCTATGAAACTAAAATTCACTCTGGCATTCTTATATTAAAATCTTGCTTTTTTAGGACTATAAGAAAAAGACTGGTTGCAGGACTATTCCTGTCTCAAATAGATTATGGGGATATCATCTAACAATTTGCTTGTCCATCTACTCTGTCAATACTAGATCCTCTTTATCATGCGGCTCTCAGGTTCATTACAAATGCTGGCTATCAGACACATCATTGCATCTTATACAATATGGTAAATTGGCCGTCACTTAAATCGCGCAGGATGCGACATTGGTACATTTTTATTTATAAAGCGATTTTAGGTGTCTTGCCATCTTATATTTGTTTAAAATTTGTTCGTACCCAAAGTACATATCGATTAAGATCTAGTGATGTACTACTTTTTAATGTACCAAGAATGAGGACAGAAGCAGGAAAGAGGGGTCTGTCATACTATGGTCCTTCGTCCTGGAATGAACTCCAGTCTAGACTTAAGATTGGTGCGCTAATTTCTTTAGCTGCTTTTAAAAAAAGAATATCTGATATGCGGATGGACATGTGCAATTGCTTTAATTAATGGTGGGTGGATATTGACTTCTAGCCACTATTTCGTTTGTTTATATATTTTAAACTTATTGCATCTTTACATGCAAATATTTTGTAAATTTTGTGTAAATCTGCTTTGTATTTTATATTGTAATTTATTTGTCTTGTAACCTATGATTGTACGTGCTATACAGGACTCCCTTGTAAAAGAGACTGTGTCTCAATGGGACTTTTCCTGTTTAAATAAAGGTTATATATATATATTACTCCGGTGAAAATCCAGGGTTTGGACATTGAGATGGTGACAACATACAGATTCCTGGGTGTTCACCTCAACAATAAACTGGACTGGTCTAACAATACAGAGGTTCTGTAGAAGAAGGGCCAAAGTGTTCTTCACTTGTTGAGGAGACGGAGGTGCTGTGGTGTGTGCAGGGCATTGCTGAAGTCTTTCTATGACACTGTGGTGGCTTCTGCGCTCTTTTATGCGGTAGTGTGTTGGGGAGCTGGAAGCACTGAGAGGGACAGAAAGAGACTTAATAAACTGGTAAAGAGGGCCAGCTCTATCCTGGATTGCCCTCTGGACACCATCGAGGAGATGTTAGCTAAGCTGACTTCATCATAGACAACATCTCTCACCCATTTTTGTTTGTTTTTGCGCACAAAAAGTATTGTCGTCACTTGATAAACTTAAGGTTGAGCCACTGTAGTCACTATTTTAAACATTGTCTTTACTAACTTTCTGGGCCGGCAAGTTTCAATTACAGAGAAGCCTATGGAGGAGTGAGACAGCTCTCAGATTTAATCACAAATATCTTCATTTGTGTTCTGAAGATGAACGAAAGTCTGACAGGCAAGGCCGCATTAATGCACGGGCTTACCTGGGCTAAAGCCCAGGGGCCTCCCATGTCCAGGTTCATGATGAGCTGAAAAGGTCATATTGTTTTGTAACTTGTCAGGTTTTCTGTCAATCACTCTAATCGCACGTCACATGTCTGATTGAGTGACCCACGTGGCCCCATAAGCCCCGTTCACACAGCCAGCGATTTCAGTAGCACCTCACTGCAGTACACGAGATCCAGGGGGCGGAGTTGGATCCAGATCTAAGGGGTGGAGATTGGTAGGTTTAGGGGTGGGTTTAGGGATCAGCGGGTGGAGATGGGTAGGTTTAGGTATATGTAAGGTGGGAGGAGTTGGATCTGGATCCAACTCCTCCCCCTGGATTTCGTGTTCTGCAGTGAGGACTATCTCAGCGATTGTGTCGCTGTATGTCGCTAGTCTCTATACTGTGAAGTCGCTTGTGGGCGTTGGTAGCGCTGTCGCTCTAATGTTATTGGTAGACTGCTCGTCTGGCCACATCTATACAAAACACCATCACAAGTGATACAACTATATTATTTTAATTTGACTATAGGCTCAAAAGAAACAGTATGCTGTTGGGAGAGTATTTTTATATTAACACAGCAGTGTTCCGTGAATTAAATCATTTACTAGATTAACGATCAATCAATCTACAAATTAAACTCACTCATACTGTCATAAATTACTAAAACGTCATCCGAATTTGACAAATAATCAATTTTCTTGTTCCTAATAGTCAACATAATGCAGGGGAAACTGTAAAATGAACTGCAGCAGTGCTAAACTTGCATCATAAAACTACAACGCTCGAACTATAAATGTATGAATTAAACTCACTGAGACTGTCGACAGTTTCTCTTCCATGCATAATTTTATTATATCCATGTTTGTGGTTACAGTCAAATCATATAAAACAGTGAAATCGCCTCGAACTCTTCTGTCTTGCCCGCACTCGAGACGGTGACGGGAGCTCCACTGAAAGGCTTCTTTCCTATTGGTTGTCGCTCCCGAAAATCGCTTCTCATTTGCATAAAGTTTAAATTTAGTTGCTGTGTGTGGTTGTTAAATAAAGTGTCTTGTGTTTATGCTCAAGTGGGCTCAGTGATATGTTAATATCTGGCTCAAAGAGGGAAAACTCACTGTTGTAGGTCTCGAAAGAAACTAATGCATTTTGTGATGTAGATTACCTAGATATTACACTTTTTAAAATGAGACTAATCGAGGGGATGGGGGGGGGGGCTACAAAACCTCTCAGCCCCGGGGCCTAACATTAGGTGAAGGCGGCTCTGCTTACGGGGTTGAACAACATGAGGGAGAGTAATTACTGACAGAGTTTTCATTTTTGGGTGAACTAACCCTTTAAGTGATGTTAACAAGATTTTAATAAAGTATTAGTAAATGCTAAAATTAACAAAGATGAAAAAATGCTGTATAAGTGGTTCATTATTAGTTAACTAATGTAATGAACATTATTGTAAAGTGTTCCCTCATTCTCTATATCAGTGTCACTGTTTCTCAACAGTCTTTAATAACCATCAGATCCCCAATCCTAGTGTTGTAATGCTCTTTGTCGGCTCACTGTGATGAAGTCAGGGCCAACATTATAAGATTACTGGCCAGATGAGCTTTTCATAACAGCCATTTACCAGCAGAGCTCGGGTTTTCTAGAGAATAATACAGATCTGTCATGAAATACATGTAAATCAAACACACAGAAGCGTCCGGGAGTATTTCTGCTGTAATGAACCGAGATTTACTCTGTGTGTCCTCTGGAATTAAACACTGTGTCATCATAACGTAGGGTTTACCAGGACCACACTGACACACACACACATACTGACACACACACACACACACACACACACACACACACACACACTCACATAAAGGATGTGTTATAGAGGTCTGTATGCAGAACGCTCAGGTTACGCCTGTGTTGAGCCTGATAATATCATGAGTGTGAGATCACAGTTATTCCTGCACACTTCTGGCTTTCTGTGCTGTGTAGTGAGTGTGTTGTGTTGTGTAATGTGAGTGTGTTGTGTTGTGTAATGTGTGTGTGTAATGTGTGTGTGTTGGGTGGAGATAAAGAAGACACCTGTATGTGGATGTTTAGAGGATCTGCATTGTGGTGAATTGTGTCACTCTGGGAATGTCGTCGTTTCTCCTCTTCAATCCTTTAATTCCCTCGTTCTACACGTGTGATCTGTTAAAGGCTGTTCTCTCTTCCTCAGAAAACACTGTATTTAGAATGAACATGCTTGTTATAACAACACAAAGAATAAAACTGGCTCACATCTATGAAGGTAAATCAGTAGCAAAACTCGAGAGCACGTAGATGTGAATTTGAGAACTTGTACAATAAATATTCGTACTTGTACATGAACATTTACACTCACAGCTCCAATGTGAAAACCTGTAAAATAAAAATCTGAAGTTGAATGTTGAAATTTGCACTCGCATAGCCTAGAAACTAGACGCACCCTAGCGGCAGCAAAAATTATTTTGCAGCCTGGTGGGTCTAGACACTCTCAATAGACCTTCTAGCTGCAAAAAACCCAAATTGGGTCAGGCCAATCACAACGCGTATAGAGGAGGCGGGGCGGGCTTAACATAATGACGACAGACAGAGATGTGACGTTCCCTGGCTTGAAAACAAAGAATGGCTGCTGGCGAATAGTCTTTCGAATCGGCTTTGGCCGCGACTCTGGAGGACTTGGAGTTAAGTTTTTCTTTAAGAAAAGAGCAAAGAACGGCACTTAAGTCATTCTTTAAAAAGGAAGATGTGTTCGTAGTTTTGCCGGTGTTACACCAGATTCTGTGACCGTCATAATATGTGACCGTAGTGGGCGCGGTTGTCACTGCGTGCTCCGTGATCTATGCAAACAGCATAACTTCTGACTATAAGCCAAAGGTGAAGTAGGCCTATTTACGACACGTTTGTTTAGAAATGCTTTTTTTGCCTGTCAGATATGGCAAAAGTTGAATCTATCATCTAACGTTAGCTCAGCTGTTGGGAAAACGCTCTGGTTGGTTGTAGCGCTGTCCTATTGCGTGCAGAGGGAATTTGAAAGACAGCCGTTTATCCCGCCCCTCGAATTGAGCGTGTCTTTGGTGAGTTGCCAGACTTAACATCTTGATGTAAGTCTGGCTTGCCAGGCTAGCACTCGCATACAACAGTCACAAACCTGTATTCTGAATCTGAAGCTGCAGACGAGTAGACACAAATGTGTAAAATGCCATTCACAGAAATACAACGACAGACACAAACTTGTAATATATATTTTGCGTTTAATCTTACGTTCACATTCGCAGTACTACCTCAAATAGGCACTTGCAACTTCTCAAATCTGTCACTGCAATTTCAAATTTCGCGCCTTGACTTTTGCTACTCTTTTCGCGATATATCAGGTGCAAAACTAACTTGTGCACTTGAAACTCAGAGGCGGCGAGAGAGAAAGAGGGGCGGGAGCTGGGGTGTTCAAAGGAGCCGTTTTATTGGTTGGCAGCTAGCCAATGAAATGGGACTTCGATGATGTCATGAAACCCGTGTGCACTGAAATGCATTAGACTGATATTAAAAGAAATAAACGATATTATCAAACTCAGTAAACACAATGCTTATAATGCATACTACAGAAAAGCAGATGAGCACAGAATATGAACACAACGCGTTTAATTGAGACAGTGGTATTAAAAGACCAAACTCAGGAAACACCATACAAATAAAGCAAAGCAATTGAGCTCTGAATATGGATGCAACGAGTTTAATTGTACGTTTTCCTCCCATAGAAAACCAAGAAAACGCTTAATAAGACTTAATGGACCAACAGTTATAAAATAAATAAAAAACAAACAAAAAAACACATAATTCGATAAATTATTAATAAAACACAGGCAGCAAGTTTATTTGCACTGAACACACATTTGCTTTCTTTCGTCATATTCTGTGCTCATCTGCTTTTCTGTAGTATGCATTATAAGCATTGTGTTTACTGAGTTTGATAATATCGTTTATTTCTTTTAATATCAGTCTAATGCATTTCAGTGCACACGGATTTCGTGACATCATCGAAGTCCCATTTCATTGGCTAGCTGCCAACCAATAAAACGGCTCATTTGAACCCCCCGCTCCCGCCCCTCTTTCTCTCTCGCCGCCTCTGAGTTTCAAGTGCACAAGTTAGTTTTGCACCTGATATATTGCGAAAAGAGTAGCAAAAGTCAAGGCGCGAAATTTGAAATTGCAGTGACAGATTTGAGAAGTTGCAAGTGCCTATTTGAGGTAGTACTGCGAATGTGAACGTAAGATTAAACGCAAAATATATATTACAAGTTTGTGTCTGTCGTTGTATTTCTGTGAATGGCATTTTACACATTTGTGTCTACTCGTCTGCAGCTTCAGATTTAGAATACAGGTTTGTGACTGTTGTATGCGAGTGCAAATTTCAACATTCAACTTCAGATTTTTATTTTACAGGTTTTCACATTGGAGCTGTGAGTGTAAATGTTCATGTACAAGTACGAATATTTATTGTACAAGTTCTCAAATTCACATTTAGGCTACGTGCTCTCGAGTTTTGCTACTGATTTACCTTCATACACATCTCCTCTGTTTCTGCACAATGAACACATCTATCTGTTAAAGCGAATTATTGAGTCCTTATTATGTGCCTTTTGCCTCCAGAATAGTCTAATTCAATTCATTTTAACTTGTGAAAATCATTTTTGCCAGATGTGCTCATGAGTTTAATCTGAATTCCTTCCAAACACAACTTTAAAAATGGTTCATATTCATTTAGCAGATTCATTTATTCAAAGTGAGCATTTATTACAGGCTCTATTGCCTTGAAATAATGCGAGTCTCAGTGAAGCACACAGTGGTGAGGATATAACCACTAAACCACTAACAACACAACCCTCCAGTCCCAAATGAAATAGTCACCAATATAACAAATCAAAGACTGTTGTGAAATGGCTGTGGAAACTGTAGTCTGTCATTTGGGTTTGTGTTGTAATTAGTCAGACTGGATTAGTGTCTGAATCTCAGTCTTATTCACGCATGCGCATTAGAGGACTGAGAAATGATCGACTGTGAAGCGTCTGTATATTCAATGATTAAAGACTTTAAATCATGAAGATTCTTCCAGAACACTAGCAGAGGATTCGCACAACAAACACAATTTGTCACTCATAAACACTAAAAACAGGAGAATTATACAATGTTTATATGTAAACACGCGCATGACCGTTTCGCGTCTTTCTAAAAACGCAGTTCAACTGTTAAAAAACGTATTTCTATATTTTGCGTTTTTCCCCATTGCACTGCCCGTTCTGTGTGAACCAGCCCTGTGTGTTCAGTGCATTTAACTGCTTTGATTGTATACAGTATTTCAGTTTTTAGATTCAGAATATAGGCTATTTCATTATTGCTGTAGAAATTTAGCAGATTTATTCAGTTTTGTATTATGTTCGGTTTTGAACTTTAGTTAAACAGTTTTGAAAAGCAAATCTAAACAGTTACAAATTTGCCTGTAATAGAATGAAATTAGAATTAAAATAGCCTATAGAACATAGTAATATAAAAAATGTTGGGGACTTTTCCAAACAAGCATCACGACATCCATGATGCGGTGTGTAGTTCTCAGTCCTGTCATCTGTTGCTGCTCCAGTTCTGTAATCACCGGAGGAAGAGGAGGATGATGAAGATGATGAATCTGGTCAGAGTGAGTTAAACCCGGCATGGAGACAGAAGACGAGCCGCTGTCTGAACACATCATGCATTCATTATCCTGACTTCACCATGCGTCCTCCTCCTCTCTCCTGTGTAAGGTGGACTCAGTGAACACACACACACACACACACACACCTGACGGGGACTCCGCACAGATGAAGATGATGAGGGTAGAGGAGGATGAAGCGCATCAGGTGGATGATATGGACTCGGGTTTGGACGAGCTGAACGCGGATCTCTCCATATTCTCCGTGGATTCGGATGATGTTCCGCACAGGAGGAGGAAGAGGAGGATGATGATGATGATGATGATGCGGGACGCCGGAGGATTTCAACGCAAAACCAACGCGTCGTCCTCGCGACGCAACGCGTGGGGAAACGCGTCGTACGCGGAGCTGATCACCCGCGCCATCGAGAGCTCGCCCGAGAAGAGGCTCACCCTGTCCCAGATCTACGACTGGATGGTCCGGTGTGTGCCTTACTTCAGCGATAAAGGAGACAGCAACAGCTCTGCGGGCTGGAAGGTACCGCGACACACACATCAGCACAACACACACACGATACACTCGCGTTTATTGGTCGAGTTACACAAGGGTGTAAAGAAATCACTGTTGACACGTTTTCAACATTGGAAATAAAATGCAATATACAGTAACTATTCAACACACACACACACACACACACACACACACACACACACACACACACACACACACACACACACGATTCATTCAAATTTATTGGTCAAGTTACACAAGGGGTAAAACAATCAGTTAACGCTGCATCAATCAGTTTTCAACATTACAAATAAAATGCATAATAATATTCAACACACACACACACACACACACACACACACATAATATGCGTAAGGGTGAAGAGGTCAAATGAAAGTGTTCTTAATATGCATAGATTGTGAAGCGCACACACACACAAACACACACACAACTCATTCACATCTATTGGTCGAGTTACACAAGGGTGTAAAAAAAATCACTATTAAAACGTTTTCAACATTGGAAATGAAATGCAATATACAGTAACTATTCAACACACATAATATTTATTCAATTCACATGCAATACAATGGATGTGCCGAGTGTGTGTAAAGGGTGAAGAGGTCAAATGAAAGTGTTCTTGATTGTGAAGCCTTTATAGACAGATTCAGTCTCGTTCTGAAGCTCTGGTTATTTTATACAGAGGAAAACAGTGCAGGCAGGAAAAACGTAGGAAAGAAAGGATGCATGCTAAAGGCATGAGGAATAGATATATCAGGAATATATATAGTGTGTTTTTACTGTAAGTGGCTGACTGAATGAGGAAGGAAATTACTCATACTTAATGTAATCATGTATTATCAAACATTCCTCAGGTTCAGTATGCTGCAGTCAGTCTGATTCATTCCTAGCTCTTGATTCATTCTCTTGATTCATTCTCTTGATTCATTCTCTTGATTCATTCCCAACTCTGGATTCATTATCTTGATTTATTCCCAACTCTTGATTCTTTCTCTTGATTCATTCCCAACTCTTGATTCATTCTCTTGATTCATTCCCAACTCTGAATTCATTCTCTTGATTCATTCTCTTGATTCATCCCCAACTCTTGATTCATTCTCTTGATTCATCCCCAACTCTTGATTCATTCTCTTGATTCATCCCCAACTCTTGATTCATTCTCTTGATTCATCCCCAACTCTTGATTCATTCTCTTGATTCATTCCCAGCTCTTTATTCATTCTCTTGATTCATTCCCAGCTCTTGATTCATTCTCTTGATTCATTCCCATCTCCTTCTTTGTAATTTCCTTCGCTGCAGATTTGAACCTCACAATTGAACTTTATGAATGCACAGTTTTACTGTACATATGTCAGACTTCAGCAGCAAAAACATTTATTCCCTTCACTGAGTTGTGAATCATCTCTCCTGTTATCTCCGATTGTTCTGTGATTTCAGCTCTTATTTGATCGATGCACATCATCCTCAAGATTCAAGAGTCCAGCAGTCATTCACAGCTCGATATATCATTCAGTAATAAATAACCCCTGAATAGTTGACTAATAGGACAGATACAGGTGTTTTCTGCACACACAGTGCCTTTCAGGTCCGATCGACTTCATTTCTATAGGAAATGTAGTTTAATGGTCTTTTGCCAGTGTACTTAAAGCAGTTTGTTGAGTTACGGATGCCAATCTGAATGCTCAACTATGGTACTTAATAGTATTTGTAGCACTTTGCCAATGTTTCATTCAACACACCTGAGTGGCGTACTGTTGCTATGGTTACCGCCTCATACACACACAACACAAGGTTCTATTTTTAGAAATCGAATCTATGCGGTAAGGTAAAAACCTTGAAACATCCGTCCAACCATCCATTATCCAAACCTGCTAGTAGTCAGGGAAACACTCTTATCCTTTTATAATTTATAATTAGATGTAAAAAAATAACCATCTTTAAAACTTTAGTTTTCACTTATTTTAAAGCAGAGGTCTTCAATCCTGCTCCTGCTCCTGGCCACTGTCCTGCAAAGTTTAGTTCCAACCCTAATCAAAAACACCTGAATCAGCTCTTAGGAATCGCTTGAATATTCAAAGGCAGGTCTGCTGATGCAGGTTACTAAACTAAACTCTGCAGGACAGTGGCCCTCCAGGAGCAGGATCTCTGAAGACCTCTGTTTTAAAGGAATAAGGAAGTTAGACCAGAGTCCCAAACCACACAGACACAGAACCACAGATCTTACACAGATCTTACACAGATGTTACACAGATGTTACACAGATCTTACACAGATGTTACTCATATCTTACACAGATGTTACACAGATGTTACACAGATGTTACACAGATCTTACACAGATGTTACTCATATCTTACACATATCTTACACAGATGTTACACAGATCTTACACAGATGTTACTCATATCTTACACATATCTTACACATATCTTACACAGATGTTACACAGATCTTGCACAGATGTTACACAGATGTTACACAGATCTTACACAGATGTTACACAGATCTTACACAGATGTTACACAGATCTTGCACAGATGTTACACAGATGTTACACAGATCTTACACAGATGTTACACAGATCTTACATATCTTACACAGATGTTACTCATATCTTACACATATCTTACACAGATGTTACACAGATCTTACACAGATCTTACACAGATCTTACAGATCTTACACAGATGTTACTCATATCTTACACAGATGTTACACAGATCTTACACAGATGTTACACAGATGTTACTCATATCTTACACAGATGTTACGCAAATCTTACACAGATCTTACACAGATCTTACACAGATCTTACAGATCTTACAGATGTTACACAGATGTTACTCATATCTTACACAGATGTTACACAGATCTTACACAGATCTTACAGATCTTACACAGATCTTACACAGATCTTACAGATCTTACAGATGTTACACAGATGTTACTCATATCTTACACAGATGTTACACAGATCTTGCACAGATGTTACACAAATGTTACACAGATCTTACACAGATCTTACACAGATGTTACACAGATCTTACACAGATCTTACACATATGTTACACAGATCTTACAGATCTTACACAGATCTTACACAGATCTTACACAGATGTTACACAGATCTTACACAGATCTTACACAGATATTACACAGATCTTACAGATCTTACACAGATGTTACACAGATATTACACAGATGTTACACAGATGTTACTCATATCTTACACATATCTTACACAGATGTTACACAGATGTTACTCATATCTTACACATATCTTACACAGATGTTACACAGATCTTGCACAGATGTTACACAGATCTTACACATATGTTACACAGATCTTACACAGAGGTTACACAGATGTTACTCATATCTTACACAGATGTTACACAAATCTTACACAGATGTTACACAGATTTTAAACAGATGTTACACATGCTCATGACAGAAGAGCTGATTTGTCATCTTTGATTGGCTACCTGGATCCCATGATGTCATCAGTAGTGTGTGTGTGACTGATTGAGTCGTTTAAACAAGCTCTTCTGCTGAGACTCGTCTATCTACTCTTTCAAACACTGTAAAACAACAGCAGACTGTGAAGAGGACACTTGTTTATTTCTTCAAATTTCCTCAAACTAATTTGTTTCCCTTGAAGTGAAAATACTGTTAGTCTCCTATAGTTAATAGTTGACCGGTGGTACATGTATATCATAATACTGTCATGGACCTGGTGGAATATCATGCTCAATCATATACTCGCCGCATCATGTAGTCATCAGGTTATGAACCGTAAAGAGTGTATCGTGCGACACCCATCCTTGTGCTCAATCACTCCGTCTCGAGTCTAGATTTCAGCTGTAGAACGTGTGTGTGTGTGTGTGTGTTGGGTCAGCAGGCCGTCAGTCAGACTGTAATGTGAAGTGACTGGAGTGTTATTTATAACATGTCTTTAAGGTCTGTAATGATGCAAAGAGTCAGTGAGAGAGAGAGAGATGAAAGAAAGAGTAAACCGCTTCACACTTACAAACACAGTATTTACGTAAAGTTACTTTTAAAAGTAATGTTACAATATTGCGTTACTCCCCCCCAAATAAGTCCCTAATTGAGTTACTTAGTTACTTTTTAATGGAAAGTAAAGCGATACTTTTTCTCATTTCTAATATTCTGAGTTTGCATTTCAGTATTTTTATTCATTTTGAGGAATACTGAATCTGTTTTGGGGTCAGTGAGAGAAAATGCTCACATTCAGTCTAGATCTACCATCATCACAAAGTCACTTGAGTTACTTCTCTAAAAAAGAAACTCAGATATTTTGTCGTAAATATAAAAGTAATGCATTACTTAAAGTAATCTGATTACATAACTTACTTGTAATGCATTAACACTGGTTGTAACATCTGTTGTCTAATATTTATTTGAGATATTTGTGCGTCATAAGAGACCAGTAATGTGTGTAGAAAACTGACACAAAGAGTCTGATGAACATCACAACATTAGAGATAAACTTCTGCTGAGAAAGACGGAGTCAGTAACAGTGCAAAAGATGAACAATGAAGGGAACTGCTGTATGTGGAGGAGGTTTGCTGTTTTTCTGTACAATAAGAGACTCAAACAGAAGATCATTCAGATCAACACAAGGTCACGGCTTCAGTTCCCTGCAGAAGTGTGAAGAAATCAAATGTGTGCCTTTGGATAAAAGCATCTGACAAAAGCACAATCTGAGATTCGTGCACTTCAAGAGCTTCAAGTTCTCTGCGTCGTCCTTTGATGATATTTATCAACGTCACATATGAGCTGTTATTGCTCTATACCGGTCGAAAGTTTGGAATAAATAAGATGTTTCTGAAAGAAAGTCTCTTATGCTCACCAAGAATGCATTTATTAGATCAAATATACAGTAAAAACAATAATATTGTGAAATATGATTACAATTTAAAATAGGTTTTATTTTGAATATGTATTTTAGAATGCAATGATGCCAAAGATACATTTTCATCAGCCATAAGAGACATTTATTATTGTTATTGAAAAAACGTAATTATTCGAAACTTCTGACTGGTTTATATTCAATAAACTACACCTAACTGTGTTAGTGCTCATATTTCTGAAAAAGCTAAATCTATTACATATCTCTTTTACTCATTTAAATGCATAGATTTTATAGTTTTGTCCTCATCTCACACCTTCTTAAACTTTTCATGATTGATATAAAACATGAGACGTGTGATTAAAGACAGTAAAGAAATAAAAAGGTTAATGTCACTTCTACAGCAACAGAATATGTTTACTGTTAATATTGTTATATTAAACAGCCTTGCGCATGAGAGCTGAATAATGTACATGATTTCTATAGCACTCGGAAGATGAATTCAAGAATTCAAGAGCAATTCAACAATAAGCTACATTTTATAGAGCATACATAGGCTTTAAGTAAAGAGCTACTTCTTTTTTAACGTGTAATCTTTAAGGAGAGTGAGGAACAGAGGAGTTATACGAGTTAGTGTCTGCGACGAGTTATCTATACGTCCTCTGAAAGGAACAGAACACAACGCAATTAAGAAGAAATCTGCTGATTACTGGATGATAAGCCTCGTCTGAATTATTAACAGGAGATGTTCCCTGAGGAGTCCATCAGCAAACACACACACACACACACACACACACACACACACACACACACTCTCACACACACACATGCACACGCACTCACACACACACAAACACACACACACACACTCTCACACACACACACACACACACACACACACACACACACACACACACACACACACACACACACTCACACACACATGTACACACACACATGCACACGCACTCACACACACATGCACACACACACACACTCACACGCACACGCACACACACACACACGCACACGCACTCACACACTCACACACACAAGTACACACACACACACACACACGCACACACACACACACACCATCAGGGTAACAAACATGACACTAAAATAATGCAACATGAACTAAATGTAACTGAAAACACTCTAATGTACATTTACTGATAACAAAAATTAGAAGAAACAAAATAATTGATATAAAACATATAATCATATGTGATGTATTGCACAGGGCCTGTGAATGTGCACTTATGGTGAAGTAACTCACAGTTCTCCAGTTACCAGGTGTTCACTGTATTCTACAGTAGTCACATGTTCTCCAGGGTAGTGTCGTTCTCTTCCACAGACAGAGCTCCTGATCCAGCAGATCCTGCAGCGGGTCCTGCTGATGTTCTCAGTCTCCAGTGTGTGGAGTGAGGGGTGGAGAGCACAGTGCACGGTTATGAGTGTCTGTGGTGATGGGTGTGTGTGTGTGAGGCTGTACACACACCGGGGTTATCCGAGATTATCAGTGTGACTGAAGCAGAGCTGATATAGGCTCCGTCACACTTCATGCAGTCTAGTGTATTTCTGTCCATGTGAACGGAGAGTGTCCGAGTGGCTCATTTAACTCAAACATAATGTGATGTGAAACCTAAAAGTTTCCTCACTCTATAGGTGTGTGTTCACATTTGTAGTTCATATCTTCCTTTGGTCCTTTAGATCCAGATTAAAAAAGTAAATGATACATTTAGTCCTGGTTCGCTTTAGGGTCTCATCTCGTGACATCACATCCTGTTTAGGGTCTCATCTCATGACATCACATCCTGTTTAGATTCTCATCTCGTGACATGACGTCCTGTTTAGAGTCTCATCTCGTGACATCACTTCCTGTTAAGGCTTGGTTTAGATGTCTTTGGTCCGTGTTCTGTTCATATTCGGGTGGAACCGCACCAGAGTTCATCTGGAAGTGGACTGAGAGCATCTTTTCTGGGTCTCGATTCACTCGTTTGCTCCAGATGCAGCGTCACACTTATTCACACGAACCGCACGCACCAGAGTTCGCTTATATCCAACCAAACATGCACTTAATCAAAAAAAATTCTTCTAATGTGTTCCACAAAATACACTGGAAGAAATGCACACGTTTGGACTGACATGAGGTGTGAGTCCCTTTAAGGCTCGAGCTCTGGCACTGTCTGCACATGAGTGAGTGTTGGCCCTGTTATCCTCTATGGAAATCGTGTAGGATTAGACAAAGTCAATCAGCCAAGCAGTGAATAAACCAAGCACTCAATATGAAGCACAAACACCCAGAGCCACAGAAGGAGACCTGAGCAGTTCTTCAGGAGTATTTGAGGTTCACACGGCTGAGATGTGGCCATCCTGAGCCCGTCTGTGTTCGCTTGAGGAAAGTAGGTCAGTCTGAACGCTGGATGTTTGCTATTCCATCCATGTAAACTCTGAGCTTGCATGCTCTTCATCTCTGACACTCTTCCCTCCATCTTTCATCTGTTCTCCTAAAGGATAACTTCACTTCAGAATTACAATTTCCTGATAATTTACTCTCCCCTACATCATCCAAGATGTTCATGTCTTTCTTTCTTCACTGGAAAAGAAATGCAGGTTTTTGAGGAAAACACTCCAGGATGTTCCTCCATATAGTGTCTTCAATGGGGTCCAACGGGTTGAAGGTCCAGATGTGAGTTTCAGTGCAGCTTCAAAGTCTCGACACGATCCAGCCGAGGAATAAGAGTCTCATCTAGACAAACCAGCCGACATTTTAGAACAAAATAAACATTTACACACTTTTAATCACACATAAAAACTTTTCGACTTAAGAAAGAAAGACTGAACATCTTGGATGACGTGCGGGAGAGTAAATTACAGGAAATTTGAATTCTGAAGTGAACTTCTCCTTTAATCTGTCTTTTTCCAGAACTTCTCTGCTGTTCTTGTTTGATCCGCACATTCAAGGTTCTGTTTTTTTGTTTGTTGGTGGATTCAGTGTTTTTCAGGCTGTTTTGAGTCAGTCAGTCCTCACTTTTAGTCTTGTGTATGAATAGCTCAAACACATGACATCAATGCATCCCATGTGCTCCAAACCACAGTGACTTTCTTCTATCGGACATTAATAAAATGTTTACTCCGCTCATTTCCATATAACTAAAGTGAACTGTGATCACGCTTCAAACAGTCATAAAATCCCCCCTTTTCCTGGCTCGAGTCTCCTCCTTCGAGTCCGTCTAGGGTTCGTGTCTGAAGTGAGCGTCTCGTTGCTGCTTTACTGTGGCAGTCAACCTGCATTAAAGGTCAGAGTTCGTGGCCACAGGGGCTTTATTCTTTCTTTGTGTGAGACAAGAGAAAGAGAGATGGAAAAATGATATGGAAAGGACTGCGGAAACATGTGATTCCCAAAGCACCTGACACTAGAAGCAATCTTCTGACCAGTGAACGTGACATTCAGAATAACACACTTGCTCAAGGTACGTAACAGCACTCTTTTATCCTGCACCGCCAAATGTGCTCTTGTTTCATATTCAAACATTGTTTGAGAAGCCCTCCAAAGATGCTACTTTTAATTCGGTGACTAATCGGTCTGAGTATAGATAACAATTAAAAAAATGAAGAGATAAATAAATCAAATATAACCTTTTGGTGTATATCTGAGTGAAACGCTTCTGGAACAAGAACAAATGTGGGCGGGGCTTGATTGTGTGTGTGGGGAATTGATTGGCTGGTTGGATGGTTGTGGTTTGCTATTGGCTGATCTCATGTGAGTGACAGGTTGCCCCGCCCTCGTCATCAGAGAAGAGAAGATAAGAGATGTCAACAGAATTATAAGACAGAAGTTTGCAAAACTGAAATGTATACCCTCTGCAAAACATCACTTTTTGATGGATGTTAATTCTACAGTCTATACATATTTTACACATAATTCTTTGGTTTTTGCCTGGAAAACGTTTCTCAAAGACTGATGTGCAGCGAATGGACTTTCATCTTTTGTTGTAGGTCATGCTATTGATTTCAGCTGTACTTACCCTCATGCATCATGAAGAACACAGTAAAGAAGTGTGTTTTGTTTGATCAGAAGGTTCTAGGTTGTGTGTAGCAGACTTAACTGTGTGTGATTGCCAAAAATCTGGCTTATTGGACACAAACTACAGCCATTATTTCTCTGTCTGGCCAAACCGTTTGTAATTGTGGCGTACCAAACCAAGCTCAAGTGAAAATATAACTGGAAGCGTTCCTTACCGTTAAAGCGTTCAGCCTGACAGTGGAAAAGTGGCTTAAGAATAGTTAATTACAAAATTTAAATTAAAGAGACCATATTATGACCTTCTTCAAAGTCTTGTAGTTTTCAGGCTCTACTAGAGCAGGTTTTCCTGCTTGAATGTTGATTATTCTCCTCATATTCTCCATTGTTGCGGCTCCTCTCTTCCCAGTCTGTCAGTAACGCTCTGTTTACTTCCTGTCTCTATGAAGCCCCTCCTTCTGAAAAGCACACTGTGCTCTGATTGGTCGGCTGGAGCAGTGTGTTGTGATTGGTCAAGCACTTTGAGTGTGTTTGGGAAATGTCCCGCCCCTTACCATAACTGCCAGTTTAACACACTACTAACTAACTCAACCAGGCCCCGCCCCTTTATTCTGCGCATGAATTATTATAATGAGGAATATTGAGACGTGTTCGTTCCCGGAAGAAACTCGAGACTACAATGGAGGCGTTTCAGGAGTTCAGAAACACTGACACTGATATAGAGAAGAACTGGAGCTTCTTCATGATCACACAGCAACATTACACACTAAACACAGATGGAAACAGGTGCTGTTTAAAGGATAATAATGTGGGTAATTATTGGTTTTGCTACAGACCGTTAATGATACGACCCCTCGTGTTTGGCTTGAATAGAGCTTTGAATCGTGGGTTCAAAATCTCACCGTTCCTCTCGACCACCATTTTTGGATTCTCTTTTGGAACATTAGGAGTACAATATACAATACAGAATGCTTTTAATTGTAGCCAATGTTAGTACGTTTTTTAATACCATTATCATTTATTTACTTTTGGCAGTGTGTAACTGGTGATTTCAGACAGCTCTTGTGCTGTAGATGTTAACGAGTGTCAGCCTGTGCATGTGTGTGTTTTACTCCATTAAAGGTCTCGACCTCCACAATCTTTCAAACACACGCCGGCAGACGTGCGTCAGACATTCACGCTGATCTTCGAGAGCTTTGAGCGCAGACACTGGACTCAGCAGTCTGAGCTGAAGTGCACATTAATATTTCAGCGTCTCGAGTCCAGGGTCTCAGAGATGAATGCTTCTCGTTTGTTTCTCTTCTCCATGTCTGAAAGCGTCTGCCAGTCCTCTCTCTACTCCCCCTTCCTCACTCAGTTACTATCAGACTCCGACTCAAAGAGACTTAATTGTGGGCTTTTTTGAGTTTCGGGAAGAAGGTGAGTCGGATGGACGTCAGAAAGAAAATAATCTTCAATCTTAGTTTTCAATTTAAATTAAGATTATTTTTCTTACCCCATTGGCAGATAATTATGCTTGTTTTAAGCAAAAACTCACTTATTTAGTTTTTTTTTCTTCAGAAAAGAAGATAAGTTTATTTTACTTATCTAGTAAATGCTTCTTGTTTCAAGAATTTTTAGCTATTTTGGACTGGAAGCCAGACAAAAATACTAAGTAAAAAAAGCATTTTTCACAGCTACACTTTTGGTTCCTGTTGTCACTCATAACCCATAGGTTTATTTGAGCAGTGTTGTGGAGTATCTACAGGACAGAATCTTTCTGAAATACGTGGCTGGTTGTCACGAACTGTCTTTTTTGTTTTGGTTTTCATGGACTTTTTCTCAGTGACCTGTTTTCCTTTGGTCCATTTTCCCTCTTCGTTTGTTACCATGGTTTTTGATTAATAGTTGTCACCTGTTCGTCATTGAGTTCATTCACCCGGTGCATTGAGGGTACGTTTACACAGCAACGATATGCTTAAAACGGAGACGTTTTTCCGGATCCACAAAAATGTATAAATACACAACAATAATGCATGTTGGTGATTTTCAATCAATATTTCATGTTGATATACAATGCTTACATACTGTTAAAACTAATTGTGGTGTTGATATCTTTGTAAGACTGCCGACTCTATAGAACAGTGGAAAGGGAAACTAACGTTACTGCGCTCCAAGAGCCCAGTCGTGGTCGGGAGCATTTCTGTTGTGTTGTGGCTTGATTTTGTTGGTTTGTGGCTTGATTTTGTTGGTTTGTGGCTTGATTTTGTTGTGTTGTGACTTGTTTCTGTTGTGTTGTCACTTGTTTACATTGTGTTGTGGCTTGATTTTGTTGTGTTGTGCACGTATGTTTGCTCTTTAAGTTTCGTTGTGTTGTGCACCACTGGGCCACCGTAGGAACGTTCCTATGATGCCTTCAAATACTTTACGATCACTTTATTTTTAAGTAAATGGCTCAGTAATTGAGAGCTAGTGTTTTGCTCACAAATTAATCATTGACTGTTTGTATAAAGGTGCTTGTAACACATTTTGAGCACAAGTTCTTAACCCGATTATGATTAATGAGCCAACAGTGCATGTGGTCATGGAAACCTGTTCTCCTTTACCAGAGTAAAGTCAGCTGGATTTTACCCCATCTAAGTCCGGCATGTAAAGACATCAACCTGTGCTCAAGGAAAGCATCTCCCGGAAAGGAAAGTTTCCCACTGCATGTTGAACTCTCCAGTTTTTAATGCTTCATAATCAACAGAACAACTGGAATACTCAGAGTCAGATACATCAATGGTTGTCCTGACGTTAATAGTCTTGTGTTCTTGCATTGCAGGGTCATTGGTTTGCATGTAAACCAGGGCAACGGGTTAGTTCAATAAACTGATTTCATTAGCATTATTAGTTAAGTCTTTGTTAAAGTCAGGTCAAGCAACCTGTATCCTTTGCTTTCTCCCATCATGCATGAGTAAATCCCACCGACACTCACCCACTTCCATAGGGATGGGAGGGAAAAGGCTGCTATGGCAACAAGAACCCCCTTTCCCATGGGTCTCCTTAGCAACTGTGCCCGGTGTACCAGTCTTGCACGTGTGTGTGTGTGTGTGTGTGTGTGTGTGTGTGTGTGTGTGTGTGTGTGTGTGTGTGTGTGTGTGTGTGTGTTATTAAAGCATGACTGGGGCACTTCGTACAATCTGAATGTTGGCTTGAGTGTCTGAGCTTTATTTATTTATAGGGATGCTGACCTTAAAATGAGAGCTGGCAATGTCCAAATGGACTTTCATATGAGAAATGTACACATGCAGTTTTGAATAGACACAATAAACAGCATACTTACAAGATCTGAAATGTAAAAACTTTTATGAAGGCTATATATGGCGTTAGAGATGCATGAACCTTCTGACGACTATTCAGAACTGAAGATTTGCAATGTTACAATTTCAGCACTCAGACACAAATCTTGTCAAATTTGACAAAGACATTTGTTAAAAGCTTAATTTTTTTAGATCCAGTCAGTATGTTTCAGTGTATCTCCACACATAGAAAACAGCAACATAGTTTCGGCCCAGATCCGGCCCACATCTGGTACACATGGATTCCACACGGCCCAGACGTTGATCGGATCTGGGCCGAAACTATGTTGCTGTCTGGGTGCTAGAAACACACTGTATACAGTAGTGGTCAAACGTGATGTCCAGCCCAGGAAAACTGCAGTCGATTGTTTTATTTCTGATAATAAAGCAAAGAAACATGACAAATAGTGCAAATGATGTCCAGACTAGCATACAAAGAAATGATGAACACATGCAAAAACAAGCAAATATTAATAACTGATTGTGTTGTAGTCAACGTTTGCTTTTTCCTGTCAGCGTTTATTTTTTTATGTGCATTTTTTGCACAGTAAAGTAAACCTGTAGCTGTAGTTTGACTTTATTTGCCAAAAAAAAAAATTGTCAGATAAATACCTTAACCAAGTTTATACCATGGTCTGAGTGAATACTCAATTCTGATTGGCTGCAGGGTGTCCATTAAAGGAGAACTCCGGTCAATTTTAACATTGAGCTCATTTTTTTTTACATTTGGAGTGCTGTCAGTACAGAGAACAACGACAAAAATCGGTGTTGCCTACACCATGTTATCCTCTTTTTAAAATTTGCACCCTGTTGACTTCAATGGGGCAAGTTTTAAACCTGCTTTTAGCCTCTTAACATCCTTGATGTGTCATTACAAGTGCCCAGCCATTGTGAGTGATTCCTTCAGAGAGAACACGGGTGAATCTGACTGCAGTAGATGTGAAAGATATGAATAAAAGTGATGTTAATTCAGCCAGCGCACATACCTGTATTTACATCCTGTTTTCGGCTGAAGTCCACAGTAGTCGATTGTCGAGTTCACGCGCATAATCATAGGTAACTAAACAACAGTGGAGAACTCGACAATCGACTACTGTGGACTTCGACCGAAAACAGGATGTAAATACAGGTATGTGTGCTGGCTGAATTAACATCACTTTTATTCATATCTTTCACATCTACTGCAGTCAGGTTTAAAACTTGCCCCATTGAAGTCAACAGGGTGCAAATTTTAAAAAGAGGATAACACGGTGTAGGCAACACCGATTTGTGTCTTGTTCTCTGTACTGACAGCACTCCAAATTTACAAAAAAATGAGCTCAATGTTAAAATTGACTGGAGTTCTCCTTTAAAACCTGACAATGGACACCTCGTCAGGCATTAACCTTTACTTAGTGTTTTGTTCGTTCCTCATATTTAAAATATATAAAATATTGTCCTCATATTTTGATGGTTTAATGAACTTGTAGGGTCATTAAAAACAAATCTTTGGGACGTCACCTACAAATGTTATTGAGATCATGTCGGCAGCATTCATATATACAACATCCAAGGGCTTTTGGACTGACATGCAGTTTCACGACGAGGATTCTGTGTTTTCAGTGCTACACACACCTCATATGTCTGGTTTGAATGAATTAAAGAGTGAATTGAGATTAGAGATGGACTCTGACCTTGGCACTGAAGGAAATGAGAGTTGTGTTTCTGTGAATGAGAAGCTGTCGCTGGTGTCCTTCTGTAAAGCGGAGGAGGTTTCCCGCTGACGTGATTATTGTGTTTTGATCCGGGTTTGTGTGGACTGGGGATCCCAGGAGTCAAACTGGCACAGGATTCGGGATTTTCCGATCTCCTGTCTGCTTCTCAGATGCTCAGCTAATCTGGAGATGCTATTTATATCTCCCTAACCCGCACACACACACACAGCTCCTGCGGGAAACACAGCCGGCCAATTAACACTGCCAAGAATCACCCACCATTCTCCCAGTTCTCTCCCACGTCTGCTCATATTATTATGGCTCCATGCCATTCAGAAAAAGGTTTTATGTGGCTGCTTTGTGTGCATTTGGTACACAGTCTTGACCACAATTGTTTTTAATGCCTGACACTTTTTATAGCTCCATTATAATGCTATACAGTATCTCAGTATTCTCTGACACTGGGGCTATAACCTTTTAAAGGTGCTAATATTCACCTTTTATGGGTAAATAAATTAGGTACAAAGATGCACGTTTGGAAAGGGACTGCCCCAGTCACAGCTTTTGTACCTTTTTTGTCTGAGTGTGTGGCCAGAAATTTATTTAAAAACCTTTAAGATTCAACTGGAAATGCAGCTCAAATTCATGAAAAGTTTGAAGTTGTCACATAACTATTTGAAGATCTACTTCATGCTAATCATGCTTTTTTGGCTTTTTTTGGCCAGTATTATTTCTGGCTGTGTTCACACTTGGCATGTTTGGTTGGATTAAAGCGAATTCTGGTGCGATTGCTCTGTTAGTGCGGTTCATGTGAAAGCCGTCGTGTTTACAACTGTGACGATGAGCTCTTATCAGCATCAACGTACGAATGTAAAGTTCACAGCATAGACTCTTTAAAATATGTCCAAGAGTTCTTATTTTAGGTACATTGACTTTACATTTCCACACCCCTAAACATGACACTGAACAAAACAAACTGTGATTGGTTGCTTTACAGGCCAGTCAAATGGCCAATGAACGCTGCGATGGAGTCCAGACCTTCTGCCGTCAGCTAGAATTTTATTGCAAAACTTTTTGCCTCAAGTTTTCCCCAAACCCTCAAAAGCCCAGACGTGAAAAGTAGACCATGCCCTTCAGGTGGATCACCTGCTCAAAGTATAGCTGGAGTTGAGTAGTATCTTTAGTCTATTAGAAATTAGTCTACACTCCAAAAAATATTGGGTTATTTTTTCTACCCAAATCCTGAGTTTTTGGGGTTATTTCTTCAGTATTTGGTTAGTTTTTGTGTTACCCAGCTCCTGGGTCAGATATAACAACCCAGGGGTTGAGTTATTTATTTCTGGCTATTTGCGACCTCTTCGGGAGAGAGCAATGCATCTCCGTCAAAATGCTGCATGTCTTCGGTAAAATACAGGTTTGTGTACATTTTATTTGATCTATAAATTCGTTATTGTGCTGTATATCGTTTAATTGTATGCAAAGCAACATACAGGGGCGCGATGCGAGTCACTTAAATGAGTGTCGCGTCGATCTTTTCAATCTAAACAGAAGCTAGTGTTATAGTAAAAATTAATCAACTATGCTGGGTTAAATCAACCCATTATGCTGGGTTAAATAAACAACCCAATTTGCTGGAAAAAATTAACCCAATGTGTTCTGTCCTATATTTACCCAGCCCTTGGGTTGAAAACAACCCAAAAATAACCCAGTGTTTTTTAAGGTGTAATTTCTACAAGAAGTAATGACAGCACTGTTGAGTCAGATGGGTTTCTGGACTGGTTTAGAGGACTGGGATCATCACTATGGGTGTGGTTGAAGCAGACAGATGGGTGGCAAATGGTGTCCGGATGGCACAGGGTCTCGTGATGGTGCTTGTAAGTATCTGGCCCTATGGGACACATTCCCTGGAGCAAAGAAAGAGAAATCAGCAATTAAGCACAAACAAGACTGGAGGCAAGAGCTCCAGCTGTCCTCACTATGGCAATCTACTTAACGCAGTGAGAAAGGAGGAAATCCAGAGATGCCAGCTTTTTCAATGGCAACCCAATCTCATTCCCGCATAAACCTTCCTATGTTTGATTGGGTTTGGATCTAAACACTCCTGCAGACTCATTCGCTAACACAGCTGTCAATCATGACGTCACACCTCGTTTTATAAACAGTAGCATCAAATAACTAACTGACACAAAACTTACTGGAAAAACGAAACCTTGAACATACATCAGCATAATGAAAACTACCTAAAATGACGATATCATCTCTGGAAAAAAAATGATGAAGTGTAATTGGGTTTTTTAGGTTTGTCTTGCGTCCCATTTGATTACAAGGAGAGGGCGGGGTTTATGGCTTATACTGCAGCCAGCCACCAGGGGGCGATCGAAATGCGTTGGTTTCACTTTTACTGCTTACATGTCTTGCTCAGGGGTTCAGCTCATGTTTTTTCCAGGCAACAAACCTTAATCTAAGAGGGAGTAAAGCAACTTACCATGAATCTGAGTTCATTAAAGAAAATACTTACTTGCTGTTATTGACACAGTCTCAACAGAGCACTGAATCCAGGATTCACCAGGGAAAACCAGTCTACCTTATCCTTGCAAAGATTATATGGATGTGTAAGATTGTTTTTTAAAATCCCCCTGTGTTGTAAATCCAGCTCTTAATGTAGTTTATATGTCTATGTGGTGTTTTTAATATGCTTTAAGACAAACCATGTGTAAATTCATAAGTCGACAGCATTGCTGAGTATTTTCTCCTTAAAACTGCAGTGAACCAAAGACAGTCTCAAAAACACGCTTTGAAATCGCTGGTGTTTCTGACGTCACAAACTATCAGATCAACGTGTGATCGTCAACCAGTGGAACAAGTGAGCAGTGTTGGGCAAGTTACTTCGAAACTGTAATGCATTATTTATTACTTGTTACTGTCATTTCAAAGTAATTCGTTACATTACAATATTACTGTATTTAAAATGTAAGGCATTACACTACTATTGCATTACTTTTAAGTTACTCTCACCAAAATAACTGCAAATATGGATTTGGCAATCTAAATGTAGCGTATGATGCTCAATTAGCTCATTACACATCCAGTAGAAGGTGATGTGGTATCCGACTGAGCTTGGACCCATAAGAAATTTTACCATGATGTACTATAGTACATACCATGGTATACCATAGTAGTACCATGGTAGTACCATGGTACCTTAAATCTAACCATGGTACATACTATATAGTACTTCAGATATTATCATGGTACCATGGTACATTGCATGGTACTGTAGATGTTACTATGGTACATAGTATGGTACCTCAGATTTACCATAGTACCTCAGATATAACCATGGTAAATACTTTATAGTACTTCAGATATTATCATGGTACCATGATAATATCTGAAGTACTATACTGTACAGTATGTTACTATGGTACATAGTATGGTACCTCAGATTTACCATGGTACATGCCCTAGTACCTCAGATATAACCATGGTACATTCTGCCGTACATACAGTATTACCATGGTACATACTACCTCAGATATAACCATGGTACCTCAAATATTACCATGGTAGCCTACTTTGCATGGACGCATGGTACAGACATCTTTTTACTTTAAGCCCGGGGTAAACTTTAGGCTTAAACTTTAGCAAAAATAAAAATAACTAATGAATAATAACAAAGCCAAATATTTTTATTTTATTTTAATTATTATTGTGAGTGACTGCAGTAGTGTGGGCATAGGCCATTTGGTCTATGAACGAGTCATAGATCTCCAAAATCAGTTTTAAATGTATAATTTAATATTAATGAGATTTTTATTTAAGTAATGTTCTAATTCTAGATGTTTGTAAATGCTGCATGATTTTGACGTGGTTTAATCAATGGCCGTGCGCGTGAACTTTGAACATTCATGTCGCTTTCAAACACTGGAGCGGCCGTGGCGCAGAGTTGCCATGGAAACGGCGCTGGACCACTGTGACTGGTAAGCAGGAAACTCCCTCTCTCGCTGTTGAGAATGTACTATCCGCTGCAGGCTCACTCATCTCGGCTCTGTCTGATTAACGTACAGGAAGTGAAACATTTTGCGCGGACGTTTCTCCTCTGCTGATCTCGCGGTGATTTTGGCGAATTTGTATGAAGAAAAAAAAAACTAACACTTTATTCCAGGTTAACTCAGAATTTGTTGTAACGCGCGTTACTGACATTTGTACCGAGTAAAATATTACTTTTTTCCCCCCTGTAATGCCTTACATTACCGCGTTACAGCAAAAAGCAATGCATTACAGTAATTAATTACTTTTGTAACGCGTTACTCCCAACACTGCGAGTGAGTGAGTGAGTGAGTGAGTGAGTGGAGGCGGGGCTCATTTGCATATACATAGAACCGCACATACTAAATGAGGCAAGGGTGTCGAGTTACATTTAAGGCATGACAATTTTTTTTTCCAAGGAAAAAAACGTTTAAATATGTCATTTTGGTGATCAAAGATGAGTTTTAAGGGATAAAATTACTGACTACAGGGGGACTTAAGACATTTTGCTTTGCATTTGTGATAGTGTTGAGTGCGGAGTAAATATTTCTCTTGTGGCTTCTTGTGCACTGGGGGAAAAAAACTTGTCTAACCATTTTTGATGGTTTTAAACTGTTAAAGACTGTGCCATGGAAGACCAGTAGAAAAAAAAGTACATTTCAGTCATTAATGAGCTCCAAAATGTAACATGTCCTTTGCAAAAGAGGAAGTATTTTGTTAATTTGTGCCGCCAGAGCCTGTGGTTAATTAAAAGTCCATGGAACTGTTTTAGTAGCGCTGCAGAAAGTGGATGTTGAGTGTATAGAGTTTGACACGGCCTCTCGTCTCTCGTCTAACAGGAGTGGACACAGTGTCAATGCCAGTTATCGTAACCAGCAGCTCTTCCCTTCTGGACTGGGAAATGCCTCGGAGAGACGCTTAGATTTACCTCTGGGCTGCACACATGATGTCTAAATGAACATTCAGTAAATCTCATTATTGAACGATCTGTTAACCACTACTAATTATCCAACACATCATCAAAGTTATTCTCAGAAAGTAGTGCACCTATAATAGGTGCAATCTTTGTTATTCACCCATTTTCGTAATAAGGATTAGCCTTGAATTATATGTAATACTCAGGAGAATTAATTGGGATATCAATGAGAGTTAGCTAGTTCCAGATTTGTTAGGAACAACATTTTAAAAACTGCCCTGATTTACGGTAGCTTCATAATAAGGATCCCTGTTTGTCTGTCCAAAACCTCCACCGATGAATTCCGGCTCTCTTTTCTCTTCATGTTTCCATGGATACTCTCCTTGTATTGTTACCTTAGGAAACCTTTTGTGTCAGATGAACCTCTGAGACCTAGTTCATTACTTGAAACACCCATTCAGGGATTATGCTCTAGCTCAACAAAAATAAAGAACAAAACATTTACATTTCATTTTTGTCTGCAAATGCAGATTAAGTGTTAAATTTAGATTGTTTAATTTTATTCAATTGGCATTACTGTCACAATTTCCCGCAGGTCTATTATGGATGACCTTTCCAGTGCAGCCAACTCTTTTTCTCTTTTCTTTTAACACAAACGTCACAGTTTTGTCTAACTCTATTATACTCTATGTTTATGCCATTCATAGATTAATTCCCCATAATAGTGTAAATACTTTGAAAACAATGCTCTGTGTGTTTGAGCGACTGGACTGATTATATCGGTTCAATGAATGGCATAAGTTGAAAATCTGTTCCGATGAAAGAACAGATTTACTAAGAGCGCTTAAGAATATCAGCTTTCCACTGAACATTATAATGCTGGATTGACAGTGAGAGGTGTAGCCTTACCAATGAGATTCGGTCCTTGAGGTAAAAAGAAATTGAGGTAAAGGAGATGAATGAATATTTGAGATTAGGAGATGTGAGCGTGAAAGAGAGACATTTCATCTCTCAGGCTGGAAAGATCCCGGAGCCAGAGATTAGTCCACATCCACCCCATTAAAGCACACTTATACGGCCAACTCCTCAATTTTCTCTCCTTTTTCTGTACTCATCAAAGATATACTCAACAAAATTATACTGGGAAGTACACTGAAAATTATAAGTACATTTGACCTATACTGGTACTCACACTCTTAAAAATAAAAGTTCCAAAAGGATTTTTCACAGCAATACAATTTGTGTGTCATCCATTTTAATTTAATATTGAAAGTAGAAAAAATTAGAAAATATTAGTAAATTGTACATGAATGAATTGAAACCTAATTTTCACAAAGAAACAGATAAACATTTGATTGATTCTGACAGTTCTTCCCAGGTGTGAGAGTATTGTAACAGACTTGATTCATACTTGCTTCGATTCTAAGCCATTACCAGAATGAATCATTTTAAATCTCATCACAATCATCAAGTCAAATAGCAAATGGTGCAAGTCTCTTTGTGCAATACATAAATCATTGGCATAAATCCACAACTCTACTTAAAATAGCTAAATAGGAATCTAGTAGTATGGAGCCAGATTTACGAACAACATGCACCAGCGCAAACCCTCTTTTAGCTTTAAAAAACTACCGTCAGGATTTACCCAACCCAAAATGTATGGGATTGTGGTCTCACGCTAATTTGCCCTGTAACAATACAAACAATTTGAGCCCCCCCTCCCTTGCCTCACAGTGCTTTGGTCCACTGCCTGCTCTCTGCCTTTACCTCACCTACACACACATGTCCGGTGGGAGAGAACAAGTCATACAATAGTTGTGGAACTCCAACTCTACAAGTACAATTTTGGCTGTATTAGTGTCCCCTTAAAAAATTGCTCTTGATACATTTTTTGTTTACTGCTTTTTGTTTGTTTTGTTTATCCACTGTTAGATGAAATGTATCTGTCTGATTCAGATCAATTTTTGTTAATGTAACAAGAGGCCATCTGGTAAAAAGATAGCTGTGCAGGTAAACCTCACTCTCCTCAAGAGACAACACCTTTCTTTTGTAACTATATTATTCTAAAACTTTTGTCTTTTTTTTCTCTAGAACTCCATCCGCCACAACTTATCCCTGCACACACGTTTCATCCGTGTGCAGAATGAGGGAACTGGCAAGAGCTCCTGGTGGATGCTGAATCCCGATGGAGGGAAGCTGGGAAAGTCTCCCCGGCGTCGAGCTGCCTCAGTGGACAACGGCACCAAGCCCCCGAAGAGGAAAGGCCGAGCAAACCGTAAGAACACGGCTGGGAAAGCAGAGAAGACGTTGATAGGGTTCTGTAGCTCTCCGGAGCATTGCAGCCCCACTGAGAAGTCTGGAGCAGGTGAGGTGGTGCTTAAGGAGGAGTTCGAGACTTGGATTGACCTCCATTCACTCGGAAGCTCGTCAGCGTCAACTCTTAGTGGTCGGCTATCACCCGTCCTAGCAGAGGAATTGGGGGAACCTGACGAAGGAAGGATATCCAGCTCGGCATCTCCACGCCTCTATCCCAGTCCCTCCAGAGCTCATTCACCTGCATCCCACTACCCTACAGATCTCAGATCAACGGTTATCTACCAATCCCCATGCCATAAACACCCTCCTTACCTCTACACTAGTGACATTGAGGAGCAAGGCTGGGATTATAGCCAGTCGGATCTAGGCATGCTTCAGCACCATTCCTCCATGCACACTATTGAGGAGAACTCCAGTAGTATGCATGCTCACAAAGGCACAAGCACCCTACAAAGCTTGCTTACCATCGGATCCCAGTTCCTTGTCAAGGACATGATACTTGGGAAAGAGAATGAGGTCCACTCTATGATGGTTGGTGCTTACAACAATGACCCTACTGCTAACCATTCCTCCAAGCCGTTTCACAGCCACAACATCATTCAAAGTTTAAGCCAGGACTTTCGACCTGCAATGGTCCACTCTCATCCCAATGATGGACACATGCATTCGTACATACATAAAGCCCCTTACCTATATAGTCCCGCAGTTAACGCACATCTCCCAGCAGCCACTTCGCTTCCCCCAAACCCAATCTCCTGCGATCTCACTACAGCCCCATACCATCCACCCCATGCCTATATTTACACTGATTCACATCAGCACAGTGTGGGATACGGACTGTACCGTCAACCTCAGGGGACTGGGAACACTTTCCACAACACCCACCACCCGGATCAGCTCTTCCCACACGAGCGGCTCCCACCAGACCTGGATATGGATGTATTCTATAGCAGCCTGGACTGTGACATGGAGTCTATACTTCTCCATGACATTATGGAGTCGGGAGAAGAGGTCGATTTCAACTTTGATTCCTCGCTGGCACAAGGAATGGGCATTGGATTTGGATTTACGGGCACACAGCAGAGCAAACACAGCTGGGTTCCTGGATAAATAAACACCTTCTGAAGAATCCTTCTGAAGACATAACTACCTACATGCCAGCCAGCAGTGGGGTCCCGGCAACTCCACCACTATTCAGGGTGAAAACACTGTGCTAACACTGAAATCAAATCGAGACGGAACCCAGACAGCAACATGGTGTCGGCCCACATCTGGCACACCTGGATTCCACATGTACCAGATGTGGGCCAGATCTGGGCCGACACTATGTTGCTGTCTGGGAAAGATCTCTTTTCAAAACCATCTTTGGATTTATGTTGTCTGTTTCTGTCAATGTTGTGTGTCTATGTATTGCAAACGTCTCTGTCCCTTACAGTTTCTCTTTACTCCAGTTTGCTGTAAGTGAACCTCCTTTAGGATTGCTGACTGAACCACGATGACAATCTAATGCCGGGTTCAGACTATACAATATTTGTGTCTGTTACGATAGCCACTCTGTCAGATAATGTGATTTTGGCTCCTAAATTCTTGTCGTGTTGTTGACAAACAACATTTCAGACTACACATTGCTTCCCGACAAGTTATTGCTTGCAGTCTTTAACGATGTGTGTGATGTCATTAAGAAGGTGGAACTATCGACTGACAGGTATTGTGAGCATAAACAAACAATGGCAAACAAACCGAAGCGGTGTGTTTTGCACTGGATATCCTGTCATTAGAAAAACTATCAAAAAGAATGAAAACCTGACAATGGACGCGTTCCTAGATTGCACAAAGAGGACAGTATGGAATTTTCCAAAAAGAACTTGAGGTCAAATATATATTGTGACGGGTCTCCTACTCTTCATGCTACTTCCGGCCAGTGGGTGTGGCTAGGAGGCAACGATGTCGACCTGTTCTTCCCTCAATAAAAGTTTAGGCTGTGTTAGTGTTGATTGAGCTTGCTCCTGGTCGCTTTGTGTTTGATTTTGGCTTTCGTTTGTTATTTGTTTTGGAGTATTTTGTTTTCTATCTTTGGTACATACATGCACAAGACAGACATTACAGATTACCATGTTTTCTTGTTTTTATATATTTTTCTATTTATGTTTAGAAATGTTCATTCTTGCAAACCAACTCACTATGTCCTCCATTCATTTGACAATTTTGTGATAAATATGGGGGCTCGTCCGGGATCTGAACCCAGGACCTCTTGCACCCATATTTGTCATGACCAGCTCAAAGCCGTGACAAATGAAAGGAGGACAGAGTAAGGTTGGTAAGGTTGCAACCAAAAATATTTATTAACATAAGTAGAAAAATATGTAATACCAAAAAAAAAAAAAAACGTAATCAAATGTAATTTCTGTCAGACACATGATGTAAAAGTATCAGACAGAACAATATTTAAAACTAATAACAAGGTCGAAGTAAACAAACAGAAGCCAAAGCCAAACACAAAACAACCATTAGCAAGCTAGCACACCCCCATATCAACAAAGCCTAAACGTTTATAGAGGGAAGAACAGGTGGACATCGTTCTGTTGATGAGCCTCCTAGCCTCACCCACTAGCCAGCCATAGTCGGAAGAGTAGGAGACCTGTCACAATATTTTTTTATTTTTAGCCAGTACTAAAAATAAATGTAGCCTACTCACCAGTTTGCTGAAGCGCCTCCGCTATCATTTATCTTTTTTCACACTGTCATGGTTGTCCCTCGAGGAAACATCATAAGGTCGGAGTTCTGCCATAGCTCTACGAATCTTTCCTCCATTGCACCAATACCATCGTCTCTCTTTCGTTTCGCCATGTTTGAAAGCTGAGTACGGAAGAGCTTCTGTGCTCCTATTGGTCAAACACACAGATGTGAAGGAACTCGTCGAGAAGGACTGGAAAAAAAATTACTTTCTGTCATGAAGCATAACAGTTCACCACGACACACTACGTCAAACGGATTGTGCTAAAATCGTGTAGTCTGAACCCGGCATAAGGCAGGGAACCTCAACTCTGGCTGCGTTCCAGTCCACTTTAAGACACGCACTTGCGAACTTCCCTAAGCACTTCCCCTCATGGGAATCCCTGCCATTTTGAAGTGCGTTCCACTTTGTGAAGTGGACGAGGGAAGTTTATATGGACCCTCGCTCCCTCGATTTTGACTGAGGGAGCAAGTCTACTTCACATGTACACTTCAGGCAGCTCCATATACCACAATGCAACATGATTGTGACGTCAAAAAATCAACCGCATAGTGGATTCTAAGTGATCAAGGGCTTAGCACGTTCCAATTCCGCCTATTGCAAAGGTTCTGCCAGTAGTGGGCACTCATGCAACGCAAGCAGTGACGTACATCCGAGTGAACGAGACGGAGGGAAGTTAGCGAGTGAAGGGCATGACAATTTTGGACTGGAACGCAGCCTTTCTGTCCCTCAAGGTCCACTTTCATGCAGTTTTGCTCCAACCCTAATCAAACACACCTGAACAAGCTAATCAAGGTCTTCAGGATTACTAGAAGGTTACAGGCAGGTGAGTTTGATCAAGGTTGGAGCAGGACAGTGGATCTCGAGGGCAAGAGTTGAGAACCCCTGATCTAATGTATATTACCCAACATTGTTTTGTTCTTCAATCAAAACTTTTGTGCACTTTAACTACGTTGAACAAATCCATATTTATTATTTCTCTCTCAGAAAGGAGACACAAGGGCAGCTTGGGACTGGAAATACACCCTAGCAAAATGCTGAATTATTTTGTGATAGTCGTCATCATACATATGATCATCAGAAACGAAGGGAACTGCTGAGTTGGTATTGTTTGTCTGATCTGAGTGGTCAGTTCCTCATGGGTACTAAATGTTATCTTGCCATGAAGATGTGTGGTTTCATGATTACTCTCCATCCCAAACTCTTGTTTTCTTAAAGGGTCATGAAACCCCAAAACAATTTCAACAATTCAAAAAAACATTGGTGCGCATGCTATGAGAGTTGCTAATGTTGCTCGCAATGCGGATCATATAGTACATATAGTACATATACTGACCGGAGCAAACGCATTTACTTATTCCATATCCTCTAGTGCTCTAAACATGAACCAACAGCGTGTGTGCGCACGTCTTCTTCAAATGAAATATATGTGCAAATAAGTACGTCTGATCATGAACATGATGACATGATGGATTATTCTGATACACAGAAGACAAGGATGTAAACCAACAATTCAAAGAACAATGGATAAAAAAGTAACTATGCCTTTATTATTTCTGTTAAACTGACACGTCATTGGTTCAGAGACTGTAGTGCTGGTAAATGTAATGAAAATATTATTATCAGACCTTTTAAATGTTCTTCGCGTTTCTCCCTCGTTTAGGCAGTTTGTTATAGGGTTAGAGTTTTTTAACCCTTAACTCTGTTTTTTTTTTTTCTCCGAGGTCATAATTTAATATTCATGTGTCTGTATAATAACTGTTGCAGCTCTGTGTTTTACTGGTTGTTGTCTCCCCTTTTCCCACCCTCTACTCTCCCACTACTCTCCTTTTCCACAGTTTACAAGCCAATTCTCTGAGACTTTTTCCAACTCTGAGGTGTGAACGTCCAGGCTAAAACAGGGGGGTTTCATGACACTTTAAGCTAGACCAAAAGCTCAATTTTACTCTATCAAAATCTCTACTGTATCTATCTTGTAATTTCAAACCCACAAGCATAGACCATATCCTGCTGACTCTTTATATCTGAAGCGCTGCTCTAAAAAGCTCACTGCATCTCAAACTCTTCCATTTAAACGAATGATACATAAAAAACAACAGCCTATGAAACTGACGTATCAGAGAGGTCCATCTTTCTCTCGTTCTTTGTGTGTGTGTGTCCTGATGCTTTATGATGCTTTCTGTGTGTGAAATAGAATCATTGTTTCGTCAAGGTATTCTTATTTTGTACAAACAAAATCAATATATTGAGAATATTGTATTATAGTCTTTAAGACATTAAAAGATGTTTATTGAGTTCATTGCTTATTTCTTTTTTAAGAGAATGTTTTCATTATTTCGTGACTGCTAAATAAATGACAAGATAATGCTGTCGTGTGGCTGAACAAGTTTCTTTTTTATAATAATCTAAGTTTATTTTGTAACGATACAGCAGAACTATTGAAATGTTCAGATATGCGTGTGTGTGTGTGTGTGTGTGTGTGTGTGTGTGTGATCATACAACTGAGCCTGTGAAACTGACATGTCCCACTCAAAAAATAAAAGAACATGATGGAAAGAATAACTAAATACAGTAAATGCAAACTGTGTGTCTACAATCCTCTACACATGAAGCCAGTGTTAGTGTAAATATTTTACACATTTTAAATGTAGATGATATGTATAAAAATAGAATGTGCTGTGAAGGTGTGGATGAGGCGTGTGTGTGTGTGTGTGTGTCTAATAAGGCTTGTTACCTGGAGATGCTCACAGCTGTCGTGAGGGAGTCTCAGAGGGAGTGTGTCTCTCAGTTCAGACATATTGTGTTCTCACTGGGGAACTTCAGTCCCTCCCTTCTTCCACAGGCGTGTGCTTTTAATTGACTCAGTGCTGTCTGTCGCTCACTGGCGAGGAGAGACAGACGGGAAATGCTGAGAGACCGTTATGAAAGAAGTTTCTGCTTATTTATCCTATTGGCTTCTTTACTGAAGCAACACTTACACTTTTGTATGACTTGCAGGCAAAAGTTAGAATAGCATTGTATGTTAAATTGGCTCTAATGCGTTAAAGAAAAATGTAGTCCAAACATTTAAATTCTGTAACCATTTACTCACCCTCATGTGGTTTCCAGTCCATACAATTTTCTTTTGTATATTCCATCTTTTTTAAAGAAATTGATCACACTGCTCTTTTCCATACAGTGGACTGTGAAGCACCAAAAAACTGCACCAAAATATCACAAAAGTTCTTCATAATTTGTTATTAATTGAAATTCTTCCATTCTGCCACAACTATCGAGTCTCTCTTACATCCAGTGGTGTTTCTGTGGACAAATCTGGACATCTTTTATGATGCTTTATTTGTTCGGTTACCCTTTATTTCAATAGTGCACTTTAGACATAGTAACTATAAGTAACTTTGCAGGATGGATGTGGTTCGCGCTATAACGGGGTTGAATAATTCAACACAGATATTCTCTTCAGTTCAGAGGCGTGCCACCCCGCTTCAGTGGCGTTTATCATTTTGTCACTTATTGGGAGCAGTATGCTAGCTGGAGCCGTTTACCTCCAGTCTTTGTGCTAAGCTAGGCTAGCGGTGGGTGCGTCAGACAGAGTTACGGCACGCACGGAGATGAGAAGGGTGTGTGTGGACTTATCTAACTCTGGGGGATACGGGGAATGAGCTGAAGTCCCCAAAAGTCGGCGTGTTCCTTTAACATCAGAGCTCATTCGACGAGGGCTGTTGCCTCTTCATGGGCCTGGTCTAGAGGGATTATTTTAAATTTTATTATGATATGTTGATAATTTAACATGTTGTGTGTGTTTGTGTTATGTACGCATCTACTGTACGGTGGAAACTAATTTCCTCTCGAGGACAAAAAAAAAAAAAAAAATCTATCATGGTTCATGGTATCATGATGCTGCTTTAGAAAACAGTTTTGTGAGTTCTGGAACAGAGCCCATCTTCATCTGTACGGATCCAGCTGTGCTGTGAAGGCATCCATGACAGAATCCTTGAGCAACATTAACACACTCACATATCCCTACTCTAGAGAACACACACACACACACACCAGCAAAACTGTCACTTCCAGTGCTGTCTCTCCAGAACTCAAGCTGTGATCGCGCTCCCCTGAACTGAACGTCTAGACTGAGGCGATAGACGTCTCGTTAGACTCATTAGACTCCTCCAACACACAGATGCCAGAACACGGCGTTCCCACAGCTACAGGAGAAAGAGGGAATTCTGGGAAGTCATATGGGAAGAGATAGACGATGATATTAGAGATATTATAGTTATAATCAAACACTATTGCTGCTAATCTAAGAGCCAGACTTTTGACTACAGAAACGCTTCTGGAACAAGACGAACAAGCTTGATTGAGTCCGTGGGGAATTGATTGGCTGCTTGGACGGTTGTGGTTTGCTATTGGCTGATCTCAGATGAGTGACAGGTTTCCAGGTTTCTCAAACCGAGGGTATTGGATCCGCCACTGTCATTATCCTCAGAGCTCTGACAACTGATGATTATCATATCATGTGTGCTGGAAAACATTACAAGAGAAAACTCATGTGTGATTATTGAAATCCAAAGAGAATACTGGGATGAAGTATCCACATATCCTCCTGGGACCCAGGAATAGACTTTTGTCCACTGTAGTGGACATTATATTTTAGTGAATTTCTCTGACATCATACATGCCATGTCACAGCTGGGTGTCCTGTGAAGAGCACAGTCAGGGCTTTTCAGAGATACCAAATGTTTGGAGGTTTCACCATGAAAACCACTTCTCCTTGGTCTTTAAAAATGTCTGACATTTATTGAGTTATCAAATGTAGGAAATATGATAATATATTGTAATTATAATTTAAATCGGACAACTTTTCAATTTGTATTTCATAAACCAACATCTCAGGAAAATGTTATGGGGTTTCAAATAAAAAAAATTACTTTCTGTTACTGAACAGGGCATTGATTTCATACGTGTCCACTGTAGAGACATCATGTTTATCAGGCATTCTGGGAGACACAAGTGAATATGGAAATAAATTATACATCAATATTCCTATGAAATATTAGATACAGCGTATAGATAGATTGCATTGAATGGGAATATTAATTTATGGCCATTTTACTCATATATTGCATAAAGTAAAATGGTGTATCAATTCATTCCATTATATCTTTCATAACATAGTTGAGAATCATCTTTATACAAATTTTAGTTTAAAAAAATCCTGAAACCCCAAAATTTATTGGTGATTGAAAAAAATTTGTTTTCCTATACATATAATTTCATGTCATTTTATTTTTTAAACAACTTAGTCCTGGCGTCCACTACAGAGGACATAGCATAACGTATGAATAAAATATTGGTATTTTTTACCATTTGTTTCTTGTGCTCTAAACAATGTGATGACATGAAAAAAAAACTAAATTAAAAAAACTTTTTTTTCTGGGTCTCAGGAGGATATAGTGGCTTGGTTGTAATAAAACATCATCTAATTTATCTTGATTCTGTTTATTGCACTTTTTTTCAGGAACAACAACATGAAGATTGAGCATTTCTGAATGAAACTGTGACCTGTAGTGGGAGAAGTTTGGGGAAAAAAAAAAAGAAAGAGGACATATTTTGTGAGGTCAAGCTTTTACCAATGGCACTTGAAGTCTTGCCTTCAAGACATAAAACTGACATAACTTAGTATTTTCAACTTAAACCATATTGTATATGATCAGTAGCATCTAATTAATGAGTGAATGTGCAAAAAGGTATTTATTACTACATAAAACAGTTCTTTGAAATTTAAAATGTTCCAACTACAGCAAAAACAGTGTGATGCAAGGAAACTACACATTGTTTTTCCAACAAAACAACATCAATATTACTCTGAAATGTTTTCGGACAACATATACACATTTTACGGTGTAACACTGTGTCCTAACTACACACGACGCGACGTGCGATAAAACGTTCTTTTCCATGTTAATCAGAGTGTTTGTCCTAACCAGCCACGGCGACACGCGATGACACGTGAATTTGTCTGTCTAGTGTGGTACACACACACTATTTGGACACGGTGTCACGTCCCAATCTCTCTCTCTCTCTCTCTCTCTCTCTCTCTCTCTCTCTCTCTCTCTCTCTCTCTCTCTCTCTCTCTCTCTCTCTCTCTCGCTCTCGCTCTCTCTCTCTCTCTCTCTCTCTCTCTCTCTCTCTCTCTCTCTCTCTCTCTCTCTCTCTCTCTCTCTCTCTCTCTCTCTCTCTCTCTCTCTCTCTGACCCGCCAGCCACCAACAACCTTTAGCCAGAGATAGTGAACAATCTGACTCTCCGATACGTGTGCCTGAAGGTTTGTATGACTCTGTGAACATGCATGAGCATGTCTTGCTTCATTTTCTGCTCTCTGTTCTCACTGAACCCTCTCAACTGGACCCGTCTCTCTCTACAGTGTATAGACTACACAACACAACACACACATGCACACACACACATTACAAACAGAGGAGTGAAAAAGAGAGATGTTGTGGAATGTCATTTTTAAATGTATGCATCTGTCGTTAAAGACCGTGCTTTAAAGGTGACATTATGCCACTCTTCACCAGATGTGATATAAATCTATAGTCTCACCAGAATGTGTCTGTGAAATTTCAGCTCAAAATACCAGATCATTTATTATAGCTATCATTTATCAAATTTGCCCCTTAATGGGTGTGAGCATAAACGCGGCGTTTTTGTGTGTGTCCCTTTAAATGCAAATGAGCTTTAGCTCCGCCTCCATTCAGAAGAGGGCGGAGTCTTTACACAAGCTTCAGAAACTCCGGCAATAACAGAACAGGCCAATCTCCCTCATCCAGAATCCCAGAATCTCCAGTAGCGAGTGCAGCCTTACGGAGAGACTCAGGAAGAGCTTCTGAATGTTAGTGGAGACATTTCTGTAGTTGTTGTGGAGTTACACTGATCATCTCATCATCATGTTGAACTTCTCCACAAGTGTCCACAGTTCCTGAGGTCTTTATAAGACAGCGGTGACATGTTCTGGTCAATAGTGTTCAGTGCTCGTCTGTGCTCAACCACAGAACAGCTTCAGGCTCTGCTGGATCTTCATCAGTGCGTTAGAACTGGTCTCTGCTGTCGCTCGCAGAGCCAAATGTCGGCTGGTGTGTGTAAACGTGCAGATTAAGGGCCGCTAATATTATAATAAGATCCTATTCATACGTCAGAAGGAGAGCGAAATCTGATCGGATTATTTTTTGACATGCTTGCAGAGAAAGACTGACCAGAACACAGTTACTGGGTTTCACTTTTCATGTTTTCTGGGTTGTTAGAAGCAGCGATTATAGATTATAGATTATAGATTATAGCACTTAAACACGGGAAAAGTCAGATTTTCATGATATGTCTCCTTTAAAAGTGACTACAAATCTATAAAGAACATTATAATTTGCAGAAACAATACTAGTTTTAATCCTAAAAGTTTTCTTTTTTAATAGTGCTGGAACTCTCTCACTAAACCCATAATAGTGCATAAGTTATCTAGTTGGCAAAATCATAAGATATGGTGGACTTTAATGCAAACATATGACAGAAGCATGTGAACGCATATATGAACGCCTGGTCAAAGCATTGCTACTGTCCAGCCCAACATCACAGTGTAAAGTGACCCTTTCCCACAGCTGGACGCACCTCAGCTCATGGAGACGTGCTCTGACTGACACACGTCATGCCGTCCATGATGTTTGAGGATGAGGACATATGGATACATCTGTGCCCAAACACATCAAATGATTTCAGAACTTCATTTATGACAAGCATTTGAATCTCCTTTTTAAAAGTTGAAAGTAGTTTTTAACTGTTTCAACTGTTATTATTAGTATTTAACAGAGTTTTCCTGTGCTGTGTGTGCCTCCTCAGATCAGACCTTGAGCACTGTTTATCAAAACAGCCTCATGACGTTTACCTGCATTCTTTCTTTAGATATGGATTTATGAATTCCCTTATTTTCATTGCTGAATACCATTCCTCAGCTCTTCTCATCTCGTGTCTGTGAAGCATGTCTTCGCTCACACACACACACTCCTCTCTCATCAGAAGCAGAGAACTGGGGAAGCCCTCTCACCTCGCACTGCATTCTGGCCAATTAGCATATTCATGAGGACCTGCATGCATTATACATGAGATCCTGAGGGAGACAGAGGAATGACACACACACACACGTGCACGCACACACACACACAAACACACACACGTGCACACACACACAAACACACACACACACTCACTCACTCACTCACTCACATACACACACGCACACAGTGAAAGCAAGCATTACAAACAGAGGAGCAGTATCCAGTCAACATTAATATTTCAGAGGATTTAAGAAAGGTTTGTATGACTTCCAGCCCATTTAAGACATAATGAACATTTTGTGGTCATCAGTAAATATATGGAATGCCAAAGCTGACTTAATTATAAATAAATAAATAAATACATAAATAAATAAATATACAAAGAAATGTAAAAAAAGTACAAATAAATGAGTATTTATACTTTTATTTCCTTATGTATAATTGTATTTTTT
This sequence comes from Vimba vimba, assembly GCA_022828995.1. Classification (NCBI taxonomy): domain Eukaryota; kingdom Metazoa; phylum Chordata; class Actinopteri; order Cypriniformes; family Leuciscidae; genus Vimba; species Vimba vimba. Next base: position 1,253,717 of record CM040830.1, on the reverse strand, counting down.
CACACATTTATTTATTTTTTTATTTATACATTTATTTATTTCCACTTTTATTTATTTATGTATATATGCACTGTAAAAAATTTCTAACCCTCCCAAATCAAAAATTTCAAGTGACCGATAACATCTACATTTTTCAATTGGCCCAAGTGAAATTCTGTAAATTATAAAATTAAATTTCACTTGGGCCAATTGAAAAATGTAGATGTTATCGGTCACTTGAAATTTTTGATTTGGGAGGGTTAGAAATTTTTTACAGTGTGTTTTTATGTCTACATTTATTTATTTTGACATTTTTACACTCTCTCTCCTCTCCCTCTCTCTCTCTCTCTCTCTCTCTCTCTCTCTCTCTCTCTCTCATTAAAACTGGCTTCTAATTAAATCCCACTTGAAATGTCTGAAAAACGAAGTTGAATAGGGTTTGTTGCTTAAAGGGATTAATAAATTGGCAAAAATAAATGCCTCTCTTTAAACCACACCATCATAGCTCATAAAACAGAAGAAATGAGGATCCTGTCGCCCAACACAACGATCAGAAGACTCCCCAGCCCTGAGCTCTCTGTATATTCTGTGTTTGTAACTCGGATGTTTTGTGAGATTGGTGAAGGCTGCGTGTGGTGTGATGCTTGAGGAATATGATGCAGAATATCCTGAAACTCACTGTGTGCTGCTAAACATTTAAAACAATATTTCTTCATATCGCATGACTTCATTAGGGTCGTTCAGCTGAATGGATTGAAATGACACTGCAGATTTTACATACAGTGTTAACCAACTTTTATGTCACATGGTTTTTCATGCATAGATGTTTATGTATTCCAGTTAAAACAACCTCATAACGTCTAGTACCATACGAATAATTAAACGTTTTTTGAATGTGTAAATCCAGTACATTAGTGTATGCCCCTCGAACTGTTGGTGCTTCTTGCCCTTTAAATCTGAAGCGTCACATGACTTGCTTAGTGACATCATTGCCTTGAAGGGAAAGCAACTCCAAGAACAAAGTCTTTTATAAACTTTTCTCTTTTCCTAAGTTTTATAAGACGAATAGCGAAATCATGCATGTCCACTTTATACTGGGCATGAAAACGTTTGTTTATTTTATTTTTATAAATGTTATATGTCTATTGAAATTCTTCCAAAATGTAAATCTTCTGCTAGCATTTTCTTTCTTAGCTAGTAATAGGCTTTATAACTTAAAAAAGTTAAGTTGGGCAAACAGTTTCATAGAATGTGAATGTGCAGTCTGGAGTATTTGTCCAGGATTATTAGGTGATCTTAGCCTGGACTTGATGAGTGTGTTTCTGATATGTGTGGTCATTCTCCACTTCAAACCCTCAGCTGGAGCTTCTTCTCTCTCTGTGTGTGTGTGTGTGTGCGTGTGTGTGTGTGGATGTGACGGCACACACACCTGTCAAATCTGTCCCCACAGATCTAAAACATAATCTTGATTATGGGTTTATTATAGTGTTTTTGGATAAAGCAATCTATACACAGTGTATCAATCCAATAATGCGTCAGGAAAGAGATGGTCAAGATCACAGCTGACATCACTTCCTGTTCACGTGGAGAAGAAGAACAGGGTTTCTGGCTAGAATGACTTCATCTCCCCCTGCTGGCCATATCTGCAACTACAGCCGAAAGACTGTCTTTCTCCACTACAGTTTTCCTGAACTGCTAATCTCCATTCTCTGAACCAAATCCTCAATAGCCTAAACCAATCTGTGGAATAAATCACTCTTCCTGCAAAACCTTAAACATGTTCAGGCAGTTTGACACTGTTTGCAAATCTCATGCACTCTTTTTGCAAAACTCTAAACACATTCTCACTCACTAAAACACAATTTAAACAGGAAAGCAAAAGTTAAGCACAGCTGAAACACAGCTGTCATCGTTTACACACAACCAGTTAAAACTGTTACACTTTTCTTCTAATGGGACAGAAGATAAGCCAGCTGAAGGTTCAGAGATGATGGCACATCCATCAGCAGAGGAGGAGGAGTGCGGATACGAGGAGGAGGACGAGGAGGCCAAGAGTGGTCATTTCAGAAGAAGTCAGAGCTACTGTGATGGACCATGTTCGTGTCCATGAGGGGGAGAGGACAACGAGTTCATTCAGCAGATTCTGTGGCCACTGTAATCACAGCATTCAGAGAAGAGAACAGGGTTTTACACTGTACTTTCATCATTTCAATGAGTAATTCGCTTTGTCAATATAAAGAAAAGCTTCCCTAACATACAACATTTTGTGTATTTTACTACTACATGTGTATGTTTGTTTTTCATATGTTGTAGGACTGCCAGACCACATCACATCAGGGAGGAGGAGCTGCTGTGTTCTCTCTGTGCTGATATGGTCCAGAAAACAAACAATGCAATCCGTGAAATTCAGCAAAGAGTTATTGAGGACAATTTCAGTTTTGAAGGAATCAGCATTGACCGTGTTCTCCAGCGTAACCGCACACGCATGAAGCAAGTATAGTATCTGATGACCGTGAGGTATTCGAGCTGAAACTTCACACACACACTCTGGGGACATCAGAGGCTTATTTTACATCTTGTGAAAAGGGCATTATATCACCCCTTTAATTATCATTGGTAATATCACTTCTTTTTTTCTTCTAAAATCAACGATCAACTCCTTAGTCTTCTCCACATTCAATTGTAGGAAATTTTCATCACACCATGTAACAAATAACTCAAGATCTCCTCTATAGATCTACGACATCAGTGTGTGCCAGAAACCCTCAGCGCCGTCCTTTAGCCTACACTCACTGTAAAGTGCACTGTTGTAGTGTGTGTAAATCAGGAGTGTGTAAATCAGAGACACAACTGTAAAAGTCTGTCTTTCAGTATCAGTAAAATTCAATTGAATTTCATGAATATCGACTCGAATGAAATACATTCGGTCTCATCGGATTTTATCTTGATCGATATACGGCTTATGCGATAAACGCTGATGGAAACGTTATTTGCCGAATAAATAATGAATTGCGATTATGTTTTAGGTCATTTTATGGTTGCAACCCGCCACAAAACAGAAGAAGAAGTTTTAGTTCATTTCCGCCCAGTATTTCCGCTGTTTGCACCTCTTACACTGGCTATGGTTTGCACACATGGCGGGTTCAACAAAGACAGAAGTGGACAAACGAGGAGACGAGATACTTTTTGAATTTAATTTACCAGAAAAATTTAACGTTCCCACACCACAGGCGCCTCCGCTGTCGTCGGGTGTTTACGTGCATCTGCATCATCATAGCAATGTGTCGATAGCGTCGCTGCTTTCTTATTATAGCTTGATATGTCGCTATCAGCTGACACACAAGAACAACTTGTGCAATATTGATCATTTGTTGGTACATGGCGCAATCCATTTTGTCTAGCAAAACTTTGTTCGCAAATGTTTGCTTGAATGTTGTGCGATTCAGTGCGAAAATGAATGGAAACACCTTAAAATGTCTCAAATCGATTCGATACACCAGTCTGATCGCAGAACAGCATGAGACGTCATTACGCACAGGTCTTTATTCGCTTTAAAGCCGTTGGATGGAAACACACTTTCACCAGCTTTATTCGCATGAGTTTTTTTTACCAAACCTCAGATAATTCGACTGATAAGTGGATGGAAACTTAGCTAGTGAGTACAGTAAATGGCTTTATTTTTATTCACAGAGAGTGTTTGAACTGGACTCCATGCAGAGGCCATGAGTGGATGTAGAGGAGGGAGAGCTCAGAGAAGAGAAGAGGAGAGGAGGACTCTGGCTGATGTGCGATAGTGGAGTCCTGGCCAGAGCAATGTCACACACTGAACATCTCACATTCTGGACGGTGTGGAAACACACGAGTAACACTAGATGTAGATGTAGTAGCAGCGTAAGCTCTGACGCTTTGGCGTAAGCTTCGGGTTTGATGGACTTCCACAAAAATACACCATTATAAAGCTTGGAAGAGCCAGGACATTTATTAATATAACTCTGATTGTGTTCGTCTGAGAGAAGAATGTCATACACACCTATGGCTTCAGGGAGAGTAAATCATGGACTATTTTTCATATTTGAGTGAACTATCCCTTTAATAGTCTTAGCATTGTTCTCAAGATGACAATACTCTTCTCTCTGTTTATTAGATCTTTCAGAGACGCCACACCTCATTATGTAATATGAGTTTATATTGCTCTATTATTTGAAAGAAAGCTATTGTTCCGCATTGCAAAACTAAACAATTATTAAATATTAACCCTGTTTAGACATATATATTATTATATTTCATTGTATGTCATTTTTAAAAAAAAGTCTGAAGTAGATTATATGTAATGTTTTAATGTATTTATTATTTAAATATCTATATCGTATAACTGAAGGCATAACTTTATATTTTAGATATTAATTTCTGTATTTTTGAACGTGTAAACTAGATTACATCACGGCATGTATTTTCCCATTTTTCTGTCATTTGTTTCTTGCCTTTTTTCTCTTTGTTGTAAAATAAAATGATAGATTATCTTCATTTTAAACGTTTTTCTTGTTGAACTCACTCAGTGTTTTTGGTTACACCAGCTCAATTACACTGAGTAGATTTTAATATACTCCCTTTACTCAAAAACACATAAAACAACTCTTGATTTGAATATTTCCTCTCGCAAAGCATGCTGGGAACTACAGATCCACAGCCCAGTTTCAGTTAATGAGCTTGTAGTCCCAACACATAAAGACCATGAGCAATGACGGTCTTAAAACCAGGAATTATGATATAATATAATATCTTCAGCGTTCTTGCAGATTCTTGTTTTTGAAGATTACGCAGAGATGATCACCTTGAACTCAACTTCCCAGTACAATCAGACTCTTTTATTTGCATTTAACTTCTGAAATGTTGCTAAAGCGCATCAACAGTTTTGCACATAACTCGTGCACTTTAATGCACAGGAATGATCGGATTGACACATTCGTTTCTTAGCAATTCTGTGTGATCAAGTTGTGTGTACAGTGACTACTGAAAGAAGACGACGTCACACACAATCTCTTAATCGCTGTTATTAGTGAACATATGCATAAATCTCACACACATTTCACACAGCCAATGAGCAGAGACATGAATTCTGTGGTGATACATAATATAACATTTTACTTCTACATTATATGTCCATATAGCAGCACTGACACTGACGTTTGGCCCTTCTGACTCTGTTTTCATAACTGGCCATGTCAAATTAACCCTTTCAAACAAATGCACTGGAAGAGCAGAGACAAGCTGACAGCACTCCAGATGCTGTTATGGCACTGGCATTCATATATATATATCTATACTATAGGATGTATGATACATGTTGAAATGAGTGCATAGATTGTGAATATCATTGGTGTAGAGGCACTACTTAGTTCATATGAATAATGGTGCATAATGCAAACAATATTGTAGAAATGTACGTTTTATATCGTAAGTACTACAATGTTGTAAAAAGTAAGACATGAAAGCACATGTGAGTAAATTGTTTAAAAATGCATATTATAAAAAGGAATCCATGTTATTGGATCTAAGCATGAATCCAGAAGCTTGTTCTCAGATGCTCATGGTGGACTGGATGAACTGAGGACGAGACACAACACAGACATTAATGCCATAACCAGCGGAAGCTTGAGGATCACTTACATTAGCTAATGCCTGACCATTAAAGTCATTCGCTTTATAAGAATGTTTTATAAAACAATGACAACTGCAATAGGACAAAGACACCAATGTTCAATAATTTAGTAAATGTATTAATAAATCAAACAATTCCTCTGCCCAGTAATTTGGCATTTCAGCATAATGTGGATCTCAGGGTCACATGACTATAAGGACACGGGTGAGTAAAGTAAACATTTAAATACAATGCTATATTTAATATCTCTTATAAAAGGCCTAATTTCTGGCCACTTGGTAATTAAACAATCACAAACGCCTGAACTTATGAAATCAATATGACATGAACACTACAAACCCAGAGCACTTTGCTTTTCTTTAGAGGTTATATCATTATATAGACAATATCATTATCAAAACAGTGTCTATCACAAGCTGATTTACAGGTTACATTTGACTGAAAATTAATGTTATTTGAAAAATACATCCTCTTGGCCTGAAGACTGTTTTCCTCATGATATTAATATGTTCTGTAATGTTTTTAATACTTACATCATCGTATTGAAATGTGGCCACTCCCTGTTGAGCCTGATCCCGCTTCCTGAACGCATCTGATGATCACGGGACAGTTTCAGTCAGGACATGAACACCGATCACTTCATTCATTCACTTTAAACCATTTTCATTTTAATGGGGGGGGGGGGGGGGGGGTTAGTCATTTAAACAATAGCAGATGTGTATGATGGAGGCTCGTGGTGGACATAATTCACCCTATACTTTAATAAATGGAATCAGAATTTAAGACAAATTCTGTTTGTGAGTCCAAAAATAAGATCATGAAGATTCTCCATACTCACCAGTCAAGCTCCTGAGTTTGACACAGCAAGCCACATAATCATCAAACGAGATCTTCCCGTTAGAGCTGTAGCGCTTGATGATGGAGGTGGTGGCCTGAGGACTGAGTCTGTACCCTGGACACACACACACACACACACACACAGCTTACTCTCACATCCTCACACTAATCGACATCATCAAGAAAAAACTGCATCAAAACTGTTTGTTTTTGTCCCTGATTTGCGTCTCCAAGAAGCAGAAATAAATTCCTCTGCAGATATTCTAGACTTGGATCTAGCAATTGTATTTTAAAACGGGGCTGATGATGTATTCAGAGATCACAACTTCATTACTCTTCAACTAAAGCACCGAACAAACATAATTCTACCACTGATTTCCTCAGATCATCCAGAAGCGCTGGGAGTGTTGGATCTCTCAGGTTTGTCTGCATTATCACTGGCGCTCTGTTCAGATCAAGGCAGGACTCGAGTGTATGATCAAGGATAAATATATTCTCAGATGATTCTTCACCAGCCGACGTCACAGAACTAGCGGTTGTGGTTTAGTTTGAGTTGTTTGAGGTGTTAGCGCAGTCACTGACCCCAACCCTTTCAGCTTTATTTGGGGTTATCCAGGAATTGACAGATTTAGGAAGTGGATAATATTGCACTTTGCACAATGTTGGCTATATGACTTGTGGTAATTCCCTAGAAGCTGCCATCTGACAAAATATTATTTGCTGCAGTTTATTTAAAAAAAATTATATTTGAATGAATTATGTTTCTTTAAATCAGTTGAATGAATGATTCAATGACTCACTCATAAACTTCACTTGTTTCATTACTGGATGAATCAGTGTTTCTGCAGGAGTCTCTGGAGTAACCGCCACTTGTCTCCACCTACTGGTGTAACGGTGTAGCTCATACAGTTTTTTTTGAAGCATCAAATTACTTTCAAAAGGTGATTTACTGTATTCTGATCACTACCGTAGACATCAGTGTTTATATCTGAACTATAAACTTTTACCCCAGACCTTCTGTGATAATCTGGGTTATTGTAAGACAGAAAGACTGTGTGTTAGTGAAGCTGTTTCACATCTATTCATGACACCGGCTCTCTCTGGACCAGAACACAGATCTGAATGCTTGCTGAGATCGGACTAGTCAAAGGGTTATTTATGATCCGACAGAGCCGAATCTCTGTCATGCAGGAGTAAGATCATGTGAGTGTTTGAACTGAGCAGATTGTGAAGCGTTACCCATAGAGGTGATGGCCTGGGTCATCTCCTGCGGGTCGACGGTGCCGCTCATGTCCCGGTCGATGCTCATGAAGTGCTGCTTCCAGCCGCTCAAGACGGCCCACAGCTCCTTGAACTCAGGGAAGCCCATAGAGCAGGACATGTCTCTCTGACCACAGATCAGTTACGGAAACTCACACTCAGGACAGGACAGTCTCGTGCGCAACGGGCTTGAAACCCTTCAGAGTGTCTGTCAAGTTTGTTTTTATTTATATGGCATATTTAAAAACGGCAAACACAAGATAAAGAGACAAGGGCGAACCACACATTCATGACAGAAGCTCACAATCACTTAAAAGCTAAAGAAAAAAAGTAGGTTTTAAGAGAAGATTTAAAAACCGTTACAGACGGAAGGCTCGATCTCCTCTGTGCTTTAACCGTGATCTGAAGACCGACACAAGTCTCTGATCGCCAGACCTCAGGTCTCGGGTGGGATTGTGTGGACAGAGAAGCTCAGACTAACAGCTCAGACTAACAGCTCAGACTAACAGCTCAGACTAACAGCTCAGACTAACAGCTCAGACTAACAGCTCAGACTAACAACTCAGACTAACAGCTCAGACTAACAGCTCAGACTAACAGCTCAGACTAACAACTCAGACTAACAGCTCAGACTAACAGCTCAGACTAACAGCTCAGACTAACAACTCAGACTAACAGCTCAGACTAACAGCTCAGACTAACAGCTCAGACTAACAGCTCAGACTAACAGCTCAGACTTATAGCTCAGACTTATAGCTCAGACTAACAGCTCAGACTAACAGCTCAGACTAACAGCTCAGACTAACAGCTCAGACTAACAGCTCAGACTTATAGCTCAGACTAACAGCTCAGACTAACAGCTCAGACTAACAGCTCAGACTAACAGCTCAGACTAACAGCTCAGACTAAGAGCTCAGACTAACAGCTCAGACTAACAGCTCAGACTAACAGCTCAGACTAACAACTCAGACTAACAGCTCAGACTAACAGCTCAGACTAACAGCTCAGACTAACAGCTCAGACTTATAGCTCAGACTTATAGCTCAGACTAACAGCTCAGACTAACAGCTCAGACTAACAGCTCAGACTAACAGCTCAGACTAACAGCTCAGACTTATAGCTCAGACTAACAGCTCAGACTAACAGCTCAGACTAACAGCTCAGACTAACAGCTCAGACTAACAGCTCAGACTTATAGCTCAGACTAACAGCTCAGACTAACAGCTCAGACTAACAGCTCAGACTAACAGCTCAGACTAACAGCTCAGACTAACAGCTCAGACTAACAGCTCAGACTAACAGCTCAGACTTATAGCTCAGACTAACAGCTCAGACTAACAGCTCAGACTAACAGCTCAGTCTGTTAATAGCAGACTTATAGCTCAGACTAACAGCTCAGACTAATAGCTCAGACTAACAGCTCAGACTAACAGCTCAGACTAACAGCTCAGACTAATAGCTCAGACTAACAGCTCAGACTAACAGCTCAGACTAATAGCTCAGACTAATAGCTCAGACTAATAGCTCAGACTAATAGCTCAGACTAATAGCTCAGACTTATAGCTCAGACTAACAGCTCAGACTAACAGCTCAGACTAACAGCTCAGACTAACAGCTCAGACTTATAGCTCAGACTAACAGCTCAGACTAACAGCTCAGACTAATAGCTCAGACTAACAGCTCAGACTAACAGCTCAGACTAATAGCTCAGACTAATAGCTCAGACTAATAGCTCAGACTAATAGCTCAGACTAACAGCTCAGACTAACAGCTCAGACTAACAGCTCAGACTAACAGCTCAGACTAACAGCTCAGACTAACAGCTCAGATTTATAGCTCAGACTAACAGCTCAGACTAACAGCTCAGACTAACAGCTCAGACTAACAGCTCAGACTAATAGCTCAGACTAACAGCTCAGACTAACAGCTCAGACTAATAGCTCAGACTAACAGCTCAGACTAACAGCTCAGACTAACAGCTCAGACTAACAGCTCAGACTAACAGCTCAGACTTATAGCTCAGACTAACAGCTCAGACTAACAGCTCAGACTAACAGCTCAGACTAATAGCTCAGACTAACAGCTCAGACTAACAGCTCAGACTAATAGCTCAGACTAACAGCTCAGACTAACAGCTCAGACTAACAGCTCAGACTAACAGCTCAGACTAACAGCTCAGACTTATAGCTCAGACTAACAGCTCAGACTAACAGCTCAGACTAACAGCTCAGACTAACAGCTCAGACTAATAGCTCAGACTAACAGCTCAGACTAACAGCTCAGACTAACAGCTCAGACTAACAGCTCAGACTAATAGCTCAGACTAACAGCTCAGACTAACAGCTCAGACTAACAGCTCAGACTAACAGCTCAGACTAACAGCTCAGACTTATAGCTCAGACTAACAGCTCAGACTAACAGCTCAGACTAACAGCTCAGACTAATAGCTCAGACTAACAGCTCAGACTAACAGCTCAGACTAATAGCTCAGACTAACAGCTCAGACTAACAGCTCAGACTAACAGCTCAGACTAACAGCTCAGACTAACAGCTCAGACTTATAGCTCAGACTAACAGCTCAGACTAACAGCTCAGACTAACAGCTCAGACTAACAGCTCAGACTAACAGCTCAGACTAACAGCTCAGACTAACAGCTCAGACTAACAGCTCAGACTAATAGCTCAGACTAACAGCTCAGACTAACAGCTCAGACTAACAGCTCAGACTAACAGCTCAGACTAACAGCTCAGACTAACAGCTCAGACTAATAGCTCAGACTAATAGCTCAGACTAATAGCTCAGACTTATAGCTCAGACTAATAGCTCAGACTAACAGCTCAGTGCCAGATTATTTAAGGATTTAAAAACAAAGAGAAGAATTTTAAACTCAGTTCTGAAATGCACAGGTAGCCAATGCAGCGATCTCAAAATCTGAGAAACGTGATCAAATTATGTTTTCTTTTGAGGAATTTTGCAGCTGTGTTTTGTGATAATTGGAGACGAGCAATAGAGTGTTTGGTCATGCCATAGTAAAGAGAGCTGCGCATGGATAGCAGTCTCTACGGTTTCTCAGACAGAGAGGGTTTAATAAGAGAGGGAAGACATAGCTGGAAGAAACAAGAACTAATTGTTTTTCAAATTCGAGGTTCTGATCCCAGAAAACAGCTAAGCTCTGAACGCAGGATGAAGTAGAAGGAGCAAGGTAACCCAGGTCAGTGTTACTGCTCTTAAAGTTTCCATGGGGGCCGAAGACTATAACCTCGGTTTCAGATTCATTCAGAAATAAGACCATTTTTTAATAACCCACATTTTCACTTCATCTAGGCATGCAAAAGAGATTTCAGAGCAGCGTGTGTGTTGCGTTTCAGTGCAGTGATACAGCAGCATGCTTTCTGAAACCGGAGCCCAGAGGAAGTGAACACAGGGGAAACAGGATGGGTCCGAGGACTGAACCCTGGGGCACTCCCAGAGAAACTTCTATTCGTTAAATATGATTAAACCAACTGAGGACAGTTCCCTGGATGCCCACAAAACATTCTAGTCGGGATAAGAGAGTTTTATGATCAACTGTATCAGAAGCAGAGGTTAGGTCTAACAGTTTTACAGAGTCAGTCGCTAACAGTATATCGTTAAACACCCGTAATACAGCCGTCTCGTGCTGTGCAGAGGCTTAAAGCCAGACTGGAAAAGTTTTGAACATTTGATTTGAGGAAAGAAAAGACTGGAGTTGAATGAGAACCGTTTTCTCCGATGCTTTGGTAATAAAAGGAAGTGTCGAGATAGGTCGAAAATGATTAAAATCCCTATCATCAAGTGAAGATTTCTTGAGAAGAGCTGTAACAGTAGCTTGTTTAGGCTGTCAGGGATAGTCCCCGAGCACAAGCATTTATTCAGAGAATTCACTAAACATGCTCCAACCGAATCAAGAATTGGTTTCAAAAGACGGGGAGAAAGAACATCACGACAGCGGAAGGAAGCTTTCAAATGGACAATCATTTCTCTGAGAGACAGACGAGAAACTGGGTCAAAGACACTCCGTACGTCTGAAGAACAGCACAGTTCAGGAGGAACATTAGAGAGGTGATCTTCTCACAGACAAACCTTTTACAGGATCACATTTACTGACGATTTAGGGCAGAATTTATCACAGGAAATAAGGCTTTAGAACTGTGATGATCTAGTTAGACATGTCTGCATGTGTTCAGTGTGAGCAGAAGGATACGTCCAGCATGCTGATCATCAGTCTGCACGTCTCAATGTTGAAAGCTGCAGGACAAAGAATGTGTTACAAACAAGTTATGAATCTGCAAATCCTTTCAGTTTGCAGCTGTGTGAACGTCTGTGCATTCTGCTCCTCTGCTGAGTGAAGTTAAACGCTCTTACGTCTGTATCCACCAGAGAAGTTGGCCTGAGTCAAACACGCCTGCAGTTCTTCTGCAGAGATCTGGCCATCCTGAGCGAAACAAATCACATATCAGAATACTCAGAACATTTATAATTACATCATTAGGGATGCACTGATATGAAAATGTTGGTTGATACCGATAACCGATAATCTTTAGCATTTGAAAGCAGATAACCGACATATTGGCCAATAAATCTGTAATTGAAAAACTGTGTAATTAATTAAATTTCGATTTCGGCTCCCAACGATCACCAAAATAGTACAATCGAGTAAAAATGTTCTGTTTTGCAAGAACACTCTTATTTTGTCTTGTGTTCTGAATGACACGCGCAAAACGTACAATAAATGTTCAAATTTCAATATTTTAAGAATTGTTGAAAGGTGTCTTTTTAATAAATGCGACACATTCCCAAAAGTCATGTGAAATAATCGTGTTACATAATCGTGATTTCAATACTGACCAAAATAATCGTGATTATGATTTTTTCCATAATCGAGCAGCCCCAATTGTTATATAATTTTTGAAAGCCTGATTAAAAAAAGTTTGCCATTAAAACCCATGACCCAAACACACAATTATGATGTTCTCATGATAATGTTCTGTAGCCGATATGACAGACTTGAGCTGCACATGTTGACCTGAACTTTATTTTCCTATTTGAAGTGATTTTCAATCAAATTTCAAGTAATTCAAACCCATCATGTTGAACATCTGAAGAGTCTCAGCTGAAGGAAATAATACATTATTAATCAGCTTTAATATATCGGCCAAATATCGGACCGATAACATTAAAAATGAATATTTATCGGCTGATACGGATATGGTGGCCGATATATCATGCATCCCAATACATAATATTCATATCAGAAAAGATACAGGCGCTGTTCAGCAGAATGGAGTGAGAAGTAGCTAATTATGTAATTAATTATGTAATGGATGTAAACGTTCTGTGAGGAAGATTTGAGGCGAGCTCTTACTTGTCCTGCGACGGTAGTGAAGTATCCGTACAGAGGATCCTGTTGCTGTCCGGGGAATCCTCCGGGAAACTGCAGGGAAACAGGGAGAATGCTCTCGTTATAGAGAAGGCTTCAGGATTGTGTGGCATTTTTCCACAGAAGAAAGAAACTGTAAATTTTAAATGCATATTTTACAGACAGAACAGTAATAAACTGCTGACTGTACGTTGCGTGACCATATACAGTGAAACACCATGAAAGCTCTAACAGTGCATTATACATAACTGTACTGTAAAACACTGTCAAATTTATTCATTTTCAAGTAAACACTTACTGTATAATTTACAGTAAAATTATATCACATATGATTATATTTTGTATAAAGCAGTGGCTATTTGCACTAAATAGTGACAGAAAGTCTAAATAAACGGCAACAAAAAGTATTTTCTTTGCACTAAGTGCAAGTAGTTCTTCTCATATGCTGTTAACACTAGCTTGGGGCGGCAGTGGTTCAGTGGCTCAGTGGCTCATGTGGGCTGTCTACAGACCGGAAGGTTGGTGGTTCAATCCCCGGGTCCACCTGACCTGTGAGGCTATATGTAAAGCGCATTGGTGGCCATATGTCTGTTGAAAAGAGCTATATAAATGCAGTCCATTTACCATAGATGTACATCTCAGTGTATTGTAGTATGTTATAAAACAGCACACAATGGATGGAGTTTTATTGGAAATTACTTGTGCCATCCCTACACATAACTCCCACTATTAAACCCTAACCCACGATTAAATCACTGTTCGGCACTTTATTTCCACTTCTCGAATCGTATCTTTTAAATAAATCTGATGATTGATGGGAAAAGGGAGAAGAATGAGTCTGGATTCACATTAAAGCTGCCGTCACTCGTCTCTCTCCACACACTGATCCTGTTATCAGACAGGTTTCTTCTGGAGTTCTGTCTGTCAATCAAACACTGGTGGGCGGAGCTAGTGACCACACGCCGGCTTTTACGGAGTATAATTATTTTGTTTAAATACACACACATGCATGTATATATTTAAGAAAAATGTGTTATTTATATATTAAATATTTCTATATAATATAAATTATATATACATGCAGATATTTCTTAAATATATAAATGCATGTGTGTGTATTCATTTATAGATAAAAAATAATTATACACAATACTTTTATTGTGGATGCTATTAATCGTTTCACAGTCCTTATTCCATTTATAATATTTAATTTTGTGTCTTATTTTTGTTACGAGTGTACTTTAGGTGTTTCGTGTCACATATTATGGTTTTTACTTAAAGGTGCTCTAACGCATTTTTTAGGCCAAAACATTTTTGTCGTCACATCCAGCAAACCTCTCCTCTCCATCCGCTCGCTGCCTGTGCCCTGAACACACTGAAGCGCGGTCTCGGCACACACCACAGGCTCCACACACAGAGAGAAAAACAAACTGGGCCAAACCGCACCACGGAACACAACCCACTGTTCCAGCCAATCACCGACAACAGGGATCTGGTGTGTGGTTTGGGGGGTTAGTGCGTGGGTGGGGGGTTAGTGCGCGGGTGGGGGGGCGAGCTAGCCTCCGTTTAGTTTGACAATACTTTAAACGTCAACAAGAAGTGACGTCACCCAACATCACTTAGAGCAGCTTTAATGTTTATTGCGCTGTTTTATTGTCATGTGTGTTGTGATGGTGTGTTGTCCATCTCCAAACTCTCCTCTCCATCCGTGTGCCTGTCATCTTCACCATCTGTATTATCACGATGGGTATTATATTCAATAGGGAAAAAGCTGACTTCAGAAAATCGGTATATTAACAATAGATAATTTCCTGAAATTCATAGTATTCAGCTTTTAAGCAAGAATTCTTGTATATTGTACTTCATTTTTTATAAAGGAGAACCGAATGGAACTGTGAAGTGTGAGAACAGGAAATGTGGAAATCAAGGTTTCGCACAAGAGGCTGAAGATCTGGACTCGAATCTGAAAGCCATCCATTACTTCTGTGTCCTTGAGCAAGATACTAGACTTTTTATTTAAAGTTCCCCTGTAGTCAATCCTTTTATCCCTTAAAACTCATCTTTGATCACCAAAATTACATATTCAACGCATTTTTCATAATGTCTTTATGCCTTAAAATAGCTTGAATGTAACTGGACACCCTTGCCTCATTTAGTATGCGCGGTTCTATGAATATGCAAATGAGCCCCGCCTCCACTCCCCCACTCAGCTCAGAGATCCACTGGTTGACGATCACACGTTGATCTGATTGGTTACAAGGTAGTTTGTGACGTCAGAAACACCAGCGATTTCAAAGCGTGTTTTTGAGACTGTCTTTGGTTCACTGCAGTTTTAAGGAGGAAATACTCAGCAATGCTGTCGACTTATGAATTTACACATGGTTTGTCTTAAAGCATATTAAAAACACCACATAGATTCATAAACAACATTGAAAGCTGGATTAAAAGCTGGAGTTTCACCACAGGGGGACTTTAACAACCGACTTAACAAAGGAACTACGATTGTCTGAGCGTAACAAAAGTTATCGAGAGGGACTGATACACAAGGGAATTATACATGCAAACCTGTTTCTTCACACATGATGAACATTTGTTACTTGAGCTTTCTAGATTTCACCATTTCTAAACCAAACACTTCAGATCATCAGAACTGGATTGTGCTGGAAACCACTGAACATGTGCAGTCCTGGACTAATCCACTGATCTACTACAAACATGAGTAAACCCGACACACCCAGGAAAGGGTCAAGGGTCACTGTATTAAGGTGTGTTTAGTAGTAAACCAGAGGTGGGCGAGCAGCAACACTGATGGCGAATCTGCTCTTTAAACGCCATTAAACAGGACAATTCCCCTTTCCATCAGACACTAACATCAGGAATATATCCCGAACTAACGGATCATCCAGAAACTGCGTTATCCAGCTCTCGATCCGCAGCATCGAGCTCTCCAGATCAGCATGAAGAATATCATTAACACACACTGAAGAATATCTGTAACACACACTGGTTATTAACATCATACCCCTCCCGCAGCTGGAGCTCCATATCCCTGGAAATTCATCCTGACCGCGAGATTTCTCCTGGAGAATGAACGAGTCCGGTGTGAAGTTCGAGCTCTTCCGTGATGTCTTCAGGATCTCTGTGTGTGTGTGTGTGTGTGTGTGTGTGAGTCTCCGCCCTCTTCCGTGATAGAGGATCTGTGTGTGTGTGTGTGTGTGTGTGTGTGAGTCTCCGCCCTCTTACGTGATGGTAGGATCTCTGTGTGTGTGTGTGTGTGTGAGTCTCCGCCCTCTTACGTGATGGTAGGATCTCTCTGTGTGTGTGTGTGTGTGGCCTGGTAAACCCTACATTATGGGGACAAAATGTGCCTACAAGGATGGCAATATCCGAAATCCTTGTTCGTGTGGGGACATTTTTTGGTCCCCACTGAAAACAGTTTATAAATCATACTAAGTGATGTTTTTTTGAAAATGTAAAAATGCAGAAAGTTTTCTGTGATAGGGATAGGGTTAGTGTAAGGAGATAGAATATACAGTTTGTACAGTATAAAAAACCATTATGTCTATGGAAAGTCCCCATAAAACGTGTGTGTGTGTGTGAGAGAGAGAGAGAGAGAGAGAGAGAGAGAGTTTTTATGATTTCTGCATTATAATCCTTTTATTTTATTTTTATTTATTAATCTTTGTTTATTTTATTATTATTGTTTTATGTTATCAGTATTACTATTTTTGGAATATATATAATAGTATCTTTTATTTAATAGAACTATTATTATTTTGTGTACTAATTCTAAATCAGTTTCTATGTTGTTTTGATGCTTTGGCAATACAAAATGTCTTTTTTTTGGTCATGCCAATAAAGCTTTCTGAATTTAATTGAATTGAGAGAGAGAGAGAGAGAGAGAGAGAGAGAGAGAGAGAGAGAGAGAGAGAGAGAGAGAGAGAGTTTCGAAGACATGAAACAAACAAACCTATTGCTTTTGGAAATGATTGACAGTTCGGCTCAAACGCGGCCTCTGTCACACGAGTGAGTAAATGCAGATGTGTGCGATATCATGAGTTATGGAAGCTTGTTTCCGCCACGGAATAAAAAATACAAAAAGGTTTTGCAACTTTTTATCTCACAATTCTGACTTTATAACACGCAATTGTGATATAGTCAGTGCCGCGGTATACCGACCCTTAGAATTGGCCTTTATATCACGTAATTCTGATTTGTGAGAAAGAAAGTCAGAATTGTGAGATCGAAAGTTGCAATTACCTTTTTTTATGATTCTGTGGCAGAAACAAGCTTCCATCTTTATAAAATATGTAACAATACTTTATATTTTGATGCTTATATTGTGTTTATTAAATGGTTGGATGCTATGAGTTTAATTTATAAAAAATAAATCAAGTAAAGTTATCTAACTTAATTAAGTTTCTCATCTTAATTAGGAGAAAAATTGGAAAATGGAATGTATTTAATCTTTATTATTTATTTTGATGATAAAAATGTTATGCATGAATGTTAACTGTTTATTCAGAAACCCATTTAATCTGTTCTGTTAGTAGAGCTAGGCTATAAATGAGGAGACTAAAACAAAGGAATTGTATTTAATCCGTATAGGGGTGAATATCTATTAATATGGCAGGAACCAAAACTTGGAATAAACTGAAGTAGAAAATAAATAAAAATACTAGTGTGCAAACAGAGTACAAACATATACAAGTTTTATTTTACTCTGAAAAAACTGACTACAACACAATCAGTTATTAATATTTTATTGGTTCTCATATTATTATTATTTTTTTGAATGACGGTCTGGACAAAAATAATGTCGCACAATTTACTTTATTACCATCCACGTTGTGGAAATTGTCCCTGGCTTCACAGTGCTATACATCACATAGATACACATAAGAAAATCAGTCACTAACATTTCAAATATTTACAGCACTGGCACAGAGGATCACTGGTAAACCTTGCCGCTCGTGGCTGCCTATAGCGTCTCCCTGATGACAACAAGTTGTCAGGTTTCATTGCGTTATTACCACAAATAAAACAATCGACTGACATCTTTAACTCGTTTGTAATAATAGTTTAATAAGGGGCCACTGCTCATGCTGAAGGAGACCCCTGCTGGGCACTGTGCGCACTGCAGTGTGTGTGTGACGGTTATGTAGTGTGTGCTCTGGTTGCATACTTCACATGTGGACGACTGTAAGTGCGTCATCCGGGTCTTTAGTGCATGCCGACAGCTCACACACACCACAGCCCGTGCACGCAGTGTGTGTGCGACGAGCTTCTCTACCGGGGAGAGAGATGGACAGGAGCGCGGTGGTGAAAGTCGGCGCGGTGGCGAGCGCTACGGTGTGCGCGCTCTTCGGAGGAGTCGTGCTCGCGCAGTACATGCTCAGCAAAAAGCAGAGAGCAGGGAAGAAGACCAAGATCATAGAAATGGTGAGCATATATAGATATATATACTGTCTGTGTAATGGCTTTCACACCGCGGGAGCGAGCGGCGCGTAACACCAGGCTGACACGACCCGGAAGTTGACATCTGTCTGTCGCTGAATGTAAATGTATGTGATGATGAAGATGATGATGATGGTCGCGTGAAGCTTCTGCCATCATCAGGGGCCCGGCGCGCGCCTCTGACGTCACGGTCAGCGCAGATGGGCTAGAGGTCATTCAGCACTGGATCTGCACTCAGTAAACACACACTTTATAGTGTCACTTGCAGTCGAACACCCCTCGTGTTCGCCTCTCAAATATTTCTCTTCGCAGATGCAAAGAAATTGCTTTTTATAGGTTATTGTCTTATCTAAGCAGGCGTATGTAAACTTCAAATGTAAACTTATTTGAAAGTCCAACAAAAAAGACAAAATGTTGAAGACTGTAGGCTACTGAACTACAGTCCCATGAAGCATTGCGAATGACATAATCAAAATAAAAACAGTGGATAAATAGAAAACTGTTGATTTAAAGGTACAATATGTAAGTTTTCACCGCCAGAGGTCGCATTTTCAAACAAAAGCAAAGACAGAGCTTGATGATGCTGTGAAGATGAGTGTGTGTTAGGGGTGTGACCCGACTCTGGTCTCACGGTTCGGCTCGATTACGGTTATCATGTCATCAATTCAGTTCAATTCGATATCATAATGCACTGCATCCTCAGTTTTAAATTTTACTTCAAAAGTGATGTGTGTGTGTGTGTGTGTGTGTGTGTGTGTGCGCTCGCCTGTGGAAGTTGCAGTGACAGAGACAGTGACATTCCAGTTTAAGTTTCAAGGGAGTAAAGCTAGTTTATGCCATTAAGAAAAGGAAAATCTGTCAAATAAATTTTGTTTGAAAGAAATGTTCATTTAAATGCAGCGCTCATTAATCAGTGTATTATGTTACCATTAAAGATGCGCGCATCAACCGTCGCCGAGTCCGCTGATGAAGGTGACGATCATCCATTTATAATCACGCGTAACACAGAATAATTGTAATTTGACCATTGGGTGCGGATACTTAAATCAGAGAGAGTTATTGGGGCGGGGGGATGATTTATTTTTGGCTGCGGATTTGGAGCTCATCCGCCACAAAGCACGTACGCCACAAATGACGTCAGAAAAGCGTCAGTACATTATAATCGGTTATGGTCTATTACTGAACCGATACCGAATCCTCCTCGTCTGCATCGTAGAAACAATTCATTTGGACACCCCTAGTGGGGAGATATACGACGGGAGATGTGGTTTTGGAATTAACGAATCATGTTCACGGATGAGGTAATGAATTAGTTTTTGTGTAATCTGTATGTTTGATTAGGGGCGGATTGGCGATCGGGAATACCGGGAACAATCCCGAACGGCTGGTCCATTTCAGGCCGAACCGGCCGGTGGTCAAAGAGTTTTTATTTTTTTATGATGCGCGACCTGGCCTGGCCGTGTGTGTTTCTGACCGGGCCAAACCAATACTTCAGTCCTGAGGGGGGATACGAGCGGCCCCTCCCAACTTGGACTGATCCTCGTTTTTCCTGACATTCGATTGGCTCAAAGGCGCTGATCAAAGGAGTTTACTTTCAGTCAGGTTTGGGTTTGTGTGAATGCAACAGAGACGCACAGTAAAAATTGCGGAAAGAAGGAAAGAAGAGAAAGAAAAAATAAGAATTAAAAAGAAAAAAAATGTTGACAAGAGGGCAGTTAAACGTGCCGAAAGAACAGACCTTCTCCGCAGTGAAGCAGGAGGTGCAGATGAGGAAGACCAGCATGGGCAGGACAGGTGCACGACTAGTGATGCTTTTATTATACACTGAAATTATTTATATTTGCATTTAAATATAGGCATATATATTATATATTTATAGATATATTATATATTATAAACAGCAGTTTGCAGTGTCATCACACACAGACAACATCTCTCTATAAGCAAGGAATCTCTGTATGTCTGTATGTATATTAGCTGTTACGGTCAGGGATGGAGAGGGACAGGTTGATGATGACCCCTGCAGTCATATTGAGGAGGAGGAGAGCAGGAGGAGGAGGAAGAGCAGGAGGAGGAGGAGGAGGAGGAGAGAAGAGCAGGAGGAGGAGGAGGAGGAAGAGCAGGAGGAGGAGGAGGAGAGAAGAGCAGGAGGAGAGAAGAGCAGGAGGAGGAGGAGGAGAGAAGAGCAGGAGGAGGAGGAGAGAAGAGCAGGAGGAGCAGGAGGAGGAGAGAAGAGCAGGAGGAAGAGCAGGAGGAGGAGGAGAGAAGAGCAGGAGGAGGAGGAGAGAAGAGCAGGAGGAAGAGCAGGAGGAAGAGCAGGAGAAGAGAAGAGCAGGAGGAGGAGAAAAGAGGAGGAGGAGGAGAGAAGAGCAGGAGGAGGAGGAGGAGAGAAGAGCAGGAGGAGGAGGAGAGAAGAGCAGGAGGAGAGAAGAGCAGGAGGAGGAGAGAGGAGCAGGAGGAAGAGCAGGAGGAGGAGGAGAGAAGAGGAGGAGGAGGAGGAGGAGAGAAGAGCAGGAGGAGAGAAGAGCAGGAGGAGAGAAGAGCAGGAGGAGGAGGAGAGAAGAGCAGGAGGAGGAGGAGGAGAGAGGAGCAGGAGGAGGAGGAGAGAGGAGCAGGAGGAGGAGGAGAGAGGAGCAGGAGGAGGAGGAGGAGAGAAGAGCAGGAGGAGTAGGAGAGAAGAGCAGGAGGAAGAGCAGGAGGAGGAGGAGGAGGAAGAGCAGGAGGAGGAGAGAAGAGCAGGAGGAGAGAAGAGCAGGAGGAGAGAAGAGCAGGAGGAGGAGAGAAGAGCAGGAGGAGGAGGAGAGAAGAGCAGGAGGGAGGAGGAAGAGCAGGAGGAGGAGAGAAGAGCAGGAGGAGGAGAGAAGAGCAGGAGGAGGAGGAGGAGGAGGAGAGAAGAGCAGGAGGAGGAGGAGAGAAGAGCAGGAGGAGGAGGAGGAGGAGGAGAGAAGAGCAGGAGGAGGAGGAGGAGGAAGAGCAGGAGGAGGAGGAGAGAAGAGCAGGAGGAGGAGAGAAGAGCAGGAGGAGGAGGAGGAGGAGGAGGAGGAGGAGAGAGGAGCAGGAGGAGGGGGAGAGAAGAGCAGGAGGAAGAGCAGGAGGAGGAGGAGAGAAGAGCAGGAGGAGGAGAGAAGAGGAGGAGGAGGAGAGAAGAGCAGGAGAAGGAGGAGGAGAGAAGAGCAGGAGGAGAGAAGAGCAGGAGGAGGAGAGAAGAGCAGGAGGAGGAGAGAGGAGCAGGAGGAAGAGCAGGAGGAGGAGGAGAGAAGAGCAGGAGGAAGAGGAGGAGG
Organism: Vimba vimba; assembly: GCA_022828995.1. Taxonomy (NCBI): domain Eukaryota; kingdom Metazoa; phylum Chordata; class Actinopteri; order Cypriniformes; family Leuciscidae; genus Vimba; species Vimba vimba. The sequence goes on along the minus strand of CM040830.1, from coordinate 1,231,845 downwards.
AGAGAAGAGCAGGAGGAGGAGGAGAGAGGAGGAGGAGGAGGAGAGAAGAGCAGGAGGAGGAGGAGAGAAGAGCAGGAGGAGGAGGAGGAGGAGGAGGAGGAGGAGGAGAGAAGAGCAGGAGGAGGAGGAGAGAAGAGCAGGAGGAGGAGGAGGAGGAGGAGAGAAGAGCAGGAGGAGGAGGAGGAGGAAGAGCAGGAGGAGGAGGAGAGAAGAGCAGGAGGAGGAGAGAAGAGCAGGAGGAGGAGGAGGAGGAGGAGGAGAGAGGAGCAGGAGGAGGAGGAGAGAAGAGCAGGAGGAGGAGAGAAGAGCAGGAGGAGGAGGAAGAGCAGGAGGAGGAGAGAAGAGCAGGAGGAGGAGAGAAGAGCAGGAGGAGGAGGAGGAGGAGGAGAGAAGAGCAGGAGGAGGAGGAGAGAAGAGCAGGAGGAGGAGGAGGAGAGAAGAGCAGGAGGAGGAGGAGGAGGAAGAGCAGGAGGAGGAGGAGAGAAGAGCAGGAGGAGGAGAGAAGAGCAGGAGGAGGATGAGGAGGAGGAGGAGAGAGGAGCAGGAGGAGGGGGAGAGAAGAGCAGGAGGAAGAGCAGGAGGAGGAGGAGAGAAGAGCAGGAGGAGGAGAGAAGAGGAGGAGGAGGAGAGAAGAGCAAGAGGAGGAGGAGGAGAGAAGAGCAGGAGAAGGAGGAGGAGAGAAGAGCAGGAGGAGGAGAGAAGAGCAGGAGGAGGAGAGAGGAGCAGGAGGAAGAGCAGGAGGAGGAGGAGAGAAGAGCAGGAGGAAGAGGAGGAGGAGAGAAGAGCAGGAGGAGGAGGAGAGAAGAGCAGGAGGAGAGAAGAGCAGGAGGAGGAGGAGAGAAGAGCAGGAGGAGGAGGAGGAGGAGGAGGAGGAGGAGGAGAGAAGAGCAGGAGGAGGAGGAGGAGGGAGGAGAGAGGAGAAAATGAATTCCGAGCCGATCATGCCCCCGCCCCCTCCCACCCTGTCAATCACTGTGTGAAGTTGGCCCCGCCCCCTCCCACCCTGTCAATCACTGTGTGACGTTGGCCCCGCCCCCTCCCACCCTGTCAATCACTGTGTGAAGTTGGCCCCGCCCCCTCCCACCCTGTCAATCACTGTGTGAAGTTGGCCACGCCCCCTCCCACCCTGTCAGTTGTGCATAGATAGCTGCAACAATGAGAATACGGGGAAAATAACGTGTTTTTAACATACAAGCATGAGAACCTGCTCTAGTAGAGCCCAAAAACAACACCAAGAAGACGAGAAGAAGAACGTGGCCTCTTTAAGATCGTTTTACCTCTGTTTTCTTCAGACCAGACGTGCTTTATTTATTTAGTTATAGTGTATAGGTGACCTTACAAGCTTAGTGAAGAAAACAAAAGCCTCTTTTTGTTTTGTGTCAACAATAAATATGATAGACTAATGAGTAGCTCTGCAAAAAACAATGACATATTAACAAAAACATAATTTCCTAATTCCTGACCTAAAGGGTTAGTTCACCCAAAAAGAGGTGAACGAAGACATTAATGTTCTGATAATTCACTCTCCTCCTCATCATCCAAGATGTTCATGTCTTTCTTTCTTCAGTGGAAAATAAATAAATGTTTTTGAGGAAAACACTCCAGGATGTTTCTCCATATAGTGTCTTCAATGGGGTCCAACGGGTCGAAGGTCCAGATTGTATGACCTTTCACCCTGATTACGTCATGTGTGTCGCATCTCAGAGATAGTACAAGACCAGCAATTGCGTTTAAAAGTATATAAATGTTTATTTTGCTCTAAAATGTCCGCTGGTTTGTCTAGATGAGACTCTTATTCCTCGGCTGGATCGTGTCGAGACTCTGAAGCTGCACTGAAACTCACATCTGGACCTTCGACCCGTTGGACCCCATTGAAGACACTATATGGAGGAACATCCTGGAGTGTTTTCCTCAAAAACATTAATTTATTTTCCACTGAAGAAAGAAAGACATGAACATCTTGGATGACTTAAATTATCAGGAAAGTTTAATTCTGAAGTGAACGACTCCTTTAAAGCCTGATCATAAAGACAGTGGTAACTGTAATCCATAATGATTCTGAAGTGACACAATCGCTTTATATAGAGATTGACACAATCAGTGTGTGACGACTGAAGTCTGACCTCACCGGTGGACTGTGTCTTATCAGAGACAGACTCTCCAATACATGAACTATAGGAATCTATAATCTGTGTGTGTGTGCAGTCGGTTCAGCTCATCATGTCAGAGATATCTCGAGGCTGATAGGCAGTCGAACCCTGAGCTATTGAGCCTCACAGTCAGACCCTGCCTCAGGCCTGCGGTCAGCACACACTATCAGACCCTGCCTCAGGCCTGCGGTCAGCACACACTATCAGACCCTGCCTCAGGCCTGCGGTCAGCACACACTATCAGACCCTGCCTCAGGCCTGCGGTCAGCACACACTATCAGACTCTGCCTCAGGCCTGCGGTCAGCTCACACTATCAGACCCTGCCTCAGGCCTGCGGTCAGCTCACACTATCAGACTCTGCCTCAGGCCTGCGGTCAGCTCACACTATCAGACTCTGCCTCAGGCCTGCGGTCAGCACACACTATCAGACCCTGCCTCAGGCCTGAGGTCAGCTCAATCTTCTGCTAATCAGAGGTGAATGATGACGTATCTTCACCGGTGTGCGTTTAGTGTAGTTATGCGTGCTTTAACATGTACGTCTGCACGTCTTATGATAATGTGTTGCTGGAGGCAAGCGTCACACTCGCTAGACTTAACATAGTTTAACATTTGCACATCTTTTTATTTTTATACAGATTATATCGCTTTAACGCAAAATCCGTCTTCGTGAGTATCCTCTAAACACAGCCGGTCATGTCTTTAATAAGCATAAACACACGTGACAGTGTAAAGAGCACAGGACCCGTGCACGAGCTCTGACAGTGACGGCAGCCGTATGCGTCTGTCATTAATGCTGCCGAAACAACGAAAGATCGCTTTAGGTTTGAGGAATCAGGATTAATAGCCTATGCATTTAATTTAGTCAGGACTAAAATACTACCCAGTGTTATTTTACTTTTGATTACTTTAATCAGTTTCTGTAGGCCTCTAAAACCTTTCCTGTTATTTCTCTTTATTTGTATCTTTATTCTGTTGTATTTATTTGTGCTACTTTTTTCAGTTTAATTTAAAAGCTTGTGTAAAGTCAATATTACCCATTGTAAAAATGCAGTGAGCGCAAACATTCATGCGAGATAAATGAAATAATTTTTGGCTACATTTTATTTTAAGGTGTCATTGTTACAGTGTAATTATATATTTAAGTACTGAGTAATATTGATTAACTACATGCACTTACTATAGGGTTAGGGTAGGATTAGGGTTTGGTTGAGGGTTAGTTGCATGTAATTATGCATAATTTACTGTTATTACTATGGTAAATACATGTAACATATGTAACAAGGACACTGTAAAATAAAGTGTTACCAAATTTATTTATTTATTTTTAATTTCCCCCCGTTTTCCAAAACGAAATTCCGGCCCTGTTGAATGTGTGTGTGTGTGTGTGTGTGTGTGTGTGTGTGTGTGTGTGTGTGTGTGTCTTTAAGAAGGGTGTTTGTGTCATGTGACTCCCTGTGGGGGTTTAGATTATGGGCTGTTGTCAGCTTTAAGGGAACGCCCCCTGTGTGTCAGGGCAATATAAGTGTGTGTCGCACAAGAAACGCTTTCTTCTGTTTGACGCGACGCCTGCCGGAGGACGAGGTATGTGTTTACACACCAGTTATTACAGGTTTACTCGCAGTACATGTTTACGATGCCAGCGTTAAGTTATATGACGTGATAAATCACACTGGTGTTTTTGCATGCATGCGAGCAGAAGTGTGTTACTGACATGTGTTGTGTGCGGTGGAGTGAACGCTGGCTGGAGCACTTTCAGGATTTATGATTAACACATTCTCATCTGGCAGACTTAAGATTAGTTTCAGAAGAGCTCGATCTGTGAAGACCTGATCTGTGTGTGTGTGTGTGTGTGTGTGCGTGTGTGTGTGTGCGTGTGTTAAGGGTGGGGTGAGACCAGAGGTATGTTGTTGTTGTTCACTGTATTTTTGGAATAGAGACTCGCGAATGACATGTCAACACTGTCCGGATTACAGTATAACCCTAATCTGTTTACCAGCTCTCTGACACTGGGTTATTATCGGCAACTGGAACTATTCAAGACATGGGAACACTTTACATTAAGGCTCATTAGTTAACCAGAACTAAGAATGAACAATACTTCTACTGCATTTATTAATGTTAATTTCACCATTTACTAATGTTATTAAAATCAAAGGTTGTATTTGTTAACATTAGTTAATGCAAACATGAACAGGTGTATTTTTATTAACTAACATTAACAAAGATTAATAAATACTGTAACAAATGTATTGCTCATGGTTAGTTCATGTTAGTTAATACATTAATGTTAACTAATTAACCTTATTGTAAAGTGTTACTGAAAACATGAATGTATATTCAAATAAAGCTGAAATAAAAAAATATATAAATATTAGTTTAAAAACTTTACCTAAACCAAAAATAGAAATGATAGTTGAAGCACTAAAATTATTAACTGTAAATAAATAAATACTTAACTAATTAAAACCTAAAAAGCACACAGAATTACTAAAAATGGAACTACGAATTACATGAAAGCTAAAAAAAAATCTCAACATTAATAACACTTCTCTAATATCTAATATTTATATTGCAGCCAAAGCATGAAGACAATAAATATGATACAAAGTGTTTTAGAAATATTAAAATGCATTTAAATAGTGAATGTTGATAGAGTTATTGCAGAAGTGCGTCTGAAGGCTGTTTACCTGTGATGTATCTCAGTCCTCTGAGGCTCCTCCCTCTCTGCAGTGACGTCACCAGAGAGGGGCGGGGCCACCGAATGGCTTGGTCTCATTGGTTGTGTGTGTGTGTGTGTGTGTGTACAGATGCCTGAGTTCGAGAAGAGCACGGTTCACATCCGAGACCCGGAGCGAGTGGAGCAGATCATCTGTAGTCTCATTAAAGGTGGAGCGTCTAAACTGCAGGTACAGGAACATACACACACACACACACACACACACATACACACACACACAGACACACACACACACATACACACACACACACACTCACTCACACACACACACGCACACACACACACACACACACACACACTCACACACACACACACACACACACACACACCAGCATGACAGATCGTGACTCTCCTTCTGTTCCTCAGATCATCACAGACTTTGATATGACGTTAAGCCGGTTTGCTGTCAATGGAAAGCGTTGCCCATCATGTCATAGTGAGTAAAACAGTGAACTTGTCAAATACACGTCAACATCTTTCTTGGGAAAATAAAGAATGTATTTCATTGAAATAAAAAAAATATATTTATGAATGTAAAATTTCACATGGAATATTAATATAAGAATTTAAAGGGTCTGTTTTCACCAACGTATGCAGACATTTGGGGATGAAGCACTTCTTTCAATCTTAGAAAAGCCAAAACAATAAATACAAAGTTAAATTGAACTGTGCAAGTTTATTATTTACTGGGAATTAACATTATTTTACTGAATTTATTCCAGAAACCTGTTTAAAGAATAACCCTGTCTGTCAGAATATACATGTTGATGACACTGAATTGACCCTTCGCTAAGCCACGCCCGAAAACCGCCACAGGCCAATCGTGGCTTAGCAACCGTAACTAGGCGCGGGAGGTCTGGCAAGCTTTCGAGCGAGGGAAATATGCCGAAGCGTTGTGCGTATGGATTGTGCAAATCTGATACCCGGTATCCTAAAAGTTTGGACGGGGGGGTGGATTTTATTCCCTTCCCGAAACCTAAAACCCAAGGGGAGAAATGCCGGGCGTCATCTTCATTTATATAGCGCTTTTAACAATGTAGATTGTTCCAAAGCAGCTTTACATTGATAATAGGAAATTAAAAGTAAAGTGTTTTGGCTTTATAGCAGCTCTAGAATAAAGTTATTGTCCAGCTCGTGGATTAAGCAGTAAAGGCAAGACGGAGGCTCACTGACATAACTTAACGTTACTTAAAAATATATTTCAGCATTTTGTTAATCGACGGCCAAACCAGTAACGTTACCCCAATCCGATCGCGACTGTCTAGTAAAAGGTAGTTAGTAAAAGGAGGGAACATCCTGAGGCTTGCCGGAGATCTCCAAGGAAAAGGTTGGTATGCAAACTTAATGGGGTTCATAACAGTAAGTTAGTCACTAATGTGACCCGCGACGTGTGAGCAGTAACGTTAGCCTGGCGCACTACAAATATAAGCGGATGTTATCATTGCAAAGTGGTCAGGCTAATGTCTTGCGTTTATTCCACAATACTTAGGGATATGCTGTTTGATTTATAAATATCAGAATATTTTCAAATGTCACTCACCCTGCTGGGCATGCACAGAGCTGTTCCTCAATGTGTGTGTTTCCCATTTGAATGGTCAGCGTATGAGGCGCTGCTGCTTGCGCTGGGACGTTATAGGCTTTAGCTTCAATTTTGATGAAATTATTCTCTAATCGTTTGCATATTATGTCGTGGATATATCCCTCGAATGTATTCTGCAGTCTTGCTCTCTCATATTTTCACCTGTTCGCCAAAAATGACTAATTATCTCCTTAGGAATGTCTGAAACCAGTGCATACACACTGTAATAGACGTGCCAGGCGCAAAAGCTTGACAGGCGTAGCAACAGTAACTAAGGAGGGCGGGGCTTAGCAAAGGGTCAATTGAATTGACGGCTATATTTAGATGACAGTGTTTGAGATCTGTGTGTGTTGCTTTCACAGATATCATCGATAACTGCAAGCTGGTGACCGATGACTGTAGGAAGAAGGTATGCCAGATTCTTCCATCACGTGAGCGTTTGAAGTTTGTGAAAGCATATTTACATGGTAGAGATGTGATGTTTTCCAGCTGCTCCAGCTGAAGGAGACGTATTACCCGATAGAGATAGACCCTCATCTGACCATGGAGGAGAAATATCCGTTTATGGTGGAGTGGTGAGTTAATACACACGACAGAATCTCCTGCAGGAAATCATCTTTCACAGTGCTTAAAGATGCTTACATTTTTTGTTCTTTAATCATGAAGAAGCTCCAGCTCTTCTCTATATCAGCGTCAGTGTTTCTGAACTCCTGAAACGCCTCCATTAGTCTCGAGTTTCTCCCGGGAACGAACACGTCACAATATTCCTCATTATAATAATTCATACACAGAATAAAGGGGCGGGGCCTGGTTGAGTTAGTTAGTAGTGTGTTAAACTGGTGTTATGGTAAGGGGTGGGACATTTCCCAAACACACTCAAAGCGCTCGACCAATCACAACACACTGCTCCAGCCGACCAATCAGAGCACAGTGTGCTTTTCAGAAGGAGGGGCTTCATAGAGACAGGAAGTAAACAGAGCGTTACTGACAGACTGGGAAGAGAGGAGCCGCAACAATGGAGAATATGAGGAGAATAATCAACATTCAAGCAGGAAAACCTGTTCTAGTAGAGCCTGAAACAACATCAAGACTGTAATTAATTAAAGTGGTCTTTTTTCCTCAGGTATTTTAAGTCTCACACGTTATTGGTAGAACAGAGATTGGAGAAGGACAAACTCCCAGAGGTCGTGAGAGAGTCGGACGTCTGTCTAAGGTACACACGCATCATCTCGCTGACATCATGATGGTTTCACAGGCTTTGCTCCCACTTTATACTTACACTAGGTGTCTTTAACTTATATACTTGCATTAAAAAAACAAGTTAGGTGCAATGCACTTATTGTGCTGATGTTGTTTTGTAAAACTCTTGTGCTGCTATGTGGATAGGGGTAAGGTTACCCAGAAAGCAACATAGTGTCGGCCCAGATCCGGCCCACATCTGGGACATGTTGTCTCAACGTGTTTGCTGGTATGGGTAGGGTTAAGCATGGGTTAATGGGTAAGGGAAGGTCAACAGAGTAATTAAAGATGCAATAACATGCAGGTATTTTTTTAATTCAAGTACAATGTTAAAACATGTATGAACATGCACTATGAATATGCAAATGAGCCCCGCCTCCACTCACTCACTCACTCAGAGATCCACTGGTTGACGATCACACGTTGATCTGATTGGTTACAAGGTAGTTTGTGACGTCAGAAACACCAGCGATTTCAAAGTGTGTTTTTGAGACTGTCTTTGGTTCACTGCAGTTTTAAGGAGAAAATACTCAGCAATGGAGTCGACTTATGAATTTACACATGATTTGTCTTAAAGCAGATTAAAAACACCACATAGACACATAAACTACATTAAAGGCTGGATTTACACCACAGGGGGACTTTAATTTAAATGTTACATGTAGTGTACAGATACACTATTAAAATATGCAATTGAATCACTCTGATTCGCAAATGAATCGTTCATTGTGATTCGTGAATCAATTCAGCAGAATCGTTCTCAAATCTCAGAGGGGGGGATTTCTTCAGCTGGAAATAATGATAACCATATATTTTATGAAATGCAAAGGAGTAAATAGTTCGATATTATACTTTGAATTGTAGTGAAGTAAAAGTAAACATTGCTCACTGAGTCCCAAATGTTCATATGCGTTTTTTCATATTCGTCATTCGTGGCTCTGAATTGTCGAAACACGTCTCAAAATGCTTGATACAGATGCGAAAGACGCAGAAAATCGAGCCTGATCCGAATTTTTGCAGGCAGTGTGTAAACGGGATTGACACAACATGAGGTTGTATTTCTTTTTTAATGTGGGAAAATTTCGGATTAAAATTTCGGACTCAGTGTGCAAGGGCCTTTACTCTAAAGCTTGATGCTGTCGCGGAGATGTTGATCTTCAGCATGTGTTTGACAGGGACGGGTACGAGCAGTTCTTCGACCGGCTGCTCCAGCACAGCGTTCCCGTCTTCATCTTCTCCGCGGGTCTGGGAGACGTTCTGGAGGAAATCATCCGACAGGCTGGGGTCTACCACAACAACGTCAAAGTCGTGTCCAACTTCATGGAGTTTGATGAGAACGTTAGTCTCGGGGCCTTTATAAATATCCTGAGTTCAGATTCATATCCTGGGATCAGATTCATATCCCGGGATCAGATTAATATACAGGGATCAGATTAATATCCCAGGTTCAGATTAATATCCCGGGATCAGATTAATATTCTGGGCTCAGATTAACATCCCTTGTTCAGATTAACATTACGGGTTCAGATTAATATCCTGGGTTCAGATTAATATCCTGGGTTCAGATTAATATCCTGGGTTCAGATTAATATCCTGGGTTCAGATTAATATCCCGGGTTCAGATTAATATCACGGGTTCAGATTAATATCCTGGGTTCAGATTAAAATCCTGGTTCAGATTAATATCCTGGGATCAGATTAATATCCTGGGTTCAGATTAATATACAGGGATCAGATTAATATCCCAGGTTCAGATTAATATCCCGGGATCAGATTAATATCCCAGGTTCAGATTAATATCCCGGGATCAGATTAATATTCTGGGCTCAGATTAACATCCCTTGTTCAGATTAACATTACGGGTTCAGATTAATATCCTGGGTTCAGATTAATATCCCGGGTTCAGATTAATATCCCGGGTTCAGATTAATATCCTGGGTTCAGATTAAAATCCTGGTTCAGATTAACATTACGGGTTCAGATTAATATCCTGGGTTCAGATTAATATCCAGGGTTCAGATTAATATCCTGGGTTCAGATTAATATCCTGGGTTCAGATTAATATCCTGGGTTCAGATTAATATCCTGGGTTCAGATTAATATCCTGGGTTCAGATTAATATCCCGGGTTCAGATTAATATCCCGGGTTCAGATTAATATCCTGGGTTCAGATTAAAATCCTGGTTCAGATTAACATTACGGGTTCAGATTAATATCCCGGGATCAGATTAATATCCCGGGATCAGATTAATATCCCGGGTTCAGATTAATATCCCAGGTTCAGATTAATATCCTGGGTTCAGATTAATATCCCGGGATCAGATTAACATCCCGGGATCAGATTAATATCCTGGTTCAGATTATCTGTGATGATCGTGTGGTGATCGGGATCTTCTGTTGTCCTGCAGGGGCTTCTGAAAGGCTTTAAAGGAGAGCTGATCCATGTTTACAACAAGCACGACGGTGCCCTGAGGAACACAGAGTATTTCAAACAGCTGAAGGAGAACGGGAACATTATCCTGCTGGGAGACTCACTCGGGGATCTCAACATGGCGGACGGCGTTCCCAACGTGGAGAACATCCTCAAGATCGGCTTTCTCAATGACAAGGTGCGTACGATTCCTTTAGGATTCACGTTTTTTTCCTTTAGGATTCAATAACTTTATTCTAGAGCTGCTGTAAAGCCAAAACAATCTCTGTTACTGTAATCTCCTATTATCACTGTAAAGCTGCTTTGAAATTATCAGTATTATTAAAAGCGCAGTATAAATGAAGGTGACTTGACTGTTGTTTGCTCAGGTGATTTCACTGATCGATGAGGATCATGTTGTGTTTCACAGGTAGAGGATCGGCTGGAAAAGTTCATGGACTCTTATGATATTGTCCTGGTGAGGGATGAAACACTTGAAGTGCCTAATTCCATACTTCAGAAGATCTTGTAATGGACAATGACTCAGTTCCAGGATTCCTGGATAATTCCCGCGCTGAGGCCGGCCTTCATCTGTCCTCACAAGCCATACACGCGACCTTTGACCTTTTTAAAGCTCTGCCCTCTCATCATGATGAACTATTTTAATAAACGCATCTGGGTTCTAAACATGTATCTAAAGAAATATACATCACATTATTTGCATATTGGTAAAATTATTGTTTGTAGTATTTTTGATATGGAATTATGTGTTTGCAATAAAAGTTGGGATTGTGAACAACAAAGTCCGGCTGACGCATCAAACTCACGATCATTCTGAAAATGATGTGCACTTTTAAAGTCTGTTACAGTTCTCATGGAACTATGTATTTCATGTCAGTATGAACAGATCAAAATTAAAGCAATGCTATAAATTGCTTCCAAAGCCATGATGTTTCATGTATTGTGTGTGAGAATGTTCCGGTGTTAAAATGTGCACAGCCTCCTGATCACCTGTGCGGTATAGGCAATAAAGGCATTTTTCTCCTGAGTGTTTGATTCTATTAGATAACGCATGAATGAATGAGAGATTTATGCAAAGTTGGCAATAACTGAAGGTGATTGTTTAAAGTTTGGGAAAAGCTTGATTTTAGGCATTTGAAGTGTGCCATCAAAATGGCCGATTCTTATTTTAGGGAATATCGCAGTGTTTATTATAAATGATTCATCGGTGCACATCATTATTGTTTTAATAATCTTAAATCAGAATAAGTTCCTCTTGCAACTGATAACTTCTCTTCTCTGATGAGGGCGGGGCTTTAACCTGTCACTCATGAGATCATCCAATAGCAAACCACAACCATCCAATTCCCCACGGACTCAATCAAGCCCCGCCCACATTTGTTCTTGGTCCAGAAGAGTTTCACTCAGAAATACAGCAAAATAGAGAAGGAAATATCAGTGCAATTTCCGTTTCATGCCTTAAACTAACCAACTGTATGCAAATAAAGGGTGTAAGTTTTGACAGTTGAAAGTAAATCTTAAGAATATTCCTCTCATTAGAGTATTCATCGACTGTTAGGTTAGTGTTAGAATAAGCACAAAACATCGGGGGCTCTCGTTAAAATATTTTCACAGCAGCAAATGGGTTAATCATTAAACTCTTTGAAAGATTGTGATTTTACAGTAGATCACACTTACACCACTAAACTCTAGTGTTAAGTTATATTAAGATATAACAACATCATATGTGTAGCTACTTTAAGCTGATTGTTTTTATACAAGTTATTTTGAGATTTAGTTTCAAGTTTAAACCCATTACAAGGGTTCTGCCAGTATTTAAAAAAATTATTATTATTCTGACAGAAAAAAAAAACGCATTTCGAAAGATACAAATGTTTCACATAGTGCTCTAAAGAACTCTAACATCTGGCATTATATTTGATGAACATTAAGATATTAAAGAAAAATATATTCACTTATAAAGGAGGAAGAAGAAGAAGAGTAGTGGCCACTCGTGCATCATAGCTTGCACATAGCGGCACATTGAAATAATTGCCTTTAAAACTAACCATAGTTTAGCTGGCTAGATTAGATTTATATGCACCACATAACGTTCACGCATGGTTAATTGTGTTATACAGTGGGGAAACACATTTCAGTTTGAAGTTTAATTATTTCTTGTAACTGACACTGAATTTTCTTGTCTATTCAGCACATCACAGTTAAGCAGAGAGGGCATGAGCCTTCAGATGCTGCTTTATTCTCCTGCCCCTTCTGCTCTTCTGACCTCTGTAAGCCAAGACAGTGCCATCGGATAATGGCCCATATAGCTGGACATAAACTGAGGGCGGTTGAATATGGAGGCGAGTGAGTGAGTCTACACTGTCTTTGGGAACACTTTATAATAATACTGAAATAGTAATCAACATAGTGTCGGCCCAGATCTGGACCGTGTGGGATCCATGTGTCCCAGATGTGGGCTGGATCTGGGCCGACACTATGTTGCTGTCTGGGAACTAACGCAGTTAACATGTATTATGAACTAAAACTACTTTTGCTGCATCCATAACTTTTGGTTAATATTATGCTAATACTAATGTGCTAAAACCTTCATTTTAGATCGTGTTATATACAGCTGTAACATTTGCTGTGGAAAAATGGCCAGACATTTCCACTGCTGCCGGTGTCCCAAGACTTACATCAATAAAGCTGACCTAAAAAAGCATCTTTGCAACAGTCATCCCTTAGCTTCTTGTACTTTAAAACCACAACCAGTAAGCCGCCCACTACAAGAACCTCCTTTCCAACAACCACAACCAGCATCTCAACCCCAAAAAGATCCTCCTTTGCAACAACCAGCATCTCATCCTCTTCGGTTGCTCCTCCAGGAAGGCAGACGTCTGTGCAGTGCCGTCGCAGGGTCAGTCTGAATTCTAAATATTAAAAACACACTGAGCAATAAATGAAGCTATGCAACGTGTCATTTACAAGCATTGTGTGTTGTAAAAGAATAGGATGTACAGTGAAGTATGTTAGATTTTTCATCTAAAATATAGGAAATATCAGTTCATTCCTCCAAACTTTCCTTTTGCCATTAATTGTAATAATCCAGTGACATTTTAGTTTGCACAAGGAGTCTGTACTGGGAGGTAATTATACCAAACCACTTTGACGACAGCCTTTGCTCGGGAATTTCAGAAAAATACAAAGCTCAGTCATGAAACTCTAGAATGCGCAGGCTGACAGGTCTTTAACTCAGTTTGTTAGTGTTCAATCTTCATTGCGCAGCTGATTGGTTGCTGTGGCATCAGTGGCCATTGACCTTGTTGCTCAACTTTCAGATACTTTGCATTGTTTGCTGTTAGCAGTCTTCAGCGCGCTTCAGAAACCCTCCTCTTCCCCCCCAGCTCCACCTGTATAGATCTGCTACAGCGGTTATTGATACACTTATTTATACCCACTGCTGGGTGTTAACATTCTTTCATCCATTTGATCCATAATCAAGATTAAAACATTCTTTTTGGGACAGTTTTTGGGTCCCATTGACTTCCATAGTAGGAAAAAAATATACTATGGAAGTCAATGGGACCCAAAAACTGCCTGGTTACTGATATTCTTCTAAATATCTTCCTTTCTGTTCATCAGAAGAAAGAAATTTATACAGGTTTGAAACAACATGAGGGTGATTATATGATGACAGAATTTTCATTTTAAAAGTGAACTTCTCCTTTAATGTAATTACACAACAGCTGTATAATGTAGACAGCCTACATAAATTATGTAAATGAGCAAAAAACTGAAATTCATTACAGGGCAAAGCTGCAAAATTATGACAAAATAATTAGTGTTGATTTTTGCTCTTCATATTGTAATGATGATTATTAATATTGATTAATATAATACATTAAAAACTTTTTGTATTTGGGAAATGGCACGTCATATTCTGCAACACAGACAGAAATGCCTCTGATTGACCATTGCATTCATAAGTTCAGCAGACGTGTGTGTAAAAACGTGCAGATCTAAATTTAAACGAAGATTGTTTTGGCTCTTGTCCAGTTTTAAGTTCAGCTTTGATTCATTTCCGTTGTAAGAATCTGTTCATATTATATATAGTTATATTATATTATTATCATCTATTATTATACTATTGCCATTATCATCTCAGTGTAAACTTCAAAAACGTGAATCTGTGAAAACGGTGTGTTTAGTCTATAGGGATGTGTGTGTGAATGTGTGTGTGCGCGGGCAAGTAGTCATTTTTTACAAAGTGACATCGCCAACTACTTGTGGTCGCTTTCGTGGATCCGTGTGAACGGAGATAGTTTTGATAATGTCGTCTTCTGTACAGAGGGAAAAAAACGTTTATAAGCTTATTCTAAAGTGATAAATGTTTTACATATACAGCTGTAACCGCTGTGGTGAGAAGGCCAGACACACTGCCAGTGTCCACAGACTTTCTTCAGTCAAGGTGCGCTAGGAAGGCATCTTTACTGCACTCATCCTACAGCTACTGGCCCTCCAGAACCACACGCTGTAGCTCGTCCACTACAAGAGCCTCTCTCCAGAGACCAGTGCCTCGTCCACTACAAGAGCCTCTCTCCAGAGACCAGCGCCTCGTCCACTACAAGAGCCTCGTTCCAGAGACCAGCGCCTCGTCCACTACAAGAGCCTCTCTCCAGAGACCAGCGCCTCGTCCACTACAAGAGCCTCGTTCCAGAGACCAGCGCCTCGTCCACTACAAGAGCCTCTCTCCAGAGACCAGCGGCTCGTCCACTACAAGAGCCTCGTTCCAGAGACCAGCGCCTCGTCCACTACAAGAGCCTCTCTCCAGAGACCAGCGCCTCGTCCACTACAAGAGTCTCTCTCCAGAGACCAGCGCCTCGTCCACTACAAGAGCCTCTCTCCAGAGACCAGCGCCTCGTCCACTACAAGAGTCTCTCTCCAGAGACCAGCGCCTCGTCCACTACAAGAGCCTCTCTCCAGAGACCAGCGCCTCGTCCACTACAAGAGTCTCTCTCCAGAGACCAGCGCCTCGTCCACTACAAGAGCCTCTCTCCAGAGACCAGCGCCTCGTCCACTACAAGAGTCTCTCTCCAGAGACCAGCGCCTCGTCCACTACAAGAGCCTCTCTCCAGAGACCAGCGCCTCGTCCACTACAAGAGCCTCTCTCCAGAGACCAGCGCCTCGTCCACTACAAGAGCCTCTCTCCAGAGACCAGCGCCTCGTCCACTACAAGAGCCTCTCTCCAGAGACCAGCGCCTCGTCCACTACAAGAGCCTTTCTCCAGAGACCAGCGCCTCGTCCACTACAAGAGCCTTTCTCCAGAGACCAGCGCCTCGTCCACTACAAGAGCCTCTCTCCAGAGACCAGCGGCTCGTCCACTACAAGAGCCTCTCTCCAGAGACCAGCGCCTCGTCCACTACAAGAGCCTTTCTCCAGAGACCAGCGCCTCATCCACTACAAGAGCCTCTCTCCAGAGACCAGCGTCTCGTCCACTACAAGAGCCTCTCTCCAGAGACCAGCGTCTCGTCCACTACAAGAGCCTCTCTCCAGAGACCAGCGCCTCGTCCACTACAAGAGCCTCTCTCCAGAGACCAGCGCCTCGTCCACTACAAGAGCCTCTCTCCAGAGACCAGCGCCTCGTCCACTACAAGAGCCTCTCTCCAGAGACCAGTGGCTCGTCCACTACAAGAGCCTCTCTCCAGAGACCAGCGCCTCGTCCACTACAAGAGCCTCTCTCCAGAGACCAGCGCCTCGTCCACTACAAGAGCCTCTCTCCAGAGACCAGCGCCTCGTCCACTACAAGAGCCTCGTTCCAGAGACCAGTGGCTCGTCCACTACAAGAGCCTCTCTCCAGAGACCAGCGCCTCGTCCACTACAAGAGCCTCTCTCCAGAGACCAGCGCCTCGTCCACTACAAGAGCCTCGTTCCAGAGACCAGCGCCTCGTCCACTACAAGAGCCTCTCTCCAGAGACCAGCGCCTCGTCCACTACAAGAGCCTCTCTCCAGAGACCAGCGCCTCGTCCACTACAAGAGCCTCTCTCCAGAGACCAGCGCCTCATCCACTACAAGAGCCTCTCTCCAGAGACCAGCGTCTCGTCCACTACAAGAGCCTCTCTCCAGAGACCAGCGCCTCGTCCACTACAAGAGCCTCTCTCCAGAGACCAGCGCCTCGTCCACTACAAGAGCCTCGTTCCAGAGACCAGCGCCTCGTCCACTACAAGAGCCTCGTTCCAGAGACCAGTGGCTCGTCCACTACAAGAGCCTCTCTCCAGAGACCAGCGCCTCGTCCACTACAAGAGCCTCTCTCCAGAGACCAGCGCCTCGTCCACTACAAGAGCCTCTCTCCAGAAACCAGCGCCTCATCCACTACAAGAGCCTCTCTCCAGAGACCAGCGGCTCGTCCACTACAAGAGCCTCTCTCCAGAAACCAGCGCCTCGTCCACTACAAGAGCCTCTCTCCAGAGACCAGCGCCTCGTCCACTACAAGAGCCTCTCTCCAGAGACCAGCGCCTCGTCCACTACAAGAGCCTCGTTCCAGAGACCAGCGCCTCGTCCACTACAAGAGCCTCGTTCCAGAGACCAGTGGCTCGTCCACTACAAGAGCCTCTCTCCAGAGACCAGCGCCTCGTCCACTACAAGAGCCTCTCTCCAGAGACCAGCGCCTCGTCCACTACAAGAGCCTCTCTCCAGAAACCAGCGCCTCGTCCACTACAAGAGCCTCGT